>JADRCH010000090.1:11504919-11642834 GCA_019843965.1 Rhynchomys soricoides
AGCATCACAACAAAAAGCCAGCCAGCCAACCAAGACTCCGGTGTGTTGATCGCCTTGGTTCTTTTTTTTTTTTTTTTCTTTTTCTTTTCTTTTTTTTTTTTTTTTTCACCGCTTGCGGGATTCGCAAACCGCGTTACATGCATGTCCAGTGGGGGTAGGTTTAATTTTGACGATGGAGGGTCTTACTGCGGAGGTTGGGAGGACGGCAAGGCGCACGGCCATGGCGTCTGCACCGGCCCGAAGGGCCAGGGCGAATACACCGGCTCCTGGAGCCACGGCTTTGAGGTGCTGGGCGTCTACACCTGGCCAAGCGGCAACACGTACCAAGGCACCTGGGCGCAGGGCAAGCGCCACGGCATCGGCCTGGAGAGCAAGGGGAAGTGGGTGTACAAGGGCGAGTGGACGCACGGATTTAAGGGGCGCTACGGGGTGCGGGAGTGCACGGGCAACGGAGCCAAATACGAAGGGACCTGGAGCAACGGACTGCAGGATGGCTACGGCACGGAGACCTACTCGGATGGAGGTAGGTGCGGGCGGCGGGGGCGGGGGAGGAATGGGGACCGGCCCCCTCTTTCTCCTTCTGTTTATCTCCCGGGAAGTTGAGCCTCGCCTTCCAGTTGGGCTGTGGGCTCCTGGGGCATCTCCTAGATTCCCAGGAGGCCTCAGCGGGCCCCTGGCCACAGGTTGCCCCACGCTTGATGGGGACAGCGGGCCCATGCCAACCCAAGGGTTGGGGGCTCTTTAGCAGCAGGGCTCGGCCCTTGCCGCAGCAGCCGAGCCAAAGTCTCAGCCTATCCTGAGGAGCAGGCCAGAGATTTGCACCTGCCAGAAGGCCAGGCAGGGTCCTCCGCCACCTCTGGGACCTGCCAAGGCAGGAGGGGCCTGGAGATAGACCCTTCCCCTCCTTTGGTATTGCCTGCCTGGTATCCCCAGAGTCAGGCCCTCGTTGGTTTCTTGTTTTCCTGCGGTGCCCAGGGCCTCCCTCAGTCCTAAAGCAACCCAAGCCAATGGAGAGGGAGCGCTGGGAGCGCCAGAGGCGGGGGATGCCGACCAAACCAAACAGCTAGGCAATAAACTTCTAGGTGGTTGGACACAGGCTGTCGAAGCAGGCTGCTGGAGGGAGGGAGGGAGGAGGCCCATCTGTTTAGCGGGAGCCCAGGAATCTGGCCATTCAGTGGCTGAATCATTTTCACCTTTAGTTTAGGAAATCGCTCTGCGCCTCCAGTGTAAGATGCCACCACACAGGGCAGAGCCGGTGCCGGAAGCCAGGCAACTGCCAGTGTAATGGTTTCTGTTCAGAAGTCCTGGCTGGCTTGGCAGCCTCCACTCCAATGTCACTCCTCAGCAGCGCTGAGACCTCGGGAATAGTTAGTTATAGGTCCTGCGAGTCAGACCCCAAAACAGACTCTGCTTAGAAGCCCCCTCGCCCTTAGGGCGCTTATCCCAAGAGGCTGTTCTTTTGCTTCTCTCTGGGCCTGGGCGGCTTCGGGCTTTTCTGCACAGATGCCTGGGAAGGGAGCGAGCCGCAGCAATGACTTGGGCTTCTGCGGGGGATAGAGAGCTCTACGGAGCCTGTGTGTGTTCTCCTGCCTGAAGCCAGCACCTGCTCCCGGCCACATCTAGGAGTGATGAGAGCTGGAAAGTAATTATTATTTTGGCTTATGCAACTGAAAGACAGGGTTCGTTATTACCCGAAGAGGAGGCGGAGTCTGGACAGTTAATTATATAATGCTCCTGCCTGTCTGCGCCTTGCCCAGCCCTGGTCCCAGGCGGCCTTTCCTGTACTGTTGTTTTCTTGGATCGGGCTGGAGAGTTTCCCTGACCCTGGGGTATTGAGGCCCTCCTGAGGTTCCAGGTCTGTATGTGTTTGTGTGTGTGTGTGTGTGTGTGTGTGCGCGCGCGCACACGTGTAGTCACATACTGACACATGCACACTTGGTTAAGTCTTTGCAGGAGGTGTGGGTGACCAAGGTGGGTGGTCCAGAAGCCTGGTGCTCCCAGCAGGGATCTTTAGCAGGCAAGTGTGGCCAAGGGCAGTTGTCACCTGAGGCTCTGGTTAGACAGTCCTGCAAAACTGCCTTCTAGAGGTACCTGCTCTGGAAGAGCTATCTTGGTGCCCTGGGTTGATTGGACCCACAGGGAGGGGAGAGTCCCAGAATACTTTAGGGTTGGGGCCTTGCCTGTGCTGAGGCCTGCCCACACTACAGACATCTCTAGTGGCCTAAAGAATTCTCTCTTGCCACTAACAGCTATTTATTGAGCACTTACTATGACCATATGTGGTAAGCTCTGAGAACCCAAGAGCAGGCCAAGCAGACATGATCTTTCCGGAGTGTTGGCTTAGGAAGAAGATAATAGTTCTCCATCTCCATGAGGAGCTGGGAACAGGCACTGAGCCTGTCAGAGACTCAGGGCCTGGTGTGCTGAGTCTATCCCTTAGCTGACTCCTCGAGGACCATGTTCCTCCACTGGGTGCTTCCCAAGCTTTTAGCCTCCTGCATTACTTCCTTGCCCCCAAATCCTGCCTGGTCCAGTCTACTTTAAAGGGAAATCAATGGGACCATAGCTATATGTGTGCAGAGGCAGAGCCTAGCCTTGTGGCAGAGTCTCCTTGTGTTTAGGCCACAATACTTGGCTTCTTGCTACCTCTCTTTGCTCCTTTTGCCCTGAACCCCTCAAGGGAAATTCTTAACCCTTTCTCTGAAGCACATGACGGAGAGGTAGGCGTGTGGAATTGGACTTCAGAACCTGTCCCCTCTCTTGGATGTTGACATAAAATGACTGAAATTAAATTGGCCCTCCCTGCTCTGGGATTCAGGTACAAGTGTGTAGTTCCATTTTTCTGCTCATGACTAGCTTTTCATTAGGAAGGAGTGACCATTGAAGATTCAGACCCTGGGGAAATCATTCAGTGAAGCCTGGGCAGGCTGTGGCCAACTGTAGCATTAAGTCCTGGCCTGGGTACCATGTCCCCTTATCTTATGGGCACCAGGGTCCTCAGCTGAGGATGACTGGTTCTCTGGTCCCAGCTTTGGCTTTACATGGAACTGGGAATTCAGGGCAGACATCAGCCATGCTCCACAACTTTTGCTCAGTGTCCAAGGCTGACTTGGAGAAGCAGCCGTTGTCATGAACAGAAAATGTGTTCTGCATTCAGCTGCAGTTGGTACGGAATCCGTTTTGACTGGGGACACTTCTGTCAAGGCCTCCTCCAGCTTGCCCTCCCTGAGGCACAGTCAGGCATTGCTTCTGATGCAAACCCAGTGAGCCACTCTTGAAATCTATACAGAGGCCCCAAGGATGGGGTTGGGGCTTCAGGATTATAAGCTTTTTGGGCGTTGACCACCTGGCCTTGAATCCTGTGACTTTGGGCAAGTGGCTTAGCCTCTCTGAGTTCCTGTCTCCAGGTCTTCACAAAGGGATAATACCATGGAGTGGGTGCGGATGGTGGGTTGGAATTCCCGGCTCTGCCAGGAACAAGGTAGGCATTCTTTTCATCCCTGGTATGCAGAGGACATAATGTTAACAACTCTTAGGAGAACCAACAGGTAGGCAGGACTGAGGAGATGACCATGCAGGTGAGAGTCAGAGGTGACAGGTGATGTTTGCTGTGTCTCTTACACCTGCGCAGCAGAGGATTGAGGCCAGGAGTCTTGGGAAGAGGTGGGATTCTAAGTTTGTTTTTCTTTGCTTCCTGTCTCTATCAACTCCCTTTCTGAACTGCCTGCTGTCTTCCCTGATACATCCACTTTCCCCGTGTTGGGGTCAGCACTCCAGGTACAGGCATGTTCTAGCAGCCATTGCTGCTGTCCCATTGAGGCCCCGGGACCTCTTTACTTTCTGAAGATAAACAAGGCTTCCTCTGGATGTCTTGGACCAAAAAGTCACCCCCTCCCAGATAAACCCTCCCACACTCTTGAGAGATGAGTCACCGTACGCCCCGGCCTCCCCACTCCCCATACGAGCAGGTCCCGTTCACCGGCCCAGATTCCACAGCCCACACACATCACACACACCCACAGTAAGAACTCAAATCCACCCAGGCGCCTGCGCACACACGCGAGCACAATACACCTGCCACCCGCAGATCTTCCAGCCTGTCCCCCTGAAGCAGCCACGTGTACCTCCTCGCTTTGTTTGCTCCTCCATAGCTGAGGGCCAGAATCCCTGACGCCCTGTATATATAGAGTTCTGAAGAGACGTCTTTGGAGTTGTTTCCATTTTGAATGCAAGCCTCTGGCATTGCTGCCCCTTGTGAAGGGAAACTGATATCAGACAAAATAAACCTTATTTTTCTTTTTGTCAGTGCCAGAGTTTGAACCCAGGGCCTTGATATGCCAGGTAGACACTGCCACTAAGTTAATCCTCAACCTTCTTTTTTACTTAAAAATATATATGTGTGTATAAAACATATCTATATATATAGAGAGAGATTAGGGTCTCGCTAAGTTGTTTAGGATGGCCCTAAACTGGTGATCTTCCTGCCTCGGTTTCTTTTTTAAAAAAAAATAATTTATTTGATTTTATATCATGGGCATTGGTGTCAGATCCCCTGGAAATGGAGTTACAGACAGTTGTGAGTCACCACGTAGTTCCTGGGGATTGAACCTGGGTCCTCTGGAAGAGCAGCCAGTGCTCCCAACCACTAAGCCATCTCTCCAGCCCCAGCCTCAGTTTTTTGAGTGCTACCATGCCTGGATACTTAAACGACCTTTCATGCTTGGCTGTGAGGAGAAAACTTTGGGGTTTTGGGGGGGTTGTTGTTTAAATCGAGGACCTGGGGTAAAGGGAATACAGCCCATCAGCCCAGCTACTCAGATACTCCACCTGGAGAAGCTTGGCTCTGAAGGGAACACACACCCCGACATGGAACATGAAGCACCCCCAGTCTCTCTTCACCCTGGGGGAGGGGGATGTTGACAGGCTCCATCAGGTGAAAGGAGACAGAGCAAATGACTAGCTCTTTGTTCCAATTATAGCTGAGAAAGAAGAGTTGGTGACAGTGTTCCCTCCCCCACCTCAGCCTCAACTGCTGGCACTGGGGACCTGAGAGTGTTGTCTTAGAGCACCTAGTGTAGAGTCCGGGGTGTTAACCTCACTGACCCTCTAAGGACCTGGGTTATCTTTGGAAGAGATACTTCTAGTGTGTGGGGGGGCACTTCCTCCTCGGCACCTAGGACTCCACAATTCTCAGTGTAACTGGTGGACTGTGCTTACTGAGCCCACCACAGTCGCCTCCTCCCATGCTGGCCATGGAAGACACAACATTGTATAGAATTCTGGTCTTTTTGTCATAGTTACCATGTTTTGTTTCTTCTGAGAAGAGACTTACTGAGTAGCCCAGGCTAGCCTAATATTCTCTCTGTAGCCTAGGCTGAGCTAGACTTACAGAAATCCTTCTGCTTCTGCCTTCTAAGTGGAAATCCTTTTGGTTTAATGTTTAATGTTTAGGTTTTAAATTTATCATTTGTGTGTGTGTGTGTGTGTGTGTGTGTGTGTGAAGTATGGACAAGTGTGGGTGTGTGCGTGCTGCAGGATGGGTGTAGAGGGCAGAGGAAACTCTCCTTACACCTTTAGGTGGGCAATGGGGATTGAACTCAGGCACACACAGAATGTTCCTTTATGCACTGAGCCATCTCACTGGCCCTTGTATTTTCTCATCATTGAGACAGGGTCTTATGTAGCCCAAGCTGGCCTTGAATTCTCTTTGTACTTGAGGATGACCCTTTAACTTATCACCCAGTCTCGACCTCCTGAGTGTTTTGGGATTACAGGCGTGGATCACCACACACCCAATGTGCTGCTGGGGATCAGCAAACTTAATGCTTCTTGCGTGCTATGCAGGCTCTCTAATAACTGAGCTATATCCTTAGCCCTGAGTCTTTTTTTTTTTTTAACCATTTGATTGATATGGGTCCCTGGGAGCCAAGCTCAGAGGACATGGCAGGGCAGGGATTGGTCTTCTCTTCCTCCATGTGGGTCCGACAGGATAAACACAAACCACAGGCTTGTCAGCAGGCATGTTTGTCCACTGAACCGACTCTGTCCTGGGTTTCCATTTGAGCTGGGTGGCTCCTGGACACGGTTTCTTCAGGACCTTGGAGAGCGCCTAGGCTCTCAGATTGTGCAGGGCTGGAATGTGGAGCAGGTGAGTTTCTCAGGCCACACCCAGTGGGTTAAAGAGTAAACTCTCCTGTGTGCTGTGTGCCTTGTAAATGTGTCTACTGTTCTGTCCACTGTCCATGCTCCAAGACACATGACCGGTCCGGCTGCTGTTCTGTCTCACCCTGTACTACACTCTGCTCTTCTTCCAGTGCTGTTGGGATGAGTCTGGGTGAGGCTTCAGACAGACTGGCTGCCCTACACACAGTCCAAGCCTTCCTCCCATTTTAGGTTGTGTGCTGTGTTCATGGAATGTGGCTGGGTGCATGTTGGAAGGCAGATGGAAGAATGGCTCTGTCTGCGGTGGCCAATGAGAGAGCATCTTGCGCTTTCTCTTTAGATCACCCTTAATGGATTAATCACCTAGAGTCCTGTCCACCCCACTGGACTCTAGCCACATGCAACCATTTGCATTTAAATCTAATTAATGCAGTGCAATTGAGGAGTCAGCTCCTTGGTGCAGCAGCCTCATCTCAAGTGCTCTGTGATCCATGGAACAGTGGCAGCTGTGGTGGACAGCACAGACAGGGACTGTCACTGTCACTGTAGAAAGGCTTATAGGACATGGTGACCTGGAGTGTATCCCTGCAGGAAGGAGGGTTGCTGGTGACCATTGCCGTGTTCGCTCAGTGGTCAGTCACTGGGCTTGATGTTTAATTTCCTTTACCCTTGTTCTTGATACCCATTTCCTTCAGAGTGTCCAGGTGGAAACATCACTGTAAGATGCGTGTCTTTGGTCAGCCTTACCTTGGGCCTGTCTCCCGTATCCCTGTTACAGTATTTTGTTATTGGCTTGGACAACTGACTTTTGAGTCAAGGAAGATGGCAGCACTTGGTAAACGAATGACAGTATTAATGCCCTAAGGGTGAGATGCACACATGTCTGGAGATGGTTCTGGACCTCCACTGAGCAAGTGCCCTTTCTTTGCAGAGTGCTGGAAAGAGAGGCGTGTGACCCTCTCCCTGCCTGTGTGAGAACCATCTCTCTGTGGCTGCCCTCCTCAGCTGGAAGCAGCTGGTTGTCAGGAGCCTCTCACGGAGAGCCTGCTATGTTCAGACCACAGTGCAGCAACAAGGCTTGCCTTGTCGTCAGCTACATTTGTTGTCTGGGCTTGGCTGTGTGCAGGGCGTGGTTTGCAGGAGCAGAGGAGACTAGATAAAAGGAAGACAGAAACAAGAAATAGGGTGATGGGACCCCCTGGAAAAGCAAGCTGTCTGGACACAGATGCAAAATATATAAGTTGGGGTCTGTTGTACCTGACTTTAGGGATGCTGAAGGGAACTTGCACAAGTCAGAGTTTCACGTGCATCCTGAGGGAGCAGCAGAGACCTCTCAGGGTAGAAAGGTCCCAGCTGTGCTTGGAAGACCCCGTACACATGCCCTCCATTTGTCTCATCCCCCACCCACTCCTCAAGTTCCTGCCTTCATGAGAATCATCTGCTCCTTCTTCTACCTGAGTTTCCCAGACTCCAGTGGGGCATTGACCTCCTCCTGCTCAACAGGTGCCCTTCCCACCAATGTCACAGGTAGTCACCTGAACCAGGAGGGACCTGAAGGTGCAAACACTATCCCAAGAACCAAAGCCTGGTGCTGGCCACCAAGGCCAGGGCCTCTTCTTAGCGTCTAGGCCAGCATGTGCAGAAAGCACCTAGAAGGCACGTTTGAATACAGATTGTCAGCCTTCTTGAATTTCTGGGCTGGGACATCACTCAGAACATAGACAGGGCTCAGGCAAGGCTGGTGCTGGTCCAGGGAGTGCTCTGAGAACCACAGCTTGGCCAGGTGCCTCCCAGCCCTGCTGCATACTGTGAGACAACCTGTGTTCTTGAGGTGACTTGTGTCCTGATGTGCCCACATCTCAGCTGAGCACCAAGTCTGTCTGGAGAGCTTTGTGGGACACCATTGCCTGGGCTTACACAAAAGTGCTGGTGGCTGAGCCCTGGGATGTTCCATGAATCCCCAAGGTGAGGCTGGTGCCTACCTCCAGGGAAGCCCTTTTGGTCCAGACCACTCCAGCTTTTGTCAGAACCCACCCGAGAGTCAGTCCATCCCTGGTGGACTTCAAGCCTGGAAATCAGACTTAGGGAGTAGCATCCCAGGATGATGTTAGAGAAAAGCAGGTGGCCCCGGGGTGATTGTGGCAGAGATCTGTTAAACTCTGGGTCTGTGCTTCAGGAAGTAGCTGAGGGACCTCTTTTAATACAAGCAAAGTAGACCGGACATTCCCAAGCACAGCGGCCATGGCTTGGTCTCTGCCACCATCTGCAGGTGGCCTTTTCTGTGGCTGTGCTGGCTAATTTTGATCGTAGACTTGATGGGATTAGGAACGGCCTGGTGTACCGGTGAGGCCAGCTTTGGGTGTGTCTGTGGTTAATGGAGGAGAGAAGGCACCCTGAGTGTAGGGCCATCATCTCATACTTAATAGAAAGGGTGAGTGGGGATAAAGATGAGCCTTCATCTTTCTCTGCCTGAAGTGGGAGCGAGCGGCCTGCCTATCCTGCAGCCACTGCCATGACCTCCTGCTCACAGATCTGTGACCAAATGCACTGCCTCACCCAAAGTGGGGCACAACTGATGCTCACAGGCCGGAGCCCCCAAAACTGTAAGAATGCATAGACATACCATGGCCTTTGTGGTGGTTTGAATATGCTTCGCCCAGGGAGTGGCACTATTAGCAGGTGTGGCCTTGTTGAAGTGGGTGTGTCACTGTGGGTGTGGGCTTTAAGACCCTCATCCTAGCTGCCTGGAAGCCAATCTTCCTGTAGCAGCCTTCAGATGAAGATGTAGAACTCTCAGCTCCTCCTGCACCATGCCTGCCTGGATGCTGCCATGTGCCTGCCTTGATGATAATGGACTGAACCTCTGCACCTGTAAGCCAGCCCCAATTAAATGTTGTCTTTATAAGAGCTGCCTTGGTCATGGTATCTGTTCACAGCAGTAAAACCCTAACTAAGACACCCTTCAAAGCAGTTAGAAAAGTGAGGGCCACAGGGTTGGTGGACAGCAGGACCCCACTGGTTTTCATGCTACCTCCACTATCCCCTGGCTTCCTGATGGAGGATCATGGGTCAGCCACCCCTTCCTTTATAGATAAGGAACCAGAGAGCTGAGGAGCTGTAGCTATGGTCTCAGCTTAACAGAGGCAGGCTGGTCTCTGGTAGGGTTTTGCCCTGTAAACGCTGAGCCCCTGTGACAAAACTATTCACTCTCTGGCAGAAAACATGCAGGCCTATGCAGACTTGCGGTACCGTGTGCCCTTCTAGGTGTTCACAGAACCCTGGAGAGGAACCCTGTGCTCACCACAAATGGCTAGCCCAGCTCTCTGGGTCTCACCTAGCCCAGCAAGGACAGAAACGGATAGATGGCCAGAGCCAGGAGATCCCTCCAGGAGAGTAAGTCTGAAAGTAGGGACTGAGGCCATGCTCCCATCCTTACATCTGTCACCTCCGCTGGGCACCCCACTCCTTACCCACAGCACAGGGTGCTTAGCATCTTTCTTGGGCTTGCCCCTGGCCCCCAGCTTAGCAGTACAGTCTTGAGTGTTCCTGACTTTGGTTGCATCAACAACACTCTGGAAGCTTTCCAGACCCTTGCTGCTTAGCCTCTAGGCAGGGAAAGCAGGAAACCCCCACCTCATTTTGTAAATGAGCAGCATATGCTCCAAGGAGCTGTGGAGGTGGGGGAGGCTGGGTCAGGGACATAGCCTTGCCCGTTTTGGGGGAATCTGGACAGGCTGCTTGTACTATGTGCAGAGCCCCTCTCTACTACTGTGAGCTGAGGTCCCAAGGATCGTCACTCCTCAAGAAACACTGGTCCCCTGCTTGCTGCCCCTGGGAAGGGGAAGTGGGCATTTCAGGAGGAGCCATGGCCAGCTTCCCTAGGAAGGGTTGCTGTCATGGTTTGAATATGCTTGGCCCAGGCAGTGGCATGATTTGGAGGTGTGACCTTGTTGAAGTAGGTGTGGTCTTGTTGGAGTAGGTGTGGCCTTGTTGGAGTAGGTGTGGCACTGTGGGCATGGGCTTTAAGACCCTCATCCTAGCTGCCTGGAAGTCAGTCTTTTCCTAGCAGCCTTCGGATGAAGATGTAGAACTCTCAGCTCCTCCTGCACCATGCCTGCCTGGATGCTGCCATGTTTCCACCTTGATGATAATGGACTGAACCTCTGAACCTGTAAGCCAGCCCCTATGAAATGTTGCCCTTGTAAGAGTTGCCTTGGTCATGGTTTCTGTTCACAGCAGGAACACCGTAAGACGGCTACCAATGCAGGAAGGCTGATGAGCTCCAGGTGGAGCTGCCTCGGGGCAGGCAGGCTGGTTAGTTTTCAACTCTAACTAGAGTCACCTGAGAAGAGGGAACCTCAAGTGAGGAACTTCTTCCTTCAGGCTGTCCTGTGGGCAAGCCTGTGGGGCAGCTTCTTGATTAATGATTGATGTGTGAGGGCCCAGCCCATTGTGGGTGGAGCCACCCCTGGGCAGGTGGTCCTGGGTTCACACAGAGCAAGCCACATAGAACCAGCCATTAAATAGTGTTGGTCTTCTGTGGGTTCTGCTTGGGTTCCTGCCCTGACTTCCCTCACTGAGAGATGTGACAGTAACATGTAAGCTATATGAACCCTTCCCTTCCCCAAGTTGCTCTTGGTTGGTATATTAGCCCAGTAACCAAATGGAAAGCCATGGGAGTCTGTGTCACGGTCCTTCAGGCATGCTCAGAGTCTGTCGTGTGGCAGGCTTCCACCCTGAGAGGCAGAAAATGGCATTTGATAGTACTTTTGGTAATAACTTTATTGAGCTATAATTCACGTAAAAATTCATTCTCTTCAGCGCACTCCGTAGCATTTTTAGTGTGTTCACAGTTGGGGTCTTCCCACTCGTCTAGTTTTTTCTCCTCTTTTTTGTCTGTGTGCGTGTTCACACACTGGTGCTTGTACACCACAGTCAAAGCAAACTGCAGGGGTTCCTCCTTAGGTGCCGTCTTGTTCTGTATGAGACAGAGTCTCTCGCTGGCCTGGACCTTTCTGGCTAGGCTGAATGGCCAGTTAACTCTAGAGATCAGCCTGTCTCTGCCACTCCAGCAGGATAAGTAGGTGCCACCATGCCTGGCTTACTCCTGTGGGTTCTGGGGACTGAAATCTCTGGCTATTGTTCTTCCATAGTCTGGACTCTGACAACTGAGCAGGGTCTCACTGTGGCTCAGGCTGTCCTGCCTCAGCCTCCCAAGTTCTGGGATCACATATCTGCACCACCAGCCTGTCTGGAACATTTTTCAGCTCCATCCATCTCTGCCGCTCTCTTCATGCCTGGTGACCATTAGGCTTGCTTCGTGTTCCCAGGTTTGCCTACTTTGGACATTTCACTTGAATATGTGAGATCATGCATGTATGTCCCTGACCCCTTCACTGAGCATAGCTTTCTCGTCCCTTGGTGCCCATTCTTTGCTCCTTTTTTCTGTCCGAGTAGTACTCCATTGTTTGGTGAACACGTGTTCCTTTCTTGGACTTTTGCATTGGTCCTGCCTTCTGGCTGTAGTGAGCAGTTCTGCTGTGACTCAGTGTAGATGTATATTTTCACTTCTCTCGGGGACTCTCAGGGTCCTGTGGGGTGACTGGATCTTACCTTTTGAGGAACCAGCTGACCATCTGTTCTGCTGCTGCTGTCTCCCATTCCTGCCTGCAGTGTGGTAAGGGTTTCACCATCCCAGGTTCACCCCCTTCTGAGTGCAGCCATCCGGGCCCACGTGTCTTGTTTTGGTTATGTTCATGCTTCCTTTGGTGCTGAGTGTTGGCGTCTCTTCACATCCAGTGTGTGCTACTGAGGACGTCTGGCCTCTGCACTGTCTGTTTAGGTTTTGCCCATTTTTAAACCCAATCACTTTTTATTATTCGATTCTAGGGCTTTCTGTCGATGGTGAGTATCTTTGATGCAGCTGGGAAGGAGGTAGACCACCAGAGATCTCATTGGGTTCGGCTTCTTTCTCCCAGAGCTCCCAGCACCATGCCAGGCACACAGTGGGTGCTCAGCAGGGTCACCACTTTCAGTCTTTGTCAGGGTCTATGGTTCTCATTGGAGCCTGTGACACACAACTGGCTGGCTCTGGGGACAGGTACACAGAGCCCAGGACTGTTTGGCTGTTGGTTGCTCTGGAGTAGCCCATGTTGATTCCTTGTTTGGTGTTGGTGGAGACAGGGTGGTTTCTGTAACCTGGAGAAGGCCATCTTGGGGAGTAACTTTGGATGGAAAGTCTGGGTGACAGAAACGGGGCTGGTCAGAGTTGCTGCTGGGTCTCCTAGCCTGCAGAAGGAGCCTGCGGTACCTCGGGGAGTGGCTCACTTGCTATGAGAACCAAAGCAGTCCAGGCTTCTGCCTGGCCATCTCTGTGCAGGACCCAAGTGACTGCACCATTTTGGGGACCACAGGCTTAACTATATATCTCAGGGAAAAATGCAGCAGATGAACCAACCACAGGCAGGGGTTTACTGGACTGGAGTGGGCTTCAGTAACACCAACCTGACCATGAGGTGGTAGTACCAAGTCCTGTTAGGTTAGGGAGCAAAAAGAAAAGATGCATAAGCCCTGGGGAGTTATCAGCCAGGTAGGGGACAAGAGGAGGGGGACACAGATGTAGAGGTGGGTTCTGAGGGTTAGATGACCCAGGTCCTCCTGTCAGGACTGCACTTTGAATTTCTCCCTCCACACTGTATTTTCTGGTGTATCTATGGCTGAGAGCCTGGTAGTATCTTGGCCTGTTGTGGAGAATCAGGACAGATATTTGGAGATGAAGCTGTGGACCACAGAATCATAGGGTGCTGGTACAGCCTCGGAACCCTAGGACTAAGAGCTGGGTGCTCCATGGCTTCGTGACATTGCCTGCCTGTTTCAGTTTCCAACCTCGGAAAGGGCTCATTAGTGCCATTAGTGCTCACTGGAAACTGGTTCTCCCAGTGCCAGAGAATGTAGCCAACTCCAGCTCTAGCCCCGGGAGGTGGTGGCCTGAGTCTCTAGAGAGTTCTATCTGCTCCATTCCAGGTGTGGCTGGTGACCTGGGGAGATGGTAACACTGAGGTAGAATGAGGTAGGGAAACTGAGGTAGTCTCTCAGGGCCAGGCCCGGAATGCATTTGTGGCTTCTGCAAGTCAGAAGGTGACCACCTCAGGCTCTTCTCCTTCCTTTCTGTCTCTGACAGATGACCAACCCTCCTCTATCTTCTCTAGAAAACTCCAGAACTCCCCTGTCCCCTGTCTTGCAGACACCCCATGGGTGGAGATTTGGGTTTGCTCCTGGAGTGAGATGTGTTATAAAGAGCCACTGCAGGACTTAGGCTTTAGGGGGACAGGCACTGGGGGAGGCCCTAAGCCAGTGGGGTTCACTTCAGCCTGGTGATGTCTGAAAGAGACAGCTCTCTAGGGAGAATTGTGGGGAACAGGACTGTGATTGGTTGGAAAACACCCATTCTTTGTCTTTGCTGGAGAGAGATGGTTGGTGTTTGTGGGTGGCACAGTGACCTGCTTTTTGCTCACTCTCCTGATCTTGGGGTGTCCTTGTCTGCAGTTGACACTCTAGAAGTTGGTTCATGGAAAGACATTGGCGGGGCTCAGGGGCTGGAGGGAGTAGCATGGGTGATTAGGTGGCCCGTTGATCTCTTTTGCTGATTAGGGTTCCCTTGGACCTACACTCCGTCCCCCCATCTTTTTTCTTCAGCCCCTTTCTGGGGTCCTCAGGGTCTCTGTGCCCCAGTTTCATAACTGAGGGAAGTTTCTAGAAAGTCCGCCTGTTTCCTTCTCTCCTCCTGGCTGAGTTTGAGCTCAGCTGTCCATCAGAACACTCAGTCCCCTGTACCTCTCAGAGAGTAACCAGTGGCTACTGCGCCTGGGGACCTCTGGGGACACAAGATGTCTGGACTGGGCTGCCAGAGAGCCAGGCTTTCTACTAACTTCCCTGGTCAGAGCTATTCTGTTTCTCAGCTTTTCCACACGAGTGTCCCTTTCCCAGGCTGGTGTCCATGATGGCTGCAGGGGCAGCTGTAGGGTACAACCTCTGCTGTCCTTGACCCTGGGCTTCCTTGGCTGGCCACTGCAGTGTCCGGTGAGGTGGGTGTGAGGCTGATCCCCAACTTCACAGCCAGGTCAGGCCACCTGTGCAATGCTGTGCAGGGTTGTTTGTGTTCACTAGGACTGGACGTGCCATCTCCATGAGGGACAGCCACAGACTTGGCTTCAAGTTGAGGCCTGTGAAAACAAAGTGAGTTCCAGAACAGGGCTTGAGTAGCTGTGGACATGTGCTAACAGGAGGCCTCTGTTTATCCCCACTTCTGGGGGAGATGGGGGATGTTAATGGCTGGCAGAAAGAGCAGGACCCCTCCACCCCATGGTCAGGGCAAAAGAAGGCTGTTTCTCTCTTCTCAAAGCCCAGCATTTGTCTGGCTGCAGATAGAGCAAGTTTTCCCTAACCCATAGCCTGAAAGCAAAACAAACAAACAAAACTAGGTTTGGGGCTGGAGAGATGGCTCAATGGTTAAGAGCACCTGTTCTTGCAGAAGATCAGGGTTCAGTTCCCTGCACCCACACTACAGCTCATGACCATTTGTAACTCCAGTGCTGGAGGCTCTGACATCCTTTCCTGGCTTCCATGGGCTCCGGGTACACACGTGGTGCACAGAAGTACATGCAGGCAAAAATACCCATATGCGTAAAATAAAGGAATCTTAAAAAAAACCTCTCAGTTTAATCAACATAAAATTTACATGGTACACAGTACATTCATTTAAAATGTTCAGCTTGGTGGTTTATAGAATATTCTTGGAGTCAGAAGCCGTCAGGACAGGCAGTGGTCCAGCAGTTTCACCATCTTAGGAAGAAACCTTGTACCCAAGGATTCTTCAACAAACCCTCTGCTCTTCAGTCTCGGCCCTGGTGGCCATCTTCTCTCTGTCTTGTGGATCTGCCCAAGCTGGGGGTAGTTTGGAGCATCTGGCTTCTGTCACTAACTTTCATGTGTCCAGGGCTTACCCACGTGGTAGCAGGTGTCAGACTGTTGTTTTGTTTCATAGCTGAGTAATATTCTCTTACCGAGATGGACCACATGGTCTTTGTCCTTCAGTGGTGGACGTTTGGGTTGTTTCTATCTTTGGTCTGTTATGGGCATCATGGTTGTGAACATTCAGGTACAAGATGTGTATGCATTGTGCTCTTTTCTCGTGGGTTACATCGCCAAGTGTGGTGGTTTACTTCCTATAATGAACAGCTGAGATTACTCAAGTATATAAAGAGAAGGCTTGGAAATTCCCCGTCTGTGATTGGCTGCCGTGCCTTTGGGTTTTAGGGGAGGCAGCATACCATGGTGGGAATACCATTTGTTTCATAGTGGACAATGAGGAGAAGAGGCAGCCATGGCACACCCAAAGGCACAGCCCCAATGCCTTAAAAATCTGCACCTTCGCTATAGCTCCCTGCTACGAGGTCTAACCTTTTACACCTGGCTTCACATGACATCCAATCCAGACCGTGGCTCATCACAGGGTGACTTGAGGTTGAACTATTTGAGGGGCTTCTCCAGTTACGTCTGACTCAACTTCTAAGGGAGTTCTGGAAGCCGAGCCCTCCTCAGGACCACCCATGTTTGGAAGTTATATGGTGAATAGGAAGGCTGGGTTGCCAAGTATGTGGTACAGGGTGAGGAAACCTTACCCTGGGCGAGTGCTCAACTCCCTCTTTCTGGCACAGGCCTCCCCTGTCCTCCCTCCATGCCCTGCAACCCAGCTCTTGAGTCATGCCAGCTACCCACGGAGAGTCCCTGGATCCTGGGTGCAGAGTATCACAGCCTGCCATTTACACAGTGAGCAGAGCCAAGGTCACTGAGGGTCAGGGCTCTATCCCTGAGGTTCTGAGCTGCCTGCATCCCATTTTCCATGAGAGAGAAGGAAGCTGAGGGCACCTGGACCCTCTGGGGTCCTCTACAGGGACACACAGAGATTATGGGGACCTCCATGAGGGCACACAGAGTCACCCTGGGGACCTCCATGAGGACACACATAGACCCCGGGGACCACCCTGGAGACACATACAGACCCTGGGGACCTCCATGGGGACACACAGAAACCCTGGGGACCACCCTGGGAACACACAGAGACCCTGGGGACCTCCATGGGAACATACTGTACTTCTCTAAATCTGAAACTTCTATAAAATCCTGTTAGTAATTTTACTAGGACAATGAAAAATGTCCCCATGCCGCTCCAGTTCAGTGGTCAGTCAAGAAAAAGTGCTCCCTCTGAATCTACATGCTCCGGCCACTAGGATGTAGCCTGTCATTCATGTGGCTAGCTGCATCTCAGCCTGGCCTCCCCCAGGTGGACCACACGATTGGGTCCTCAAGCCCACTGCCCCTGTGCTGTTCGTGGGACCTCTCGCAGGCAGCATGGGGGTGAGGATGGGCTTGTGTTTGAGGGCCTACTGGGCTCTAGTTTTGTTCTTGACCCCTCCAGACTCCATGCTTCTTATGCAAGCATGAGGCCTGTGTCCTTCCAACTGCCCCTTCCTGCTTCCACCATATGTTGTCTGACTCTTCCCTGGTGCCTCCTTTTCCTCTGGCAAGTCTTCCTTCCTCTTCCTGTCCCTAATCCCTTCTGAGATCACATGTACCAGAGCTTATGAAGACTGTAAGTAGTAACCCAGGACAGAGCCATGAGTTCAGGCAAGCCATGACACCTAGGTACGCCATAGTCCACAACTAGATACCACATTCCATCAGAGGCTGATCTCTGCCTTTCTAAGTACGTGGTTGGTGTCACATCTTCAACATTCTACCTCAGAAGACAGAGAGCTTCAGACTCTTTCTGCCCTGTCCTGCCCTGATCATCTCTTCCCTCCCCCTCTTTCCCCCTCCCTCCCCCTCCCCTTTTCTTTCCCCTCCCCTCCCCCTCCCCCTCCCCCTTTCCTTCTCCCCCTTGCTCTTTCCCCTCCCCTCCCTCCTCCCCATCCCCTCCCCTTACTTTCTCCCTCCCCTTTCTCTTCTGCTTCCCCCTCCCCTCTCCCCTCCCCTCCTCCTCCCCTTCTCTCCCCTCCCCTCTCTCCTCTCCCTCTCCCCTCCCCTCTCTCCTCTCCCTCTCCCCTCCCCTCTCTCCTCTCCCTCTCCCCTCCCCTCTCTCCTCTCCCCCTCCCCCTTCCCCTCCCCCTCCCCGGCCAACCCAGTGTTATAGCACAACTTAAAAGCTGAATCCATACTCAGTGTTTTTCATCCTTGCAACTGGAAGCTTCATTACTGCTGAGCCAAGCAATGTTCCCCAATGTACATTTCCCATGCATAGTCTGACTGCGCAATGGACTCTGTTTTAATTGCATTATTTTATTCAAATCATCGGTCAGTTTTCCCCCACCCTTCTGGTGCCCAATAAGAAAATCTCTCAATGCAGCTTCTCCCTCGAACCTCAGAGTCTCCATCTATAACCACACAAATCCAAGCCTGTTCACAGGTTGGTCCCTCCTCACTGTCATCCTGGAGCATCCCTTGAGTGTCCCGTTTGATCACTGTGCCTCTTAGGTTCCTCTCTCATTTGGGTGGCTCACATTCTGCAGTGGGTCTGAGAAACGATGCCCAGAAGATCAGGTTTCTGTGGCTTGATCATTTGATTGACATGTTGGTGTTTAATGCAAATGAAAAATGATTTTTGTTCAGAATTTGTGCCATGTGGGGACACAGTTTCACACCAGGGAAGCTCTGCTGTTGTAGTCTTGTGTCCTATCTGTTGGACAGTGTATCTTAGTCTTCTGTCTTTTGTCTGTTGGGCATTGTATCCTAGACTTCTGTCTTCTGTTTGTTGGACAGTGTATCCTTTGTTTTGTTTTTGTGTTTGTTTTTCAAGGCAGGATTTCTCTGTGTAGCCTTAGCTGTCCTAGAACTCTTTGTGTAGACCAGGCTAGCCTTGAACTCAGAGATCCACTCTGCCTTGAACTCAGAGATCCACTGTTCCTTCCATGTGCTTGAACTAAAGGTCTGTGCCAAAACTACCCGGCCAGGCATAGTACATCTTGTATGCTCTGCTTTTGTGTCTTTCTGGATGCTCTCTGCTGCCATGTCCTTCCCTTCACCATGCAGGGATATGGATCCTCAGTACACCCAGACCCTTTGTGCTCTGGGAGAATGGTCATCTCTAAATTTGTATTTTTCCTTTTGTGCTTTCCAGGAACTTCATCTTGGGGCTTTGGTTCCTGCCCCATTCGTGCCTTGCTTACTTCCTTTCCAACTTAATCATCTCCTTAAAGTGTATGTACCGTGTCGTTCTGTTCCTGGCTTGGAAGGTTCAGACTTCTCCAAGGGATTGGATGAACATGTCCATAGTTAACGCCAGCAGCTCTCCAGAGTCCCACAGGCTGTAGAATGTCAGTCCATGGCTGGCAGTGACAGGAGGATGTGGTCATTCTTATAGCCTTTTTTGAGGAAAACTTTCCAAAGACCTTGAGACAACCTTCCTTGTGATGGAGGAATTTAGTTCTAGGGATGTGTGTCCCAAGGACAAAGTTTGGTATTATGTATGAATATCAGTGCATACATATATGCTGATGGTTTAACTTAGTGTGTATCATGTGTTTGGTGTGTCCTTAGCACCAAAAGTAAATAATATGAAGTAAAACAAAAAAATGATGTAGATCAGACCCATTGGTGATTTCTGTGATAGGAGACATCCATGCAACAGACTATTACACAACCTTTATTAATAGTGGGAAGAGGTCTACTGCAAAGAAAAGAAGGTTCTAGAACATGGTGTAACTAAGTGTGCTATGCTAGACACAGAGTACCTACCTGTTCTGCCTATGTGCCTAGACACAGGGACACTTTCCCTGATGGTAGGAATCACCCAGTCTCCTCTGAAATCCTGACTCCATGGTTAGAGTTGGGGCCCAGAATATTGTATCTCTCATCTCGAATCTAAGCTCAGCAGGTGATTTCTATCCTCAGGGACAGCACTGCTGTGCCTACTGTGGTCACTTGAGAGGACTGGCTGGTACGATCCCCTGCTGTGACAGTGCCCCGGTATCTTCTTTACTCTTGGTGACATGGACACATCATTTCCCCCAACCCGGAATGGTTGGGAAAATCACTTCTTGGCTGAAGCCCACAAATCACAGCTTGAGTCCTCGGTGCCACACACAAGCTGGCCAAGACGGCTGACATCCCAGTCCTCCCAGCCACCTAGAGCATCCTACTGCAGGCAGAGGGCTGCAGGGCAGCAGGCCACCTGTCCCAAATGGATGAGGATGCTACAGATCAGACTACAGGCCCTTGCAGGGTTGACCGCAGGAGGGATGTTCACATAGCCCAGTCCTTAGGTTTCTTTACTCCTGAGGAGGGTGCCCACTCCACCCTCAGACCAATGTCTTCTATTCTTTGTGGCAATGGCCTGAAGTGTGTGGTCCCTGGGTCATCAGCTACTTTCCCTGCAGGCTCCCAACCAGCTTTAAGGATACATAATGACCATCCTGTCTCCAAGGGAGATGGATTCTGTCATGCTCTCTGTAGGACCCTCTGCACCCTGTCCCTCCTCCCTGACCCCACCTGGTGTGTGAGTCCAGAGAGGCGAATCCTGCTATGTTGGCCGGCTGTGTTTTTCTTCCCTTTCTTTCTCCTCTTGTTTGTCTTGTGATAGAGTCTTTATAGCTAAGCTGGCCTCAGATATGTGATAATCCTCCTGCCTCACCCTCCAAGTACTGGGATTGCAGGTACTGGCTGTCACACCTGACTGGTTCTTTCTGTGTAATACTGGGGATGGATCCCAACCCTCACATGTGCTAAGCATGTGTTCTGTCACTGGACTGGGCTATCAGCCACCAGTTACGCTTTACCAAGGAAGCCACAGCTCTAGGCAGATTTGTCCAAAGCTCTCAGCAGATGGGGGCTTTATACACATCTGTCCTTGGCTGAGAGCCACACAGCAATAGAGAGCTAGGTGCCTGGAATGTGGAGTTGGTGCCTAGGTAGCCAGGAAGGTGCATTCTGGGCCATTCAGGGACCTGGTACTATTCTGGGTCAGTGCAGCATGTGGACGGTTGGTCCAAAATGACTGGTGCGTGGCTGGGGAGAGACATGAGCTGCATTGACTTGGGGGAGCTGGGTGGGTACAGTTTGATCTGTGATACAAAGCCAGGACCACTGATTTAGGGACTGTCAGGAATAAGTATCTGGGAGTGATGACGGTGTGTGGACACTAGGTGGCGCTATGTGGCTCATCCCTTACAGTGGAGTGCATTTATCTCTGAGATCTGTTAATGAGGAAGGGGGTCTGGGTGATAGAGTAGGGAATGGGGTTGGGGTAGGGAAGAGTAGGGGGCCAGAGAAGGCAGCTGCTGAGAACTCCCAGTCATTTCACATCTGAAAAGAAAGGTCTGGCCTGCTGTGTCTTTTTTTTTTTTTTTTTTTTTTAAGCCTACAGCACCCGGTATTCCCAGGCAGTCTCCCATCCAAGTACTAACCAGACCCGACCCTGCTTAGCTTCTGAGATCAGATGAGATCGGGTGCATTCAGGGTGGTATGGCCGTAGACTGGGCTGCTGAGTCTTAAGAGTACACAAGAGACCCAGAGTTGTGCCAGAATTGTTTGGTTTGATGCCCGGTGCCTCAGAATGGTACCACTGTCAGCCTCGGGGTATCCTCTGCAGTGGGCTGGAAGATCACTTCCCAGTGTGATGAGCTAGCTCTTCTGCTGAGTCCAAATTAGGTCCACACTATGAGAACAACTGGCCTGTTCTGCAGATAAGGAAGCTGAAGGGGTCCAGAAACTTTCCTTCAGTCATAGAGTAAAATCGGGGGCCGGGGGGGGGGGGGCAGGAGTCTGAATGTCTCCTTGCTGTTTTTAGTGCCTTTGTAACGTCTTGGGGCTGAGGATATGGCTCAGTCAGTACAGTGCCTGCCACACTAGCGTGAGGATCTGAGGTCAACCCTAGCATCTGCGTACAAAGCAAGGTGTGTGGTACATGTCTGTAATCACAGCCCGGAGGGGTGGAGACAGAATGGTCCCTGATGATTGCTGGCCAACCAGTCATCTGAATTGGTGAGCTCTGGGTTTAGTGAGAGACCCGTGACTGGAAAAAAAGAAAAAAAAGATAGAACATCTGGAAAGACGGCACAGTGGTTAAGAATGTGAGGTGCTCTTCCAAAGGACCCAGCTTCAGTTCCCATCACCCCCACCAGGTGTCTCACAACCTCCTGTAACTCCAGTTCCAGGGGATCTGATGCCCTCTTCTGGTGCCTGAAGGCATTGCATGCAAGTGGTGAACAGATGTAGATGCAGGGAAACACATGAGAGTGAAAACTAAATCTTAACAAAGTGGAGAACAGCCATGGAGGAAGACAGCCACCACCAACTCGCCTCTGCACAGATGTGCACACCTGCATGTGCGCAGTGCACACGCATTTTTACATTTCACCTTTAACCACTTTTTCTTGTTTGGAGAAAGGGTTTGGCTGGGTTGCCCAGGTTGGCTCTGAGTTTCTGGGCTTGGGTGATCCTTCTGCCTCAGCCTCCAAGGGCCACTGTGCCATGGCACTTTTCAGCATGATTGTCATTGGTATTAAACATGTCACCATCTACACTACACTAGAATGTCTCTATCACATATCCATTTCCCAAAATGGAAACATGGCCCCCGATGAGCGGCAGGAGCCATTCATTCGCGTCCCAGCCCCCAGGGCTCCACCTCTGCGTAGAACTGGGGAGGGTAGAGAGCGGAAGCTGGTTACCTTTACTTCTGTGGTGTCAATGTCAAGGCTGTGATCTGGTATAGTGACATCAGTCCATCTTCTCTTTGTCTAATTTTCCATGTCATGGCTTTGCCACGAGGCTGACCATTATTGGCACAGGGTTACTGTACTCCCAAGTTCTATGGTGTATTTATGGTCAGGTAATTTTAATGTCCCTTCCCTATGTACCTGATGCTCTTCTAGGCTGTCCCCACTGCTGACAAATCTTCTGGGACACCTTCAGTAGCAGCAGCAGGGACCTTGCTCTCCCCAGGGTGAACCTGTGCTTAACAGTCTCACAGCCCCCGGACTTCTGCAGACCACACTTCCTCCCTTGTTACCTCTCTCTGAAGGCTCCCCAGGGTCACACTGGACTCTGCCTCTCTCATACCCAAGCCCAGTCTCAAAATCCAGCCATGGGAGAGACAGTGCCTTTGAACATGACCATCAGTGATGTCACTGTTCGGCCTCACTGTGGCCCCTCTGCCTCTGTGCCCAGGTAAACCCACCTGGGTTTCACTTTCAAAGAGAGGTTCTGAGAGGGGCAGGTGAATGTGGATCTTCTACACACATCCCGCCTCAGGAGCTCACCCCTCTCTCCTTTGTCTCCCCAGGGACGTACCAGGGCCAATGGGTTGGTGGCATGCGCCAGGGCTATGGTGTGCGGCAGAGTGTCCCTTATGGCATGGCCGCAGTCATCCGCTCGCCCCTGAGGACGTCCATCAACTCCCTGCGCAGCGAGCACACCAACGGGGCAGCGCTGCACCCGGACGCCTCCCCAGCAGTGGCTGGCAGCCCGGCTGTGTCCCGTGGTGGCTTCGTGCTGGTGGCCCACAGTGACTCGGAGATCCTGAAGAGCAAGAAGAAGGGACTGTTCCGGCGCTCGCTGCTGAGCGGCCTGAAGCTGCGTAAGTCTGAGTCCAAGAGTAGCCTGGCCAGCCAGCGCAGCAAGCAGAGCTCCTTCCGCAGTGAGGCGGGAATGAGCACCGTGAGCTCCACAGCCAGTGACATCCATTCCACCATCAGCCTGGGTGAGGCCGAGGCTGAGCTGGCCGTCATCGAGGACGACATTGACGCCACTACCACTGAGACCTATGTGGGTGAATGGAAAAACGACAAACGCTCAGGCTTTGGTGTGAGCCAGCGCTCGGATGGGCTTAAGTATGAGGGCGAGTGGGTTAGCAACCGCCGGCACGGGTACGGGTGCATGACCTTCCCGGATGGCACCAAGGAGGAGGGGAAATACAAGCAGAACGTGCTCGTGAGCGGCAAGCGCAAGAACCTCATCCCACTGCGCGCCAGCAAGATCCGGGAGAAGGTTGACCGGTCCGTGGAGGCAGCCGAGAGGGCGGCCACCATTGCCAAGCAGAAAGCTGAGATCGCTGCATCCAGGTAGGGTTGGGCAGGGTGTCCTGCAGAACCTGAATTTTGGTCACCAAGGGGTGTTCATGACCTGCTCTGCCCGCCCATGCTGGGCCCAGTGTGAGGCCTACATGCTGTCCCTCTGTTTTCCCCATAAGGTGTTGGTGTTTCTTGGAGACCCTCAGAAGGTGGTCATGGGCAGAGGGAGGTTGGGGACTTGCAGCTTCCTCTAAAACAGGGCAGGAGGGAGTCAGGAGGCTGCAGCCTGGGAGGGGATGCCTCTTGTCTCTATGTGTCTAAGTATGTTTTGTTCCTGCATACTGCTGATAGATAGTCTGCTACTCTGCTGATATGATGTATTGGACACTCTGCTTCAGGGTCACAGGAGAAGGCTGGAAGGTACCCCAGATCTATGACTGAGGCCTCTCATGGACCCCAGGAGACACTTCTTCCAAGGGAACAGAACAGCTAAGGGGTTCACATGAGGCTTGGCATTTTGAGCCAACAGCTCACTCAGGCTATGGGGCGCTAAACTTGTGACTCAGATGGACTACCAGGCCCCAGGGAATAGGTACCAAGGTGGCTGTGGGCAAGCATCGCGTGGTGGTGGTGGTGGTGGTGTGTGTGTGTGTGTGTGGTGTGCAAACCTCAGGGCTGGAGAAGGTACCCCAGGATGGTTCCCACATAGGCAAGTATAGGAGCCTGGGCTGCTCTCAGCCAGTCTGAGAGGCTGCAGACAGGGGAGCCCAGGAGTCTCAAGCTTGAGGATGCTGCCCCATAGGAATCCCAGAGCTTGCCCATGTGTCCCTGGGCTCTGCTTTGTGAAGGTGTTGCCCAGGATTTTCATCTGAGCCAAACTGCCACCATCTTCACCAGATCACCTGTGTCTGCTTGCAAATGATCAATCATCATGGCTCGGCTTATTAATTGCTGACCTTCCCTTAGTAGGAGGATCATGGGGCCCTTATCTGAGAAGCCACCCCCCATCCCCCATCCCCCATCCCCCATCCCAACAGTGGCCGGCTCTTCTGCCCTAATTGCTTGTGGCCTCTAGGTCTTGGGGGTGCGGCTAGGTACATAGATGAGAAAAGATCAGGTTATGGAAGGTGACACCCCTGCTGGGTAAAGACTCCAAAGTGGACCTTTGGGGCGAGAACCCACAGTCCTATCAGTAACCCCCCACCCAGGCTCTGTAAGGAAGCGTAAAAAATGTGTTGTCTCCCCAGGGTGAACTCTGGAGGTGCATACCTTGCTTGGTTTGTTGTTAGGACCTTAGAGGTAGATGTTTGTCTCCCTGTTTGCTACAGAAGGCCTCAGGTGGTGTTAGAAGCCAGAAGTCTCTGTCATTCCCAGTTTGAACGCCTGGGGACTAGGAGCCACTGTACAGGCCTCAGGGGATATGTGTCCATCAGGAAAACTTCTCAGGCATGGGCTGAGCATCCAGGAAACTCCCACTCAGCCTTTAGACTGCAGCAATCGAAGGTTTCCTGGTTCTGAGCCACTTTGATCACGGTACTGAGCATAGGTGTCAGCTGAGGTCTGGCGGTGAGACACGCCTGTCGCCTGTAGTGTCTGTCTATGGCCTAAAGGGGATACACAAGAACTCTTAAGAGACTGAAAGAAAGGCAGAATTTCTACCTCAGTACTGAGGTTAGACACTGCTGTCTTAATCCTGCCCCACCAACCCAGTCACACGGCAGTGATGGTTAGTGATGGGTGTGGCTGTTCACCTGGCATTTTAGGAACCTGCTAAACTCCAGGTGTTTTTACTGTCGTGAGCATAAGCATAGCCCTACTTTATACAGAAAGGTGGGAAGTGCCAGCCAGAAGATCGTGGTGCTGGCTGAAGGCTGATACATCCCTGGCACCCAGTGAACAAGCTGCTCGTTGCTTCCCTTTGCCTTGTATTTTGGGACCCTTCAGGGACACTTCAGAGGCTGGGAGCACTTGTGATAGCCCTGTCAGGTACCAAGTGGATTCTTTTCTTCCTTCCTTCCTTCCTTCCTTCCTTCCATCCATCCATCCATCCATCTATCTATCTATCTATCTATCTATCTATCTATCTATCGAAACAAGGCCTATGTAGCTCTGGCTATCCTGGAGTTCACCATGTAAACCAGACTGGACCTAAACTCAGAGAGATCTGGCTATCTCTGCCTTCTGAGTGCTGGGATTAAAGGCATGCACCATCACGTTCAGCTTCAGATGAGTTCGTGAATGAGAAGGGTCTGAGAGGCATGGGAGATCTTCCACAGACCTGATGTCTCATGCAGCCCACCTCCAGATCCCCATGTTAGGCATGAATAAGAACATGGGACCCAAGGTATAGATGTATAGATGCCATGGAACCCCCGATGAGGCTGTCTCCCTGGAATGGAGAGGTGGTGTTGGACCTAGGTGCATTCGGGAAGACGCCATGTGGTTGGTGTTTCTCTCTGGGCCTCAGTTCCCTCATCTATGGCAGAGGAGCCATATTGTTCCAAGTGCCTGCTCCTGGCCTGCCTTCCTCAGAGTGAGCATCCACAGGGGCTGGTACACAGTGACCTGCATGTTTCAGGAAAGCATGCTTCAGGGCTAAGAGGACAAGAAGGACTCAGAGATGTTGGAGTCAGCTTGGAGCTGTGATCATACAGCTCGGAGTGAGTCACCAGCCCCTCAGGTCCTGACCAGCTAGTCAGTGTACCTGTCCCCTCTGGTACCTCTCTTGTTCTCCCTGGCAGGCAAACAGACAGGTGGAGGGGGTAGTCTGGGAAAAGACATGTGTATCTTTGTGCACCTGGGCACCAGCAGACACACACACACACACACACACACACACACACACACACACTCTCCTACCTAGTCTGTTAGAGCCCTGAAGAACACCCATTACTCCCATTGGCTTCCTGGGCCCAGGCTTGTTTTCTTCATAGTTAAGGTCACAAAGAGGACCCAGTCCTGTTACCTTACTGGTGGCATGGCCATAAGATGAGATGAGTTCTGATTCTGCATTTACACAGCTGGGATTTCAGAGTTTTTTGAGAAAGAGACCAGTTGATGGGTGTGGCCCCTCCCGGGTAATCTCCACATAGTGTGGGACCCACAATGTATAGTGTATACAGGTATGCCAAGCCCCTTCGTCTCCCCCTGGGCAGTCTTAGATTACCAGCTCAGGCCAAGTTGTGGGGTCTGTTCTGAGTGTAGCTGACAGGAAAGACAGGAGGCCCAGCCCCTCACCAATCATCAGGAACCAGCTTCTTAGATTCTGACCTTGAAAATAGCAGGGACCTGTTCATAACTAAAGGCCAGGGTAGGCTGCTCTCTAAGCAAAGGTTCCCACAAGAGGATGGAGCCCATGATGTGCGGGTGGGTCTATGGTTGACCCCATTGCCATTGATGATGTCAGCTCAGCAGTTCTGAATGCAGACTCCTGGTGTCTCCTGCCGGAGGTAGGGAAGCAGGGCCATCTAGAAGGCAAGCCACCACCCAGGCTGTAAGCCTGAATCGGTGTCTTCTATATCTTCACAATGGGCTTAGAACATGGGGACCAAGAAGGAACCAGAGGCCAAGGTTGAAAGGGAAGAGGTGGAAATGATTGGCAGAGCCTTGGGTCTGGCAAGAGCCACCAAGAGCTGTGTTGTCACTGCAGAGCTGGCTCATCCCCAGGGTCATCACTGTTACCATGGAGATGACAGAGCGTCTTAAGAAGCTGGTTCCTGGTGGTTGGTGAGGGTCTCATTAGGTTGCTCCATTCTGAGCCTCATCCAGTAAGGTGTAATGAGAAACTGCCCATGGCATACTTGTCAGACATTCCAGGCCATCTTGGCGATTGCTCCAGCAAGGCTGGGGAGTAGCTCTGAAGGGTGCCATAGGCCCCTTGGGGAGCCCCTTTAGAGACTTCTCTTGGTGGAGATGAGGAAGCACTGGCACCTTGAAGTTCCCCTTAGATAGAGAGCTGGGGCTGGAGAGATGCTCAGTGGTTAAGGGGACCCGAGTTCAGTTGCTAAGCAACTCACAACCACCTACAACTCCAGCTCCAGGGAATCAGACGCCCTCCTCTGGTCTCCATGGATACTGCATGCACACATGTGCACTTATACATACACATAAGTGAGAAATAAAATGTGAGTGTAGCCCTGGCTGTCCTGGAACTCACTCTGTAGACCAGGCTGGCCTCGAACTCAGAAATCCGCCTGTCTCTGCCTCCCAAGTGCTGGGATTAAAGGCCTGCGCTACCACTGCCCGGTGAATGTGTGTCTTTAAATGCAGTACTGCTTCTGGAGTGGGAAGGGGAGGTGGGTGTGAGCCCTTGGGAAGAGACCTGCACAGGAGAATGTCCAACCCTTTCTGTTCCCCATTAAGGGTCAGATAGCACGTCTTTGCTCACGGATCCATCTGAAGCCACCGTGAACCATCTTGGGCTAATCCTATCCCCCAGCACTGCATGCAAATGCTGTGGTCCTCCTCATCCATACATTTTCCTGTGGTCAACTGTGGTCTGCCAGGAAGCATCTTGGGGAAAATTCCATAAGTAAATAGTTCATGAGTTTCCCCCACTTTGGAGCGGGCTGCCCCGTGTACTCATTTTTTTTTTTGCTATGCACCACTATGAGGTGTGCAGTGTCGTCAGGCACAGTGTGCCTCCATCTTTCCCAGGCTGTGACTTATTCTGTGACTTGTTCTTGTCCGGTATATCCACACCATGCATGATACCCACCCATGAGCCACCGAGTTGCTGCCTTCAAGTGACCCTATTTGACTCAATAGAGTGGCTGTCCTGTCTCTTATAGTCATTGTCACATTCTCACAGGCATCTGGAATAACCAACTCTACAGACAGGGCTGAGGGCCAGAACCTGAGAGCTCAGTGCTCCCTGAGACAAGGGGACTGCTATATACCTGACACCCTTTTGTAACTTGCTTTGCAAGGCACAGTGTCTGGTGCTCTGAGCTTGTCCCATCTCCCTTGTCCACACACTGGCGCAGCCTGGTGTGCACATTTCCTCACCATCTGAGATGTGGATGTTCCACGTTGCTGGACCCCTTCCTCCGGTAGAGTGTTCCAGCCATTTCTCATCTTGCAGTCATGGACTGAGGCTGCAGAGGCCATCCATCTACCCATCCTGTTTCTGTACCACTCTCCCCTGTGGCCTTAAGATCTGCTGAAAGACGCATGCTGTGAGCCCCTGGTGGATGCAGCGCCCAGGAGGTGATGGCCTCCGAGGTTCATGGCTGTATCTCAAGAAGCTGAATAGGGGCCCCTGAAGTGTACCACATCTCAAGCCCAGGACCTGCAGTTGTCGCCTCTCATGACAAGAGGTCTGTGGAGATGTTGCTGAGGGTGTGGAAGGGGGTGATTATCCCCCCAGGTGGCCCTGTTTTGTCACAGGGTCTTCGTGTGAAGGCAGAGGCTAGAGCTCTGACTTACAAAGACAGAAAAAAGGCCAGGAGCCTAGTCATTGGGGAAGTTAAGAGAGAAGATTTTCCTGGAGCCAATCTGGACAGGGCCAACCCAGGCCACACCCTGATTTCAGTTCTTCTGTATTTGGACACATCTGCACAGCAGGTGTAGTTTCATAACAGTGGCCACAGGAGGCATACTTACATGTTTGCCATTCTGGCCACTTCCTGAGAATGTTCAGGTCCCCCTCTCCCACCTGCTGTGGTGGCCCACAGTCTAGCTTCCTGGTCTAGGATTGGGCTCCTGCCCCCACGGAAAGCAGGTCACACATCTGGCAGGCAAAGGCCCATCTGTTTGGGTTTGGCCTTGCAACTTGCAACTGAACAGGGCTGGTAGGGTTTTACGATCCTGAGAAGTAACTAGAGGAGCAGCTGATGAGGGACACTAACGGCAAATAGCTGGTGTACACTCTCCAGGGTTCTGGGTTTACTCAAAACTGTTCTGTCTCCGATCTTGATCTTGGGCTGTGTCTGGCACCTTCTGTGGTAATTCTCAGAATGTGAGCAGCCTCTGCCCATGCCAACACCACCTCCTGGTCCCTACCCCGAGGGCTCTCACCTTGCTGCAGTCAGATCCTGTTGTTGTAAGCCACGGTTAGGACAGCTGTCACCCTACGTGTGGAACTGCTGGTCACATGGTGGTCTATGATCTCTGCACAGTCTCAGGCAGCTGTCTCCTGGATTCATAGAGGCACCACAGGCACAGGAAGACAAAGGATCCAGCTGGAGCCTCCTGTGTCCAGAGGCTCACTGGGCCTGAGAGTCATGCAGTCCTGAGCAGGTGAAGGAGCTGTGGGACCTGGGCCCACGACACTTGAACTTTTGCCACATGAACTTCTTGTTGTTTAAAAGACCCCTGGGTTGGGACTCCATGGGATCTCAGTGGCTTGTCCCAGGATGTGGTGACATCATGGTGTCTCCTCCGAATCCGGCCTGACCCTCCCACTAAATGTTCTTTTCCTACTTTTGTTGCTTGAAAGTCTTAAGTGGCTCTAAGTGTCTGTGACCTCGGCAGGTATCTGAACTCCTGGGCCTTGCTTTCTTCTCCATAGGATGGCAAGTGGGCACCAGGGCCACATGCTAGATGACATGGCCGTGGTGTGCAGTGTGGACATATCAGAGTCAAGCTGACCCCAGTGGACTCAGCTTGAGGTGTACAGGCATTTGTTATTCTGGGCCTCTGCTCCTGTGCCCTTTGTTTCCACCCAGGGAACAAATACAGGGTCTCAGTGTCAGTCTGTCCTACACACAGCAGGCTGTCCCTTCCGTAGGCCTACCTGTGCCTTTCACAGGGAGTTTGCAGCTCTATCAGGTGGTTCACATGACCCAGGAAGGGGCTGTACCAGAGCCTCTTGCTGTAGCTTCTGAGTCTCTGGGATGCTGGGTGTACACAGCCAGACCTGGCTCACCCATTGCTGTTGCTCACGTTCTTTGTGAGACTGCTGGTAGACGTAGCTGTGATATCTGACTGAGCAGACAGGTCCTGAGATCTTCTCACACACCACTGCTCCAGCCTCACTGACTCTCCTGGGAACCCCTCCATCCTGCTGAAAGGTCTCATGGCTGCCATGGTAAAGTGCCACACACTGAGGAGTCATAGCAGCAAGAACTGACTGGATGGGGTTCTGGAGGGTGCTGTGGGTGGAACCTTGTATGTTCTTCACCACAGGGCCAGAGCGGGACCTCTTGTCCCTGCAGGGTGGTCCTGAGGGTTCTCAGTATTCCAAGGCTCCTCTCTCTCTCTCTCTCTCTCTCTGGGGTATGTGCCACAGAGCTGTGTGAAGGTCAGAAGACCACTATATGGAATCAGTTCTCTCCTTCCTCCTTTATGTGAGTTCTGGGGACTGAACTCGGGCCACCACTTGCTATGATTCCTGTAGGCCAAAGTGCCTGCTGCAGTGATGTCCCCAAGACTCACAACCAGGAGCTGGCCCTGGCCTCTCGCTGCCCACGTAAGCCATGTTTGTGTTCCCGGCGTGGGCCTTGGTGTGCAGGACTTCTAGTGGTTGTGCTTCTTGCTGATAGGGTTCTGTGAACATCATCTTCCCACAGAATGTATATGTGTGTGTGTCTGTGTGTGTGTGTGTGTATGTGTGTATATGTATATATGTATGTGTGTTTATGTGTGTATGTATTGTGTGTATGTGTGTGCATGTATATGTATGTGTGTGCATGTGTGTATATGTGTATATGTATGTGTGCATGTGTGTGTATGTGTGTATGTATGTATGTATGTGTGCATATACAAGTGTGTGTGTGTGCCCATGCATGTGTGTGCGCTCAGTGGGGTGAAGCAAGTTTAGCTCAGCCCCTGGAAGTTTGCCCACTGTCTCTGGTCCTGGTCTTTCCCAGCACCCACCCTCTGTCCCTTCAGTGCCCCACTCCCCTCCAGACTCAGCACTGGGGCTTGTGTTGTCATTCATAGTCTAAGGTGGCCTCTGCTCCCTGTGGGAAGCTGCTGCCTCCTCTTGCCTTGTCAAGCATAGGCTTTTCCAGTTGGAGGCTGAAGGGAGAGGCAGGCAGGGATGAAAGGAGCCAAGTGGGACGCAGAACAGCTCACTGACCTTCGTCTCCAAGGCTGACGTCTGTGTGTATGTAGTGTAACTGAGCTCTGGAATCCATGATTCTCGGGGATTGTAAGATATAACTGACCACTTGGGCTTTCTCCCGTCTGTGTGTAGAGTGCAGTCAATGATGTACACAGGACATGGTTTCCAGGATAGAATCCCAGGGCAGTTAGCTCAAGCCAGGTGGCACTTGTCTAGCTCTCCCTACTGGAACGTACTGCAGGCACAGCTGAACCCAGGGCTGCAGACAGCACTGGGGCTCTCTCTCCTTCCAGTTGTTTCTTTGGGCTCTGTGTCACCATCCAGAAGGTCCTCAGCATGAGGTAGAGAAGGTTGGCAGGTGTGTTTGCTTGCACGCCTGACGGCTCTCAACCTTTGTAGGAAGGAGATGACCATTCCCTCCCAATCCTTAGAGATGTCCTCCCGGAAGCCCCCATCCTTCTACAACGTGGGGTTAGTCAACTTCACTTTCCCCATCGCTCCAGGGAGAAAAGTCTGGTTGTAGCTCACAGTCTATCATGCTGGAGGTATGGAGGCAAGAACCTACGGCTGCAGGGGAACATGGTGTCTGTAGACAGGAAGTGGGGCTGAGTTATCACACAAGTGATCCACTTCCTCCAGCAAGGCTTCACCTTTTGAAGGTTCCACAGCCTTCCAAAACAGTGCCCACAGTTGGAACCAGGTGTCCAAAGGAGGAGCCGGAGGGAGGATCAGGAAGTGCCCTGTCCATGGTGCTGAAGGAAGCCCAGGGGCTCAGCCAACCCTGGGATAGAGCCAAGGCCATAGGCCCACAGACTTAGAGCCCCATTTATGGGCCAGCACATCCGGTCTCCATCCCAGGATGGCCCTTATCACCTCAGATACACAACCGCCTCCACTCTATTCCCGGCGCGGAACTGTAGTCGGATTCCTGTCTCTCTGGACTTTTCATCTTTCCGCATCTTACTCCAAGGGGCCTTTGTTTTTGTTTTTGGTCCACATCACGTTCTCAACGGTCATTCCTGTTGACGACTGGGTAATATTCTATGTGGTTGCTTACCTGTTCATTATCCCCTGAACTCTCGGCCTGTGTCTACTTTTGTCTACTGTGGATAAAGCTGACTTGGATATTCACGGACATGCATGCAGTTTTTCTGAGTGCTGTGGTGTCATTGCTGATCTGCTTCTGCAGCTGCTGGAAGTGACATGGTGCGACTCTCTCCATCCCTTGCTAGTACTTGGTGTTGGCCATCTTCTCTGTCCCGCCATTTCAGTGGGTGGGAAATGGTGTTTCATTGTGGATTTGGTTAGACTGGCCTTGAACTTATGATCCTTGTGCTTCAGCTGTCCTAGCTCATCCCAGCTTCAGCCTGCATTTCCATATGACCAGTGGTATTATGCATCTTTCTGCATGTTTATGGGTCACGGTATGCCTTCTCTGAGGAAATAATTCAGTTTGGCTTTTTAGTAAATATTTGCATACTGTAAATGTTGTTAAATTCATCTAAGTTGCAACCAGCCTCCCTGGCATAAGACTGGGCTCCTTGAGAGCATAATGCTGCTTGACCCTGTGCCCTGGAGCACACAGGAGGACACTGCAGAAGCATTTCTTCCAGGAACTGGGACACACACCTAACTCTGAGCCCTCCCTACAGGCATCTTGGGTGCCCTCTGAGACACAAGGCTCGGGGAGCGAGGCAGATCCTCTAGCAGGTAGAGCCGTGTCTACTCCACGGAGGATGAAGCAGGCCCAAGGCTGCAGCCCCTCAGGTCCTGTCCGTGCTGGGCAAGGCTGTTCACTGATGTCAAGTGCTCAGGTCTTCAGTAGCCACCATTGAATGTGACCCCAGCTCACACCATTACCTCAGGAAGGAGGAGAAAGGAGGTACAGCTATCTTGTGAGGATACTTGGTTGCTAGGAAACATGGTCCTAATCTAAACAAGGTCCAGGTAACTGTTGGTGGTTTTAGGACAGTGAGTTACAGGTGCCAAAAGCTGTGGGAAACAGCCACGTTTGCCACCCTAACCAGGGGTAGTCACTCTCAGAGCTTGTGTCCCTCAATCCACAGCCTTTCCTGGGCCCCTGGTTGCCCCGGCTTTACAAGGGTCACAGCATTTGTGGTCTCCTGCCGGTAATAGCTTCCTTGCTCAGCCCCTTGTTCTCTGAGCACAGAGTCTGTGTGTCACCTTGGGCCTCTGTCCTGGACCAGACTGGGTCAGGGTAGATGGAGTGAATGCAGGTGGGTATGTTAGATTTCTCTGAATCACAGAGCTAAGGGACAGCCAAGGCAGGCTGTCTCCAAACCCAAAGCAGATGGCCAGCTGGGGCCTTCTGTTCTGTTTCTTCTGAGGACAGAAGTGAGGATAGTCCACCTGTCCCCAGCCCTTGCCTCTGTTGCTGTCTCTCCATGTCTACCTCTGCTTAAATTTCCTCCCTTCCCTCTTCCCTTCCTCCCTTCCCTCCTCCCTCCTCCCTCCCTCTCCATCCCTCTTCCTTTCTCTCTCTTTCCCCTACCCCATTCCCTCTCCATCTCTCCCTCTTTTTTTTACCGGTGGATTCCTATCATGGAACCAGGGCGGCCACAGTGAATTGAGCCTGGCCCTCTGCCATCGGATAGCCACATGTAGGGTGTCTATAAGGAGCTGGCTCCTAGCTGACAGAGGAAGTGACAGGCTGATGTAGGGGTTGCTCCCTTCCACAGCCCCGAGGCCTCCCCTTTCCAGCCCCAGGGGTCTGTTAGTGATTTTCTCAGCGGGGCAGCCCAATGGCTGGCGCCTTGAGAAGCAATTAGGCAAAGTAGCTGAGCAAGGGAGCTATTACCCACAGTCACTGTGACCTCGGTTACCATTCAGCTGTGCTCAGCTGGAGCACTCACAGCAGGCCCAGACACCCAGCCCTGGCGTCGCAGCCCGCCCTTTGTGGAGAGCAGCTGTTGGGGACACCAGGGTGACAGTGCCAGGCTATCACTGATAGAATGGTAGTGGCTGCCGCCTAGGACACTGGGTTGAAAAGGATTAGAAGGCCAGATCTGGGTGGGAAGCAGGCCTCCGTTAATAAGTGACTTCTGTGAGCTGCTCACCAAAGGCTGCTTCTAGGGGAGCTTGTGTGTTATCTCTGGGCTGTGCCAGCTTAAAGTTCTGGGCATGAGTTTGCTCAGGTACCCCAGTATGAGGTGTGTATATGGTATGCATGTGTGTTCACATGTGTGTGTAAGTGTGCTTACCCAGACCTCTGTGTGTATGTATATAGTTTGCATGTGTCTGTAAAGGTGCTTAGCAATGCCTCTGTGTGTGTGCACATGTGTGTTCACAGGCCTGTAAGTGTGCTCACCCATGCCTCTGTGTATGTGAAGACTAGAGGTTAATGGTGTCTTCCTCTACACACACGCACTCGCGCACGCTCACACATCTCCCTAGCCCTATGGCATTTTACCTGCTGGTTTTAAAAATCATGGTTAAAGGAGCCATGGAGATTGTCTTGTAAGCACAAGGACCTGAGCTCCATACCCGGGAGCTTCATAAGAAAGGCGGGCATGGTGACTCACACTTGGAATCCCACGGCCTGGGCGGTAGAGGTCGGGATGCCTGAGGCTCACTGGCCGGCAAGCCTAGCTTACTCTGCAGCCTTGGCCAGTGAGAGACCCTGTCCAGAAAAGGACGGTAAGATGGTGACAGAGGAAGATGCCCAGCGTTTGGCTCCTACGTGCATGTGCACGTGTGAGAACACGGACGCGTAAAAATTTTTATAGAACCTACAGGATAAAATGATCCCCTTAGCCATTGTTCATAGAGTCACACACACACCCATAACCAGCATCTGCCTTCAGAGCGGAGTCTCTGTTCCCATTAAACATGGCTCCCCTCCAACTCCCCAACCCCAATCCTAACTGGGGAGAATTCCAGCCTGGTGTCAGAGTTCCAGCAGGACTGGAGGAGGATGCACCCCCACGGGTTTTGAGTTTGGGGTTTTGAAGCAAGGTCTCCCTTGTGTATAACAGGTGAGTCTTGAACGTGCCATCCCCCTGCCTCAGCCTCTGTGCCTCCTTTAACACCTTCCCTGGCAGCTGTGATCTGTGGTGGACCTCTCTCCGCTTACTGCTCCTCACGAGCTCCTTTTGCTGCAGGTCCCACAGGGCCTGGTACCACCAACCTCACCTGCCCCCCTCAGCCCTCAGTTTCCACTTTCCTGGGACAATAAGGATGCTGACATGGAAGAACACAGAAAATTCTAATGTGGGGTTGACATTCGGGGATAACACTGAAGCTTCAATATTAATTTTTTGTTACTGTCTTGGGGATGCCAAGGACTGAGCCCAGGCCTTGTGCATGCTGGGTAGGCTCTGCTGCCCCGAGCCCCGCCCTGTGATCATGACAGCTGGATGGGCAGTTTCCAGTCAGTGTTTGTTTGAAGACAAGTATTGGCTCCAAGAAGAGGTCAAGGACTCATCTCATGCAAAGCAGACTGTGTGTCTCCCTCTCTGCCGGCTCACACCACCCGTGTCAGAAGACACAGAGTGTACCTCTGCACACTGTGTCATGCACCCTTTCTTGTGGCATCAGGACTGGCCACCTGTGCCAGCCTACCCTTGTGCCCCATCACGACAGCTCCTCAGTATCCCCACAAACTAGGGTCATTTCCAAGTTCAGTGGATGCATTTGTGGTATTAGTGTTCTTGATCCTGCTGTGTTTCTATCAGTGTCCCACCCTCTCAGGTGTCTGCCAGCCCCGTCCACACAGCCCTGTCATTGGATGGTGCAATTTTCCCACCCATGCAGTATATAGGCACCTAGTTCAGCAGTGTCCCTATCCTGTGACATGTGTGGGAATGGCCTTGTGTTGCAAAGTTACATGAAAGTGTCCAGGGGTTGAAAATAAATGCCTCTCACTGGGACCTGAGCTCTGGGTGCTGGCCAGGCCTGTGCTCCTTCCAAGTCTTGGGGACTTGAGGGGTGTGATGAGAAGCTAGAGGCAAATGGAGGCCTGCTAGTGAGACAGTGAGTCGCTAGGCTCCCCCAGGCACATCCCCCTGAGGGGTGCTTCCATAGTCTGCTGGGCTTGCCCTCAGGTCCTAATGAGTGAAGCCCAAGCTTGGAGTAAAGGGCTAGGCATTGCCTGGAATTCTGGGAGAAAGCCCCCTCCATACCTCCCAGGGCCCCTCCTGTGGGGACTCATTTGAACCACGCATCCACTTGTTTGTTTAGGTAGCTAAATAAACCTAACTAGGTTTTGAGATAGGTTCTTGCCATGTAACTCTGTCCAGCCTCAAATTGACAGTAATCTTCCTGCCTCAGCTTCCTGAGTGCCTGGCTATCAAAAACCAAATCTTTCTGATATTCCTCTTCTTTCTCCCAGATGTCCCACTCTTATGTAATACGGACTTCACACTTTCTTAAGACTCAAAGCCAAAGGATGACACCAGCCTCCTGCCTCCGCCTGTTGGCGCCCTCATCTGGCGATTCCTTAGACTACGGAGGTTAACAGGGTGTGTCCTCTGAGATGGCTGAGCAGCTGGCTGGAGCCCAACTAGCGCTGTCCTAGCATGGACTGTATGTCTCCTCCACAGCCCTAGGAGCCCTGCAGGACCACAGGCTCTGACTCAGAGCCCCCACCTGCCTTGTATATCACCCCCACCCTCCACAGGCCTGGAGAGTCTCCTAAGACCCATCTCAGGCAAGTGCTTTTCCTCCCATTCCTCCATGTGTGGAAGAGGGAGCCAACCAGCTAGTGCAGTCGGTGACTTGGGTCTTAAGTTGCTCACAGTTATAGCTGCGGCATTTTTCTGACCATCGCCAGGGCACAGATGGTAGGCACCTGCAGACTGGTCAGGTTGGAAGGTCTCCTCCTGAAGGCCAGGGTGAGGGATGGAGCCTGGTCGGTGATCTTGAGAGTGCTCCAGTGGCAGGATGGGTTGGGGTCAACTGACAGTGGCCTTTTGGCCAGCCAGTTGTGGGGAAGAACCCAGTGCAGCACCCCTAAGTTCTGGTCACCCACACCTCCCTTCGCCATCACACATGGGGAAGCCAGGTATCCCTGAGCAGGAGTGTGACTTATCCAGGCTCCCAGCTTCTCAATGACAAACTGGACCCCTGCCTGGTGTCTGTGTGCGCTTTGTAGGATCCCAACGAGTACAGTGTGTCCAGGGTGAGTCTTAGTCCAGACCCACACTGCGTAGGACTCCAGGGGTCACCTACACTCTTACCTGTGGGCTTCTGTCTCATTGGCCCTGGCAAGCAGGTGGCTCTCGGAGTCTGCTCCTCTGAGGGAGACAACCAACAGCTCACTGCTGTTCCCCTTCCTGCTCCAGTCTGGCTCTCAGTTGGTCCCTTGCAGAGTGGACCAACTAGAACCTTCATCCCCAGTACTTGGTGCCCATCCAGGACACCCAAGCCAACCAGATGAAGCCTGTGGCCTGCAGAACTCCCCTGCCCAGATGGCCTTAACTAGTGACCAAACAAGGTCCAAGGAAGCTTTGGCTGGTCCCACACATAGGTCTCAGGGTAGGTGGGTTGAGCCTTGGGCTCCCCATGGAGTCTCTTCCTGCCTTCTGGGTGCTCCCTCCATAGCTGGCTCAGCATCAGATTCTGAGACACCTTCGAGCTTCCTTCACTCCTGACTTTGCGGGTGATCTCACATTGCGGATGCTGAGGCAGCCACAGAGACAGAACCCAGCCCTCTTCCCCTAGGCCCAGACTTCATATATACAGGGACAGGGCCCTGCAGAAACTGAACTGGACATGGTGACAGGGAAGCCTGACTCCTCTTTCCTGTCACGCTGAGTCAACTCCTGCTCAAGTCCTGTGTGCTCCAATCCCAGATCCCATCCCTATCAGTGGATGTTGTCATGGGGCTGTCCTCAGCTTTGAAATGAGACCTGGGTACTGACTCTCCCCATCTCTGACACCCCCCCCCCACCCCCAGCTCCTAAGCTGGTCCTTCCTCAGATAACTGAACTTACATCGGCAGGGGTGGAGTCAGTGGCTACAGACATGGAAAGCCAGATGGCTTGATTTCTGATGGATGTGGATAATGTCTTCTGTGAATGTATAGAAACCCCCTACATTAACTGTGCACATAGACTTTGTAAGGCAGACAGTATCGTCATCCACCTCTCGTGTCTCGAGGGCTGAGGCATTTACCTGGCCACTCATCTGAAACCTGGCAGCGTCAGTGCAGACTGCAGCAGCTTGTGTGCCCTCCATCCCCACCCCCACTGCTATTCCTGTAGTTTCCTGAGGTGTTGTCACAGAGGGCCACAGTCTGAGTGCTCACTCAGTACAAACCGGAGCTGGGATCTCTCAGTTTAGAGGCCCAGCATGGGAATGCAGGTCTACAGAGGACCACATTCCCCCAGGCTCCAAGGGAGCCTCCTTCCTGCCCCTTCCAGCATCCAGAGCATCCTTAACATACCTCCTTGGCTTATGGCCACATCAATCCCGTCTCTGCCTTTGAATTTACATGGCTCCTCTCTGAAAAGTGCTCTCCTCCCCCCTTTTCCCTTCTGTGTTTGTTTTGAGACAAAAAGTCTCATGTACCCCAGGCTAGCCTGGAATCTTCTGTATAGCTGAGGATGACCTTGAATTCCTGACCTCCCTGCCTCTACCTCCCAAGTACTGAGATTATAGATGTGTCACCATGCCTTGTATGAAATCTGCCTCTTTTAAGGACACTGGCAGTGACAGAGCCTAGGTCACTTGGGTGACTCCACCTCAATGTCCTCAAATTTTTGGTTATTTTTGTTTTTCTTTCTTTCTTTCTTTTTAAAGAATTATTTATTTTATTTATATAAGTACACTGCGGCTGTCATCAGACACACCAGAAGAGGGCATCAGATCCCATTTACAGACGGTTGTGAGCCACCATGTGGTTGCTGGGAATTGAACTCAGGACCTCTGGAAGAGCAGTCAGTGCTGTTAACCGCTGAGCCATCTCTCCAGCCCTAATTTTTGTTTTCCAGGAAGAGGTTTCTCTGTGTATCCCTGGCTGTCCTGGAACTAGCTCTGTAGACCAGGCTGGCCTCCAACTCAGAGATCCACCTGCCTCTGCCTCCCGAGTGCTGGGATTAAAGGCGTGCGCCACCACTTTTATCTTTACATTTACCCTGTCTGTCTGTCTTTCTGTCTGTCTCTATGTGTAAGTATGCATTTTCCCTGGTGTACATGTGGACGTCAGAGGACAGCTTGGAGGAGTCAGTTCTCTCTTTCCACCCTGAAGACTCCAGGAATTGAACTTGGGTCATCAGGCTTGGCAGCAAGCTCCTTTTACCCGCTGAGCCACCGTGCTGGCCTCTGGAGGTTCTCAATTTAGTCATAGATACAAATTCTCTTCTGAATACTACACATCATCCCGTACAGGTATTGGGGGAAGAGGAGGACATGTCCTTTGGGGGCCTACCTTGTCCAGAGATAAGGAGAACCTGAATGAGGGGCTGGGACGTGGAGTGACACCTCGTGAATGCCGGAGTGGCTTACAGCCTGGGTCCCAAGCCCCATCTCTTCCAGCTTTGGCACTGTGGGCTGGCTTGTGCCTGGGCCTCCCAGCCCTGCTTCCCTCGGCACCCTGCTCCCTTCACTCCCTGGATGTCAAGCTCAGCCCTGCCATTAGCCCCAGTGTGCACTGAGATCTGATCCCCAGAGACCCGTGAACACTACAAACACCTCATTAAATCCCCTCCGTGGCCCCAGGAGGCCAGGCTGTTACATGTTGCCTTTGGAGAACTGAAAATTTGCAAAGAAATGGCAGCTCCCTGCAGATCCTGGTGTGTGCTGGGGCTCTGCGGGGCTGTCTGTCTTGTGACCCTGAGTGGGAAGATCAGGCAGTAGCTGGCTGTAGTGCTGAGTGGTCTCCACCCCTGGCTCCCATTTCCTCCTGCAGGAAGCTCCGTGTGGATGGAGCTTGGGGTTTGAGTGCCTAGCTTCTTCTTAGTGATCTGAGGTCCTACATAGGAGGGACAAGGACCTCCATGCCCAGCTGTGGGGGTGACAGTGAGGAAGGGGCCTTGATCATATTTGAGTATCAACTCAGGCTCAGACCTGTGTGTGGCAGCAGGGATCAGAGACTTTGGACCCCAGCCCCGTCCCCTTCCCTCTGCTCTCTGAGTCATTGCTGATCTCCTGTCCTTCTCCGGGTGACCCAAACACAGTGCACAGGCTGACATCCCAGGAGGTATGGGCTGTCAGTCTTGGTAGCTTGCAGGGAGGGCTCTGTCCCTGCGCCATGCTGTTCCTGTGGTGGAGAACTGGGTGGCAGGTGGCTTTCAGGGCTGGGTCTGACAAGCCCTGTTCAGGACAGGAGAGAAACAATTTCAAAAGAAGCCTGGGCACTGAGTAAAGGCTTTGATCAATGTCTCCGCTGTACCCTAAGGTCCTCAGGTCCTCTGTGGCTTTAGTTCCCTGTCTGTCAACAGTCCTGCTTCATACCAAGATCTGAGTGGAGCAGCGGGAGCAGTGCACAGTCCTCCCAGGCTCTGCTCAGGCACTGGCTTCCTCTCCAGCTCTGTCTTTCCTCCTCTACTCTCTCTTCTTCCCTTCCTCCTTCCCTCCCCTTCATCAGGCTGGGATCTCTGGCCCTACTGTGTGAGATGCTGCTGGCAGGTCTCTGAGCTACCACCACCACCACCACCACCCAGCTGTCTTTGGCTGCCAGTACAGACAGCATCACGGAGAGTGGCTCTCATCTGTTGACTTAGTTTAACCAGCACTTGGGGCACTGCCCTGGACCCGCCCTGCCCTTAGTTCATGGAGGTGCATCCTGCTGCCATGTGACCTGCTCACATGGGGACACAAATAAAGGTGAGATCAGGGACTCCAGAAGGGTTGGTAGGAAAGGGCTTCAGAGGTGGCAGGATTGGTGTTATGCCTGTACCCTGTAAGGCATGTCTTACAGGTAAGCCAGCTGACATGGTGAATGCAGTTGACCCCCAGACAGGCTCTATCTGCTCGCCATTCCTTGGCCTTGTTGCTCAGACTCCACTTGGTCCCACTGAGCTCTTGGGGGGCTGCTGGGGTCTTGCCGATGTAGGAGGCTGACTTCCTCTTTGTCCTCTGCCCCATGGGAATCTGGGTTCTGGTGGCCAGGCAATGCCATAGCAGACATGCCCTCCTGGTGCCCAAGGCCCAGGGTAGAGGAGAGCATCATACACAAACCCCTTGGGCCATCCCTGGGGATAGGCGGCCATGCTTGAGGCTCCATGGACGAGGCCTCCCTGTGTGTCTCCTCTGGTGTTGCTTCATCATTCCAAGTTCAAAGTTTCTGCCTGTGAACACAGCTTCTGCTGGGGGGGATCAGGAGGCCCCTCCAGACACCCCCTTCTTCCTTTAACTGAGTAGAGCAGAATTGCCCAAAGATCAGATTTAAAGTGGGCACTGAAAAGGCAAAACAAGAGGCTGGCAGAGGCTTCAGGTTACTGTGTCTGCCCACACATGTGAGGCGTCAGCTATCATGTTAGCCCATGGCTGACTCTCTTCCCCTGTGCTCCTGTGTCCAGGACCCACCTAGCCACCCCTGGGAAAAGACCCTGAGCCCAGCCTGGTGGGCAGAGTGCCCTGTTCAGTGGGTCTCTAGGCTGTTCCTGGTACAGTTTGCGTGGTTGGCCTGCTATTCCTGGGCACGGGGGTGGGCTGTAGGGTGAGGGAAAAGAGGGGGTGCTGGATCTAAAGATAGATAGGAGGCCTGAAGGTGAGGGGAGGCGCCGGAAGGAGGGTGAAAGAAAGCTTAAAAGTCGACCTGCCTTTGCTTTTCTCAGGCTTCCCGAGCTCTTAAAGCACTGGGGTTGTCATGGCAACTGAGATGCATCCTCTCTATTCTCCTCCCCCCCACACACACACATAGAAACTGGATGGTGTGGGTGGGGCCTTTTCTCTGACTGGCCAAGAGCTCTCTGACTGAGCGGACTCAGCACTTGAGGGGGATGAGCCTCAGCCCGGGTCCCCTCATAAGCAACTGTTTCCCCACCTGTGATGTGGGGTGACTGTGGCCTGTGAGTTATGACAACATTCTGAGCAGAGCCCTGCCCACAGTCCAGTCCCCAACTGCTGTTCCTGCCAGTAAAGCCTTACCCTTCTCTCGTTGGACTGCCTGGTTTTATAAAGTTGGCTTTCTGACCCCCACCTCAGCAGTGGTGGCATTGGTGAGGTTCCAGTCAGCACGGAGGTGTCCACATGGGGCGGGCACTAACTTGAGAAAAGAGAGGCCATTGGGAACATGACTTTCAGATGGTGGCATTTAGCTGATTCAGATTTCAGGTGCTGCTCATTGACTCTGCCAGTTTAGGCTCCATTTGGGGAATAGGAGAGTGGGAATCTGCTTCACACCTCCGAGGTGAACTCCAGCTGTGCATTAAGAGGCTGATTCCTTATTACATGGAACAGGGCTGTGAAGTCAAGCTCAGCCAGCCACGGCAGGGCTGAACTCAATGTTGGGGAGGCTGAGGCAGGGCTGCAAATTTTAGACCAGCAAGATCCTTGCCACAAAGCAAGATCCTGATTCAAGGACTAAACCCAGCTCACCCCTAGTACAGCGTGTGCCTATGTATGCAGAGTCCTGCAAGACAGTAAGCTTACTACGGTGCACTAAGCCCTGGGTTCAGCACCACGTAAACCCGGGTGAGGCATTGGAGGGATGGCTCCATAGCTAATAGCAGGTCCTACTCTGTCACAGGGACCAGAGCTCAAATTCCAGCATCCATGTTGTGTGGCTTGCAAACACTCGGAGCTACAGCTCCAGGAGATCCAACCTCCTCTTCTGGCCCCCAGAGGCTCTTTCATGTATGTACACATACCCACATAGACACATACTGATTAGTAAGGATGATGTTAAGGGCTGGAGAGATGGCTCAGTGGTTAAGAGCCCTGACTGCTCTTCCAGAGGTCCTGAGTTCAATTCCCAGTAACCACATGGTGGATCATAACCATCAGATGCCCTCTTCTGGTGTGTCTGAAGGCAGCTATAGTGTCTTTAAATCTCTAAAATGGGCTGGTGCCCAGGGTTGACATTTAAAAAAATAATGATTATCATTAATTACAATATTAACATAACATATATTAAGTATAATAATAATAACTATTATTATTATTATTACAATTACAGGCATGGTGACACATGCCTATCACCCTAGCACTCAGGAAGAAGACAGATGATCCTATGTTCAATGTCTTCCTCATACTAAGCTGGAGGCTAGCCTAAGCTACATGAGACCCTGTCTCAAAAATAATAAAAGGCAAAACAAAAAGAGAAATGCAATTAAAGCTACATTGGGGTGATGCTGCCCTGCTTGTCAGCCTGGGAGAGATGGGTAAACTCTGCCGACCCATTGAGCAGGAGAGCCTTGGACCCGTGTCCCAGGAGAGCCCTTGTCATGTCCAGTAAAGCACAGGCCTTGGTGTCTGTGCCGCGCCTTAACTAGGAGATCACATTTCTGGAAATGGATCCCAAAAATAGATTTGCGAAAGTCAGACGTGATCAACAGATCATCGGGCAGGAAATGGCACGTGGCCACAACTGACTCGGGGCAGCTCAGTGAACAGAACCAGGAAGTTCTGCAGTTCACTAATGTGACACAGATTCCAAAGAGTGATGTTCAGTTTAAGTGAAAAAAGCCAGAAGTGGGGCGGACCATGTGATGTGGCTTCTAGCTTCATGTCCTGTGTCTGACACAGGGGGACCGTAGTGCCCCACAGTGGCTGGGACACTGTGATGCTCTAGATTTCAGACTTTATTGGGTTTTAGTGTATTTGCATATCCACAGTGAGATTTCTCGGGAGGCTGAGGCAGAAGGATAGTGAATTTGGCACTGACTTGGGGTGTCAATAGTGAGACCCTGACTCCAGAAGAAAAAGTATTCCTTGGAGAAAGAAGCAAAAAGTTCACTTACATCTCCAGTGTGCTGTCCTGATGGCCCCAGTGTGATCTCATACATGTTAGTGTGTCTGCACTGGGACCTGAACACACGCTTCTCGGCCACTGTGCCAGCCTTCTACTGACCTTCCTCACTGGGCAGGCCCTGTCCTGTGTGCAGACCCCAGTGCCTGCCTGTGTCCAGCATATGTCCCATTGGGCCCATATGTCCAGTGGGCACTGCTCCCAGAGGGCACCAGTGACTCAGACAGAGCAGAGATGTGGGATCTTTGCTCCCTCACCACGTGTGGATGCTTGCAGCAACAGCTTTTTAGAGCTTTGTTCTTATTTTATAGCAGAGTTTCTTTCTACTTAAAGAGAAACCTTAAAAGAAGGTGATGGTGGTTCCTGGTACAGTGGGAACAGGTCGGGGGGGGGGCAGCTGCTGCACTGACCCGATGTCCTCTGAGTCACTGCTGACCCCAGAGGGGCTGGGAGGTGGCTCTTCTGTCCCTGAGCTCTTTTGCTCTGTGCCTTCCCTCCCTTCCCCTCCCCCAGCCTACCTCACCTCATACAGATGAAACCAGATCAAGCCTCTTCCCTGTCCTGGCTCCTTAATGTCTCCAGAAAGATTTAAAACAGCAAAACCAGGAAGCAGGGTGGCTGTTGCCAGGAGCTGAGGCTGGGCGTGTGTGACTGCTTGCGGGGCATCAAGAGAAGGTGGAGCCGGACTCTGGTGGGATGGCACACCCCAGAATGTTCCCAGCACCTTTGAACTTGCTTGTTGAAACAGACATGTCAGGGCAGATAGGGCAGAGCTCTTCGAGGCCACTCAGGTGAACCTGCACAATGGAGCATCAGACCCCGCTCCAGGCTCCTTTCCCACAATGACCCCTCTTGTTATCCATTCCACAGACCAGGACGTGAGTCCTAGGGAAGGAGGCTATTTCCCAGCAGAGTAGCCAGTGGAAGAGGAGGCCATGTGCTCACCGCAGCCTGTCAGGGCTCCTCCTATGGTGACACTGGGGATCCATGGTCAAGATGGCTGTGTGCGTGCATACATGGAGGGTTGTGCTCAGGAGGGCTATGTGTTAGTATGTACACTGTTCAGTGCTGTGGTCAGGAGGGGTCTCCTGTGAGTGCATACACTGTGGAGGGCTGGGGTTGGTCGGGAGGGATCTCTTGTGAGTGCACACGCAGGGTTAGTGGACTTGGGAACAGTGGCTCAGACACTGTAGCCACCTCACTTTGGAGCTTTCTTGGCTGTGAGGAGCGGCCCTGGGCCCCTTGGTGACCATGCTCTGAGCTGTGCACGAACACTTGGTAGCTGTAGCCGGGCGTGATTGGATGGTTTAGGCAGGAAGACTGTGTATAAGGCCTGGGAGGGCAACTTAGCAAGACCCCATGTAAAAGATAAATTCAAACAAGCTACCATGCCCTGTGGCTGGCACAGAGTGCAGGTAGGAGGGGCAGAGTTGTGAGCCGGGGACACCTGGGAACCTTCCAGCCTCTGTCGGGTGCAGGCGGGTCCTCATCAACCTCTTCTTGTGGTTCCTAGCAGGCAGGTCGGAGGACAGGTCCTGTACTAATTCCCATGTATGGACTTAGTAGCAGTCCATTCCTGAGGGACCGTGATTGTAGTAGCTGTGCCACCGGGGCCCTATACACAGCCCTGAAATATCCCAAGGCTTGTGTCTAGGAGTCCCACAGCAGTCTGTAGCACCCATTGGAGGACAGAGCCAGCCGGAGTCTCCTTAGTTGTGACATAAAAACTATGGCTCCATCATTCCTGTGCACAATGGCTGGTGTCAGGGCTGCCCAGAATCTCTATTCTTGTCAGGGTCAAAGCCAAGAGGTCACTGGCCTGTCCATGGGGCATGACAAACTCTGGTCCAGTCTTCAAGGGCTGGTCTGAGAGTCAAATGCTCAAGCCTATGGTGCAAGTCCCCAGCAGGCACCTGCTTGCAAACAGGGCCTGCAGGCACCCTGCCTGGGCATGGTCCCTCCCCAGCAGCCTCCCTGGAGGAGGTGGGGTTGCCTTGACAACTGCAGCCTGGGGAGAGAAACTTGCAGTGAGGTTGGACACTTACAGTAGAGTCTCCAGGAGGCTGGCTTCCCTTGAGGAGGAATAGGAAGGATCTGTTTGCTCCACAACCGTGAGCCACCAGGACAGCATGGTGCTTCACTATGAACAATGGTTTTAGGTGCACCATGTGATGGATACAGCTCCATCACGCACCGTCTCCTTCCCAAGGCTGTCAGCCCTAAACACTATGAACTTGGAGCTTGACTGTTCCATCTTCCTGGGAAGAGGAGTCCAGATCAAGGTGTAGGTAGGGCTGGCTCTGTGGCAGGCTGTGAAGAGAACCTAGTCCTAGCTCTGTTTGATTTTTTTTTTTTTTTTAAGATGGTGACAGGTCCAGCATCTTCACAGAGTTCTCACTCTGTCTGTGTTCAAGTTTTCTCAATAGGCCAGTGTACTAGGTTAGGGGCCATCCTGGTGACCTCACCATCCCTGAATAAGGTCAGGGCCACAAATACCTGGGGCAGAATGATAATACATCTACTAGGGCCATGACCCAATCTGTGTCACACACACTTGACCTTTGTAGTTTAAGGCTGTCCTTAGAAGTATAAAGAAAAGCCACATTTATAGTCAAGTAGAAGCCCAGGGTGACATATCCTAGCACTAAGGTGGCTGAGGCAGGAGAATTAAGAATTCAAGGTCTGTCTGGGCTACAGAGTGACTTCCCTGTTTAAAGAGCAAATAATGTGGAGTGCAGGCTGGGAAGTCTGACAGCACCTTCAAGCTCAGCTGCCTTCATGAGGGGCAGAGTCTGCACCAGTGTGGCCCTGCCTGGGTCCTGGTGTCTGTCTCTGCCCATCACTGTTCTTGCTTCTTCCCAGACCAGCGCTGGTTCAGAGCAGCAGCTGTCCAGGGTGTGTTCTGCAGTAAGGCATGCTGGCTGAGCACAAAGGTGTCTTATCTCAGCTCTGGGGGGTTAAAGGCCTTGGGTAGGGGGTAAGACCTGCCAGGGGTTTTCATGGAGGGTACTAGGTTAGGCCAGTAGCAGACATGCACAGCTTGTGATGGAGTAGACTTCCAGGAAGCAAGCAGGGCCAAAGCCCCGAAAGGCACAAACCTATCTTGATGAAACAGTCCCTCTCTGAGGTTCAGTGAAGTCTGGGGACCATATCTGGAGGAACCCCGATATCTGTGGCCAGTACTGACCAGAGGGCATATTCAAGCTCCTGAGATTAACGGTGCAGCTGTGGTAACTTGGGTTTTGGCACACCTCTGGGGATCTTGCCCCCCACCCCAGATGATGCTACACACGATCAGCTATGCCACTGGCTTTAGTCAGTGGTTATTGTCAGTAGCTCACTTTGTCTGGTGTTAGCAGCATGGCTCTCTTTGGCAACTGTATGTGTAGTTGTTTTTCTCATGACTTCCTCCTGCAGTCATCTGATTGGTCACATGACTGATATGTATGCTGGGCACCCATATCACCTTTGGATCAGAGTCCAAAGATCCCTTCAGGGAAGGATTTGGAGGCCTTATTAAGTCATGTGCTATGGGATCAAAGTCATACAGTGTAACCCAGTGATCCTCCTGCCTCAGCTTCCTGTATATTTGTGTGATGAGATAGCAGGTGTGCACCTTGCACAGCCCTGCCATTGGTGGGCACAAGGTCATCATCACCCACTGGCTGCCCCGAAGTCCCTAGGCTCTCCCTGGATCCCTACCTTATGGACTTCTTGCAGTTAGCTCCTCCCTCCAGCTAGAAGATGACTGGTCCTACCTGGCTTCTGGTCTACCTTGTCTTCTTCTATCCAGGATGAGTCCGAGACCTGAATCATAACTAGCTGACCCTCAGTTGCTCTGGGCTTTAAGTTGTCACCTCCTGTCTGGGTACCTGAGCCTCTGGTGGGGACCACAGGTACAACTATGCCCATATACAGGGTACCCATGTAGAAGGAGCTGTGGGTACAACCGTGTAGAAAATCCAGCATTAATGGCAGGTATAGGACAGACTCCCATAGGCTGAGTGTCCCCTCTGTGACACTGCAGCCAGACCTCACAGTTATGAACCTAGACAGCAGGAGCCCCCTCTGGAGACTGCTGTCCCTTAGAGGACTCAGTCAGGTCCTGCAAATCTTGTTTTAAGTGAACCTTTGCCACATGTTGGGAGTCTTCACTAACCACTGCTGGTATTGGTTGATTTTACTTTAGGATTGGCACAGTATACTTTTAAATATGTGTGGCATACATATGTAAACATGCACACAATGTGGGTGAGTTAATGGTATCTTTACTAAGTGAGGATGTGGAAACCAATCACAGCCCCTAAGGGATGTCGGGAAATTGTGAGTTGTCTCTAGAACAGCACTGTGAGCTCAGAGGGTGGGTGGAGCTGTGAGGGCCCATTCAGGTCAGGACAGAACCTGACCAACAACCGCTTGAGAGGCTTCATCTGGGCAGAGTAAGCTCAGCACCCCAGCTTTCTGTCTGTGGATTTGGGGGTACGCACTCTCCCCTGCTCCCCAGGAAGCTCAGCAGCTGCTCTCTTGTCAGGACAGTGTTCTGCTCTGGGACATTGCAGCCCCTCTGCTGTGGCTGGGGGACCTTGCAGAGAACTTGGGACAGTTTCCAAAGTTGCACGGATCTGCAGGGAGGTCATTTTCTGAGTTCCACAAGCTATGCTGGGATCACAGGACAGGACAGAAGGACCCTAGCGAGGGGACACAGGTTCCTCCGAGGTCACCGGGCAGTTTCTGCAGAAGAGGTCTCCAGCCTACAAGTCATGAGTGCTCAGCTGATCCATTATCAGTAATTAATTATGTGTTGGCTAGTGTTGTGTTAGAGTAATGTTGTAATGACAAATGCCAGATACCCAAGGAATATTCTAGAAGGTGTAGTGTTCATCTCACATTCCATGGGATATGAGGTCATGGCTCTGTTGAGAAATTATTGTCTTCCTGCTTCCAGGAACAGAATTTTACTAACACTACATTTTAGCATGTTGGGTTTTCTTGACTCCTTGGGCCAGCTCCCTGGTGTATAAGCAGAGAACGGGAGGTCATAATGCCCAGAGAGCCACTTTAGAGGAGAACCTGGGGGCCGGACTGGGAGTCCTGCTTCCTTCCTGGATATTTATTTATGGCTTGGGCTTTTCCCCCCGCATCTGGGTAGCATATTTTCTTCTAATCCAATCATTTGAAAAATGAAGCACAAAGCTGCGAACGTTGTGGGGGTCAGGAGTTAGCTTGGAGACCCCAAGTCACAGGTGCCATGAGATGTGAGAGCCAGGCAGCAGGGTAAAGACTGTGCCCTGAGAGCTTGCTCCTCCATGTGTCCCTGGTGAGAGCCCATCTCTGGGAGATGCTAGGACTATCGGGGCGGAGCCCTCAAGAATGGCATTAGTGTCCTTTAGGCCAAAGCATGAGAGATGCCTTCTCTTCCTTCAAAGATAGTCTGAGGATGCCATCTGTAACCAGGAAGTAGGCCTTCCCCAGATGGCTCCCTAACTTTGGATTCAGCCTCAGAACTGGGAGAAAGACATCCCTGATTGAAAGCCCCTCTTACCCATTGCTTGCTCTGAATTTCCTGGACCATAAGCGGGTGAACTGGAAAGAGAATACCATCTTTGTCTCAGGGCCTGGGGACCACTGTTTACAGTGTCAGGGAGGTGGTATTCATGTGTAGCGTGGTCCAGCCCTGGAGCCAGCATGCCAGGGAGGAGGAGCAGATGAGGAAAATTCCACTCAGCTCTGGAATTCTAGCCTCTGCTTTTACAAGGGTAGGGTGGCCCTGTGGGACTCAGTAAGACCCAGCACAAGCAGGGCTGGAGGCATATGTGCCTAGCCCATCCTAGCCCATAGTGTCCTGTATCCTCTTTGCCAGAACAGGCAAAGATGTTGGAGATGATGGAACCTCTCCATCCCCAGGGCTGGATGGAGCTTGAGGGATAGCTCATGTTGCATGGGCCAACTGGTGACCCGTCACCGCTTCCAGCCTAGGATGGGATTGCCACAGTGTGGTGTGTGTTGATAAAAACACATGTTCCGGGGTACAGTGCACTGGCCTTCCAGTGAACCCGAGTTCCATTCTCAGTGCCCATGTTCACCTTCAGCTCCAGCTCCAGGGGAGCTGACACCCTAATCTTTCCTCCAGGGGCACTCCCCCAGCAGCAGCACATACTCACACAGACACACAAGTAAAAACATAATCATAAAAAACAACAGGGAGCGGGGAAACAAAATAATCACAGGAGGAAATACAGAGACAAAGTGTGGGGCAGAGACTGAAGGAAAGGCCGTCCAGAGACTATCCAACTAGGGATCCATCCCATATACAGCCACCAGACCCAGACACTATTTTGAGTGCTGGGAAGCCTGATATGGCTGTCTCCTGAGACACTCTGCCAGAGCCTGACAAATACAGAGGTGGATGCTTACAACCAACTGTTGGGCTGAGTGTGAGGTCCCCGATGGAGGAGTTGGAGAAGGGACTGAAGGAGCTGAAGGGGTTTGCAGCCCCATGGAAGGAGAACAGTGTCAACTGGCCAAGAACTCCTGGAGACTGGACCACCAACCAAAAAGTACACATGGAGGGACCCATGGTGCTGGCTGCATATGTAGCAGAGGAGGACCTTGTTGGCATCAGTGGAAGGAGAGGCCCTTGGGCCTGAGGGGGTTCAATGCCCCAATGTAGGGGAATGCCAGGCTGGAAGATTGGAGTGTGTGGGTGGGTGGGTAAGCACCCTCATAGAAGCAGGGGAGGGGGATGGGATACGGGCTTTCTGGAGGGGATACCTGGAAAGGGGGAAACATTTGAAATGTAAATAAAGAAAATATCCGATAAAAGAAAATAACAGCAACAAGGACTGTCGAGGTGTCCTAGTGGCTTGAGCACCTGCTGGCCTTTGTAGAGAAGCTGGCTTCTGTTCCCAGCACCCACAGGATGGCTCACAAGTGCCTGCAACTCCAGTCCTAGGCGATCAGACACATTCTTCTGGCTTCTATTGATTGCATGTGCACAGACACACATGCAGGCAAAGCACCCATTTACAGAAAGTAAAAAACAAAAGGGAAATACACACTTTCTGCTACACTAAGGCTGGCTGGTTAATGCCAGGAATGTTTGTTGAGTGACTATTTGAATGCACAGGATCCGAGGGTAGACACCCAGATACTCAACGGCAAAGGGTCCCATCTGGGCCTTCGCTCAATGCTCATCCTTTATCTTTTGTCTTCCTCAGGACCTCCCACTCACGGGCCAAGGCTGAGGCAGCACTCACTGCAGCTCAGAAAGCCCAGGAGGAAGCTCGGATCGCCAGGATCACTGCCAAAGAGTTCTCGCCTTCCTTCCAGCACAGGGAAAACGGTGAGTTCTGCCTGGGATGGCGGCCCTTGATGCCACTGGGGCTGACTGTCACCTGAGCTAGTGCCTCACCAGTGACCTCCCTTGCAAACACATGTGTGGGTGTGCACGGACTTTAGCGACTGTCTTCAAGCACTCTGAGTGTATGGACACTGCCTGTCGTCTTCTGGTCCCTAGATTATCCTAGAGCCATCTGTAGTGATGGCTTTGCGCCTTCTGTAGCAAGGGTGACTGCAGAGCTGAATCTAGTTTCATCTGATAATTTCTGTTGCTTGTTTCTAATACAAGTTCTTATTCTGTAGCCCAGGCTGGCTCATGGCAATCCTCCTGCCTCAGCCTCCTCTGTGCTGAGTTTGATTTAATCTTTAAATGCACTCAAATGAAGTGCAGACAGCCACATGTGAGGAGTGGCTGCCTGGTTGGAGAATCCCTAATGAATGGAAGCCAGTGCTGTGTCCTGTGGAAGTCACTGCCCTCTGTGAGATGTGTAAATGGAGGCACAGAGCCTCCAGTGTTGGGACAGTGGACTGAGGTGGGGGTTGTGCTGTCCCCACTCAGCCTCACAAGGCATCCTGAGAAGCATCTTGGAGACAGAGTCACAGCCCCCCTGTACCCCAGCTACTGTATACAGGGTGAGAATTGAAAGTTAAACAAGGATGGGGCCAGGCTGTGCCGTGCGTGACCTGTGTTTTCACACAAATGAGGACGGAGCCTCTTGCCCTGGGCTGAGCAGCCAAGCTCACACAGCTGGTGGTGCCCAGTCAGAAGGTCAAATCAGAGTCTTGCTGTCTGCTCCTTTTAGGGCTCCCCCCAAGAGCCACTCAGGTAGCCCACTGAGCCCTGGCCACCAGCACCTCTCTCAGACGTTTCTGGTTTAGAGGGGGAGGTGGCCATCAACTCTCTGCACACAGTTTCAATCACTCAGAGGCTCTTAGCTTAAAGAGAAAGGAAGGAAGGAAGGAAGGAAGGAAGGAAAGAAAGAAAGCCAGCCAGCCCTGGTCTCAAGTGGACAGCCTAGCTTCTAGTCAGATTGAGGTGGCTCTTGTTCAAGTCAGTGGGCCACAGGCAATCTGCCCCACATTCAGACTGCTAAGCACGTAACTGACCCCAAGCCAGGTGAGCCATGTGTAGAATATGTAGGTCGACAAACATACTAATAATTCCCACAGATCCCCAGGCTCCAGCCTGCTGATGGTTCCTTCCTGAGGTCTTTACTACAGTGTTCCTAGGAACTTCGGTTAGAGGAGACTCAATACTATCAGAGGCACTGTGTGTGTGGAATGGTGGCCAAGAGATTTATCCACCAGGTGTTCTGATGATCCTGGGCAGGACCCTGTCCACAGCGGACTTTGGACCTCTGACTACCAGATGTGTGGCCTTATGCCCCATGTATGTGGGCCTTGGAGCACCCAGCTGGCCCAGGATAGTGTTTCTTCTGGGGAGGCCTCAGCTAATGCCTATTTCCTGTCCAGAGATGCCTCCTTGGGAAAGTCTATGAGGAAAATCTTCAACTCTCAGTACCTCAGCTGCCCCCTTACTGGGATGGGACCAGACCATGGGACTTGGCTGATGCAGAACCCCTTCCTGGCTGTTGCTCTCTATGGTCTCTCACCATGTCTGCTTCCTGGGAGGCTGCCATGGCCTCCTCTCTCCAGTATTGTGTTACTTCCAGGTGCCCTTACGTCCCTTCTGTGATTCACTTCCCCATATTAGGGCATTTCCTAGAATGCATTAGCAGCCAGTGGGGCCTTACTGGAAGGGTACTGAGGGCTAAGTGTCCCACTCCCTAGTCCTCAAGGCCAGCAGCTGCTATATTCTCTTACAAAGACTCCTGAGAACAATGGCTGCCCACGATCTTGTGGAGACAGCGGCAGAACTGTATTTTACATGGATCCTGGATCACAAGCTCAGGCCATCCCTGGCTCTAAAAACATTACCGAAGTGTTTATCAGCCAGGGGCAGAAGGCTGCCCTCCTTTGGGCTGGCTGCATGGGGAAGGCCCTGTAGCCAGTCCCTCTGAGACTGCCTGAAGCCACAGGGCTGGGAGGAGGGGTACAGGATGAGTCAGAGCAGTGCCCAGAGCACCGAAGCTCATAGCCTATCCTTAAAGCTGGCACAGACATATACCAGAATGCAAGGCAGGAATAAAGGCACTGAGATTAATTTGCCCCAGGTGCCTTCTTGGTCTTCATAATGGTCTTCCAGGGACAGCATGGGCTTTGCAGCTAATTTTAGCTAAGAGTGACCTCCATATTGCGCTGGCAGGCGGGCACGAGCCTCCCTAAGGTACAGCGCAGCCTCACCCTTGTGAAGAAGGCCACAGGGCACAAGGCAGGCTCATGCCCTGACTTTCCAGGTCTCTGTTTTTCACCTAAGAGACTCTGGTGACATAAAGTGCCTTGCTTTAAGGTCCTGCCAGTTATCTTTGCTGAGTGACCTAACCCACACTGGGCACAAGACCTCTCTGCAGTGGACTCCATGTAACTCTGTGCGTTTTTGTCTCCCACCCAAGGGCTTGAGTACCAGAGGCCAAAGCACCAGATGTCCTGCGATGACATTGAGGTGCTCTCCACTGGGACACCCCTGCAGCAGGAGAGCCCTGAGCTTTACCGAAAGGGCACTACCCCTTCCGATCTGACCCCCAACGACAGTCCCCTGCAGAGCTTTCCCGCCAGCCCCACGGCTACCCCTCCACCAGCTCCTGCCTCCAGGACCAAGATGGCCCACTTCTCCAGGCAGGTCTCTGTGGATGAGGAGAGAAGCGGGGACATCCAGATGCTCCTTGAGGGCCGCGGAGGGGACTATGCCCGCAACAGCTGGGGCGAGGAGAAGGCTGGGGCCTCTAGGGGTGTCCGCAGCGGTGCCCTCCGCAGCGGCCAGCCCACTGAGGACTTCCGCACCCGGGGCTCAGGCCACAAGCCTGGGAACCCCAAGCCCCGGGAGCGGCGGACGGAGTCCCCCACCACGTTCTCGTGGACTTCTCACCACCGGGCAGGCAATCCCTGCTCTGGGGGCCCCAAGCTGCTAGAGCCAGATGAGGAACAGCTGAGCAACTACAAGCTGGAGATGAAGCCCTTACTAAGGATGGATGCCTGTCCACAGGATACGCACCCACAGAGACGGCGTCACAGTCGGGGTGCTGGGGGAGACCGGCGCTCTGAGGACCGGGGCTTTGGGCTACAGAGACTGAGGTCCAAGTCCCAGAACAAGGAGAACCTCAGGCCAGCCTCCTCTGCAGAACCCACGGTGCAGAAACTAGAGAGCCTGCGGCTGGGGGACCGGCCTGAGCCCCGTCTGCTGCGTTGGGACCTGACCTTCTCCCCACCCCAGAAGTCCCTGCCTGTTGCACTCGAGTCTGATGAGGAGACTGGAGACGAGCTCAAGTCCAGCACGGTAAGTGGTGCCCACCCCTTGCCGGGCAGAGGCAGGGGGACCCAGGGTCACCTCGTGTTTACTCTGCTTTCTGTGGATTTCCTTGCCAGGGATTGGGGTGTGGGTGTCTATGGGAAGCAGAGATAGTATGCCATAGAGATCACATCTGCCTTAGCTCGATGCCTGAGAAGGCTCCTCCTGGGCTCACCCTTTAGAAGCAGTGTGGGTGCCATGAGAGCACCTAGAGGGGGCCAGGCTGACTGGTGCAGACCTGATACTGTCTGTGGCTTGTTCTGCATTTGGGCTGGAGCAGGGCCACTGCCCCTCTGTACAGACAGCCTTTCTCTTCTGGGCACCTTTCATTTTTGTCAGATGCTAAAACAGGTAAAGGTTCAGCTCCCAGGAAGTTGATGCTCTACACACGGGACACAGGTTGGAGCCCTGCAAGCCTCCCCTGAGGCCAGGCTCCAAGGCCCTCCCTCCCTCTCTGTGAAGCTGCTGTCACCCACGAGGTGGGAAGTTGTTAGGAACCCATGGCGTTCAGATTCCTGGGCTGTTTGGCCTTTGCAGGTTTATCATGTCTTATAGGGTATAGGTCAGACTCCCTCATGAGTTCCCTTGCCTGGACCCCAGAATCAACTCTTCCTGGCTGGCACCAGCCCTCCCTCCCCCAGTCTTCACTTTCTGTCCTAGATAGGCCTTTTGAAAACAGCAGCCTTCCCTGGGCCAGCCAGGGCTGGGACACTTTAAGGGTCTTCTTGGGACCTCTAAGCCCACAGCTGGCTCCGTGACAGAAGGTGGCTAGAAGGGATGCTGGCAAGACAGGAGCCTGGTGTCCTATGTACCAGTGGCCTCAGCCGACAGGGCCCTATTCACCTGCCTTGACAGAGGCCACCACCCTCTGACTCCTGAGCTTTATGTGACAAACTGGATTTCTAAGCATCCGTGTGTCTGGAGGTTGCAAGGCGCCTCCCACAGGAGTGCCGTATGGCGTGTGACTTGTGTGGGCCACCAACCTGTGCCAGGCCCAGAGCGACCCTCTGCAGGGATCTTACTGCTGCTGCAGCAGGGATCAGTGTCCATCTCAAGGGGCCTCATTTCACAGCTCCAGGAATCACTTGCCCTAGGTGAGAAGCTTCCTATAGCCCTCGATTCTCCTTGAAGACACCAATTGTCCTCAGTGCTGCAGTTCTAAAATGTCTCCTCCAATCTGATTGCTGCTGGCACCATAGCACTAGCTTGGGCCTCACCCTGCTGAGCCTGCTGTGCAGTTGTGGGCATGTGGTGTGTGTGGCTATTTCAGGAGCAGCACAGCAGTGGGCAGGGGTGGGAAGCTCAGGAGTAGCTCTTTATTTAGCTCTCTTAGCCATGTTGGCTTTTTTGGGTGCTTCAAGATGAGGCTTCTGGCTGAGACTGTTATCTCAACGGTAGCGTGCACTTGCCCAGTGTACCTACGGCCCCAGGTTCAGTCCCCAGCACCACTGCAAAGGAAAAGCAAAGGTTTAACCACACTCATAACCCTAGCACTCCAGAGCTTAAAACGGGAAGAGCACCATAGTCCTTCCAGCCTGGGCTACATACTAAGGCTATCTTTTGAGAGAACACAGTGTGTAAATTGAACCGGAGGACATGAGTTTTATCCCTTGAACCAGGTGGTGTTGGTACACACCTTGAATCCCAAAACTTGAAAGGCAGAGGCAGGTAGGTCAATCTCTTGAGTTCGAGGCTAGCCTGGTCTACAGAGTGAGTACCAGGACAGCCAGGGCTCAATAAAGAAACCCTGTCCTGAAAAACAAACAACCCATAAGCATTATCACCCCAGCACTAGAAACATAGAAATAGGCAAATTCTCTGTGGCCAGTGAGGCTAGCCTACTTGGTAAGCTCCAGACCAGTGAGGGTCTTCTATGTCCAAATAAAACAAGGTGAGAGGCTCCTGAGGAAACCTGGGGTTGTCCTGACTTCCACATGCACCCACAAACATGTACATGTAGACACACAAACATCTACAAAATGCATACATACACAACCAAAAGAACACCAAAGTTCCCTAGGGTAGATGTGCAAAGCATGAGACTGGTCTCAGGCTGGCCTTTATGGCTGGGAGAGTCAGAAGCTTACTGTGCAGGGTTGCTGTGCCCTATGGCTTCCAGCTAGGATGATCTGGGACACTCTTGTCACTGCCCAGGGCCACCCACACTTCAAGAAGGGAAACCAGAGAGGGCCTCCAGCCCTGCCCTGTGGTCCCAACTTTCTGGGAAAGCAAACAGGTTTTCTGTAGGTGCCACACTGTAGTGCCCAGCCTTCATGGCAAATGGGAGGTGACTGCCTCTTGCTTTTGTTTAGGAGTGACTGAGTGGCCTCTGGTAGGTTGACTGCCAGCCATCTCAAGATCTATGTTCCCTCCCGGAGGGCTCTATATAGTATGGCTTTCCCTGTGTCCTGCTCATGGAAGGTGGTCCCTGCCTGGTGACATCACCACTTCCTCTAAGTTGTATAGAAGTGATGGACAGATAGGAAGGGCTCTGGCTCATAAGGGTCCTGGCCATGCTGAGCTTTTGTCTAGACCTCAGGAGCACCATCTCTCTAATGTGATGGGCAGAACATGAGTCCCCAGCTCTAGACTTATCATGCTTGGTAGCAACTATAGATGATCCCTGGTGGTAGAGAGCCCTTGGTGGAATGAACCATCTCTGTGATGGGGGCCAGATCCCAAAGCCATTCTGCTACATGCCAGAGCTCCTCTGCCCTTTGACATACCTATGGGGCTGGGGCTGGCACCAGGGGACAGGACCCAATCCTTGGCCAACTCTGATCTTAAGACTCTTTCCTCTTCCTTGCAAGGTGGGCTCAGCCCAGATGTCATGGGCATCCCAAAGTCCATGCCATAAAGGCACCAGAGCTCAGAAGTGAAATCAAGAGCCAAAGGCCAGCCCTCTTGTCTCTGCCAGGCAGAGCCTGGGTCTCCATCCACTCTTCAGCAAAGTGGTAACAGGAGAACGGGCTGGGCTGCTTGGGGCCTGGACCCGGCCGGGTAGGACTGGCTACTTGGATCTTTCTCCCTTGGCTAGTTCCCAGGGTATTTTAAAAAGGCTATAGAGGTAGTTCAGTAGGAAAGGACTTGCCTAACGTAAAGCATCACAAAATAAAATTAGTATATGAAGAAGCCTTCTACTTAGCCTGGAGAATCAAGTTTGAGGACACTCAGGTAGGTTTAGAGCAAGAAATAAGGGAGAAAGCTCCCTGAAGCCTACAGTCTGGATGAATAAACTTCTTGTCCTATTAAAAGCCAATGTCTTGAGGCTGAAGAGATGGCTCAGCAGCTGAGAGCACTGACTGCTTCCAAGGACCTTGGTTCATTTCCCAGCACCCACATGGCAGCTCACAACTGCTTATACCTCCAGGGAATCTGACATCCTCACACAGACATACATGCAGGAAAACCAATGCACAGAAAAGACTTAAAAAAAAAAAAAAGCCAATGTCCGCAGCAGACAAGGAACAGGTCCCTTGTGTGTGGACTCCTGGGCCTGGGGATGTGAGCTAAAGGTGCATGGGTGTGGTCAGCCTGGCCACTCAGAGGCTGAACTGTAGGGCTGTGGGGTTAGGAGCCAAATGTGCTCTGCACACATGGGGCCTGGCTGAGGCTTCTGCCGTGACAGTTCCTGTGCCCTTCTCTGAGCCACTGTCAAGGACACATGCAAAGCCTCCATTTCGATGGGACTGGGGGCTTCCCCAACCCCTGCTGTGTGTGAAGTCTGCCCTGCCCCCAGTTGCAACAAAACAAGGCAAGGTACACGGGCAGGCAGCTGACCAGGCAGGTGTCTTGGGCCCCTCAGAGCCAGTGGCTGTAATGGGGGTGACAGTGAGCCGCACGGAGAGCTAAGAGCTTCAGTAAGTGTTGGGAGAGGCCAGGTACTGGGCGTGTGGGAAGAACTGGGCCCAAGAGAGCGGCAAGCAGGAAGAGGGGAGCACAGGGGACTCCAAGTGACCCAGGGAGAGAAAGACTAGTGTGGAGACCCCGAGGGACAGCACTGAGTGGTCCAGCAGGAGGCAAAGCCTCTCTCATTAGGCACCCATGTGGACTGAGGCCCTGCACTGGCCTCACTCTTGCCTGTCCTCTGTTCCAGGGCTCAGCTCCCATCTTGGTTGTCATGGTGATCCTGCTCAACATCGGAGTCGCCATTTTGTTTATTAACTTTTTCATCTGACAAGATTGTTGTGACCACGGAAGCAGTGATGTGCAAAAGGGATGTTAAAAGCAAAACAGACAGGGAAATCCTGATTCGGACAGCCCCACGACTCCTGTCCTTCCACAGAAGAACATGATTGGTGTCAATCACAGGCCGGACAGCCCCACGACTCCTGTCCTTCCACAGAAGAACATGATTGGTGTCAATCACAGTTTGCCTTTTTTTCTGGGTAATGTTTTTTTGGATTTTAGCCAAAATTCTTTGCTTGTATAACATGATGCTGTGTGGCACGGCAGGAGGCGGCCGGCATGCCACCCCTCCAGCTTGGTGTGAACGGGCCCTGGCAAACCAGCGGCCAAAAAGATTGGGACTGTCATGTTTCCTGCTGGGTGTGGAAGGTGGCGCCTTAACCAGGGTGCCCGGCGAGCTGAGAGAGGGGGAGGGCAGCCAGGGAGTGCAGCTGTGCAAGGCGAGTAGCTGGGAGTGTGGGGCCCAGGGACAAGGGGTCTCCATGGGGTCTCCATGGAGTCTGTGCTGCATACCTGTGGAGGGAGAAGGAAGCCCCTGCTCTTCTTCCCAGAACAGACCATGATCCCTCTTCTCGGCACTGCCCCAAGGCTCTCCTAAGGAGGCCACCTCCCCACACTGAGTCTTAAGGCAAAGTCTGTTCCCTGCTGTCCTCCGCTCACTCATTGTTGGCCCTGTCCAGCCATCCCTCCCTCCAGACCCAGGGAGGCCATGCTGCAGACGTCCAGGGCTGACCCCGATCTGGCCAGGCACATCTGAGCCCTGATGCCAAGGGGGCTAATGGCCCACATGACCCGGACAGCCTGACAGCACGCCTGGGCTGAGCATGTGGCGTTTTGCACCTAGTATGCAGGATGTATATTCAGGCTTCCGTGTCCCTGGCAGTGACGCCCCATGGAGGACGTCACCTCTCACTGACCTCCACGGGGTCTCACATCTTTGCACTGTGCCTGCCTCAACTTCCCCTAACAGATATGCACATTCCCTCCAGATGCCTCAGAGTTGCTCCAGAGAGTCTGGTCCCGGGACAGGAATGTGGTTGAAGCCCGTGGCTTGAATGTCCTGGAGACTGTTGCATACCCAGCACTCCCGGATGTACAATGTACCTTGTTTCAAACAACAGGTTCCTCATGTCTCTGCCTTCTCTACCAGGGTTGTTCCCTCATCCAAACAAATGAACAAGGGATGCCAGCTCGCCTGGCACCCATGGCTCCGTCAGTCTCCTTGGGTGCAGCCCGTCTGTCTTATGGACTCCGCCTTGCTTTGCTCGTGTTCTCTGCTACCTTTCGAGCAGATTTCTTTACTACAGTGCACTGGATTGCTATATTTTTAACCAGAAATAAACTACAGATTAGAGCATGTTCCAGCGACACTCAGCTTTGTTGTGTCCGTTATCCACGCTGTTCCCGATCCACCCCCTGTCCCTCCTCCAAGCTGGTTTGGATTGGGGGTTGAGGAGGGAAAAGGTTTGGCAGGTGACCCAATGCATTTCTGGTGTTTCTAAGGGTTCCATCTTTTTGTACAGCGTACTTTTCCGTTCACCTTTTTTAATATCAAGTGGTTGCTGCAGATCTGGCGTGAACCAAATAAAGATTCCTGCTCTTTGCAGCCATGAGAGCCGTCCATACTGGGCTATGTGAATTGTATTTGTCTGCAGACATGAGGGCTCAATGTGCATCCCAGAAGCTCCTGGCCCATCAGGGTGCCTACTCGCATCACTTGACACATGCACAAAGCGCAGTCCAAACGTGCTTAAGAGGCTCTGGCAGGGGACAGCACCCATCCACTCACTTGCTACGAGTGATGTTACCACAGACCATAGTCCACAGCCTGGCATTCCACACACTGTAGCGGTACAGTAGAGTGGACTCTAGGCAGAAGTGATGGAGACTGAACACACCGGATCCTGAGGATCCAACACGCTGGCCTGCAGGGAAGGGGACATCTTGCTGCAGCCTATGGCTACTGTTCTCCCACCCCTGCAGAGCCTGCCTCCTCTCTGAAGGTGTAGTTGATGCAGCATGTTGAGCAGGATGACCATGGTAGCTGGTGGGGACAGAACAGTGTCACTCTGACTCCCAGGCACCGCATGTCATGAGTTTTAACTGAGGCCCAGCCTCAGAAGACACACTTTTTTCCAGAGTGAAGAGAAATCCTTCCTGGACACCCAAGGCCCTCAGTGCCTGCAACATGACCGCGCAGCTGTTGAGCATTGAGTCCTGCACGTATGAAGTGCATGGATGAGTCCAGGCACCACAATACCAAGTTCAAGGAGCCCAAAGTCACACACCAGGCAGCCACACAGAGCACAGGATAACTGGTCATGATGGTGGTGGTGGTCAGAGATCCCACAGCTGCCACAGGATCTCAGGCAGCACAGACAGCAGACTGCTTTCCATAAAAGTCTCTGCTTTGAACTGACCTACTGACACACACCTGACACCAGGCTTCTCCACGCCCACACTAATCCCAGGAACCACAGCCCATGGTCACTTGTGACCAGGTTGGTACCCAGGGCAAGCAAGAACAGCCACATATCCCACTTCCAGCATGTTTCTGCTCACTGGACAAACAGGTCCAGTTTAGACAGACCATACATAGGGCCACCCTCAGGGAGACTGAAGACACTGTTAGGAGCCCAGGGTGCTGAGAGACCCAGCCATAAGCATGAGCCATGAGCAATGAGCAAGAGACAAGAGGTTCTGGGGTGTTGTCCTTTCTGGTTTTGAGTTCGTGGTTGTCCTCTAAAGATCTTGAATGGCTGGACCATTCTTCTAGGCAGTAACCCCTGCACAGATAACAGACACATCCCATCATACATCTGCATAGATAGCCCTGCTCCAGAGGCCTCGTGGTTACTTATTCCATTCCTTCTGTGACGGTCCATAGAGGATGTGGGATTTACACTCTCTTCCAGGTTAAGCTCCATTTTACTGGCTCTTCCTGCTCATGTCTTCCTCTATAGCAGGCTCTGGTCATGATGCTCAGCACAAGTTCCTAGTCCAGCATCTCCACATCATGCAATCAGCTGACAGCCACACAGGCCACTTGCTGACACCAAACAGTCCTGTGCCATTACCTCACCATTACAGTGGGTGAGCATCCAGAAGGGGTTGTGAGCCCTTAGCTCTGCTGTCTCGCCAAGGTTCAGCTATAGGCCAAGCACACACCAGCTAAGTGTCCCTAAGTGTCTGTCCTATGTACCCTGGCCTTGAAAGAAGAAAACATAGCTGTCTTTGTTCAAACAAACAAACAGCTAAGCTGCACTCCACTGTGAGTACTGGGAACATGCCCGTAAGGCCCAAGCCTTCCCCTCCTGAGGAACTAGACAAGGCCTGCCAGGCAGCATGTGAACAAGACATGTGGCAGGAGGGGAAGGCCCTCAAGGGCAGTGGCAGTGAGTCCTCATGTGGCTGAGTGCTCTCCAGACGACAGCACATGTTGTTCCTGGAGTCTGCTTTTTCACACCTCCCCTAATATGGCCAGGACTAAAGTGCATACTGGGCAGTCTCCTGGCTCAGCTCCTTCCTAAACTTCAGAGACTCACTAAGACTACATGAAGGGGGAATGGGTACACTCCACAGGAAGGCTGGGGAAAACACAGGCCAAGGGTTTCCAAGGTTGTTAGAACAGGCAAGGTGGCCAGCCACCTCACAACTACCTCACTTCAGGGATGGCCTTTAGCCTGTCTACCCCAGACCATAGGTCAAGATGCAAACATCTATCTATAGGGTAAAACACTTCACACTAGATCACGCAGACGACTCCTGACCTTTGCCCTTCCCTACCCAGCTGCAGGTAGGTCTCAGCCAGTTGCTAGTCCCCTCCTATGTTGGCATGCCTGCTAGCATGCTTTCTGTCTACCTTGTCTCAACTTTAGTGAAGGTCAACCTACTGCCAGAGCTGTCTCTTCAAGGGTCATGTTTGAGGCTGCCGAGGGTCTTGTCCTAAAGGCACAGCAGCCTCCCCAATGCAGCCCCCCCCACCTCCCGCACTGTGTAGATGTGGAAATAAATTTAAGTAAAACCCACCAAAGGGGTTTCTCCCTCGGCCAACATCCACTTTTAAGTAGAGATGGCCCACCAACTTACCTCCAACAAATGGCTCTTGCAGACCATTCTGAGTCACCGAGGCCAACACTACCATCCAGGGTGGGTAAGCAGTCACTGGATACAGGCTGAAGACTCTGGGCAGAATGGGCAGCGTGAGGTGGTGTACAGATAGCATCATCACAAGACCCAATGTCTGGCAAGTCCCTGTTGCTCATAAGACCCACAGCTTGGGCACTGCCCACTGGGAGCAGTGATGGCTGCACACAGCTATGCAGCTGTAGCCATCAGAACCTACAGCTGAAGACAGGCCCACAAACACCCTCACCCTCAGTGGCTCTCGGCTGGTATTCTTGGCTCTGCTGTTGCCTACAGGTCAGCCCTCCCTCCCTTCCCAGCAGGTCAATCCTGAATGCTCTAGCTGGAGCCTGCTGCTTACACCATTCACCACTCCCAAAGAAAAGCCACCCAGATGACTGGAGGACTCTGCTGAGCTTCACGTGGCAAGGACACTGCTGTAGATGCCTTTGTGTGACTGTGTCAACAGTCATCTGCTTTACTTTTTTCTGATTTTTTTTTTCCCCTCTTGGTGCATGTAAACCACTCGTTAATGAGACTGACTGCTTTGTGGGTGAGGAGGGGCTGTCAACTGAGTTTCCTCCGGCGCAGTGGCTGCTCTTGCCTTGTCTCTTTAGTTGGAAACAGCTTGGTTAATCAAAAAACTGGAAACAAATCCTCTCTAATGAATGTAACTTTAAATCAGATTTCACACCTGAAGCAAGGGACACTCAGATTCAGATTCCTCTGCTCCTTTACTTAATAAACTCATTTAAAACCTCAGGACGCTAGTCTCATTTCATTGCCAACCACTTTCCTGAAGCCCCACCCCACACCCCACACCCCCCCTCCTGGCTCACAGGCGAAGGGTGGGTGGAGCCTCCACCACCCAGTCCCTCCCAGTCTGGAACACCCTGCCCAATGTCCTACAATTAAATTAAGTCCCTGTTCCAGCACTTTGTGGGAACACAGGGGGCTGGTGGGCCAGCCACTCCAGGACAGGAAGGAGCCCTCATGCAGGCTAAGCCTCCTTCCCATCACAGAGGGTCACCCCACTTCCCTCATCTCTATGACAAGCCCCAGAGCTTTTGAGTCTTGCCTCCGGGCACTGTCACGTCCTGGCAACTGAGACTGGGATGCAAGGAGCTCAGAGAAGCCCAGCCTCTGCACTGTGGCCAGCTGTGTTGACAGCTACCCGGGTCTCCACTGTATACTCCTGTGCCAAGGACAGTGACTGAGACCTTTGGGGAAGCTATCTGCTCTGCATGTTAGTCTACCCACGACAGCAGCAGCACCTTGTTTGTTTGGCACACGGATCGGAGTGACAGACGGCACACTGACCTCACACTCCAGGGCTGGAGCCTCACCACATAAAGGGACAGCTATCCCTGTCCCCTCCTTGCAACATACCAGGAAGGTGTCTGCATGTGCGGCTGTCACTATCCGATGAGAGCAGGCTCCTCTGGTGGGAAGGCTTCCTTCTAGCCTGGGTACCTCTGTATTTCCCTTTGTCACCTGGCCACGGACTTGCTACCTACAGCAATGCACTCTTATAGTCAGAAAAAACACTACTATCAAGCCATTAAAAAAATCATGATTAGAATAAGGGTTTCCAGCTGGGCATGATGGTGCATGTTTTTAATCCAGCATGTGGGAGGCAGAGGCAGGTAATTTCTCTGTGAGTTTGAGGACATCCAGGGCTACCCAGTGAGACTGTCTCGAAACAACTAAAGAATGCCAAGGTTTTACAGCCTGTTTGCTGGTTCTGTGGTCATTCTACTCTGCCAACCCCGAGAGATCCAGGGCCTTGGAGCAATCCCTCAGCCTCAGCTAAGGACATGAACAGGGGGGCTAGCTCAACTGCTCCTGGGGTACCACAAACTCCACAAACCAGCTCCAGCCACGGACTCCTGCCAGAAGTGGGCAAGAGAACCAGGCGACAGTCCAGGTGACCCTGCTCAGCAGCCTGAGCTGCACAGGCCCCAGCTCTGTCCTGGCCACCGTAGCCAAAGTGACACTGGACCAATGGGTGATAGTGTGTGACTGTGGAGCCATGGCTGTCTGGAGGCCTGCCTGGCTTAGACGTGCCCTTCCTGCCCCACAGCTCCATGTCTGTTCTTCCTCTCAGCCTTGGGCCCAGTCTGGTAGCTATGCACTCACCCTGAGGGCTCACAGCCCAGGACAAGCAGCAACTTCCCAACAAGGGCTTGATTCCTTAGAGCTTTTCCCTCTCTCTTATTGTGGAATCAGAGTCTCACTGTGTGGCCCAGCCTGGCCTATAATTCACTCTTACTGCAGTGGAGTCCCCGCTCCACGGCCAAGGGGCAAAAGACTGACATCAGAGGCTAGGTCCTAGTCATCCAGCCTTCTATCATTTCACAGAAGACAGCCCTGTGTCCACAAAGGAGAAGGAAAGGAAAGGTGTCAGCACTTCCTCTTCAGTTAAGACTGCAATGGAGGGGCTGGGGCAATGGCTGCCTTTCCAGAAGACCCAGGTTCAGTTTCCAACGCCCATTAATGGCAGCTCTTCTTCCCCATACCCTCTTCTAGCTGCCATGAACACTGGCATGTACATTCATATGAATAAAGGTAAAATACATGTGTAAAACCAGGGAGGAAAAAACCCCAAAAGCATTGCAGTGGAGCCAATGGACTTATCCATGTATCCAGAATATTCTACCGTGAGACCCTCAGAACAAAGCCAGGTGGCAAAGGCCAGCAGGCACAAGATGTAAGCACTGCACTGCAGCACCAAGTGACTGCTGGGCTGTTGGTGACCTTCAGTCTGATGACACATAGCACATTGCTACGATCATCTTGTTCTGTAGAAGAAGGAAGACCTCAGAGCACACTGCCCAGTTTTATTAGGACAGAAGCACACAGCCTGTGGGCCCACAAATTCCCATCCCACTCTAACCGTCCCTCAGCGTGGGCAGAGGCCACTGTGAAGGCAGGGTAGCCCTCATCAGACTGTGGGCACCCAAGGCCTCACAAAAGACCACCTCTGCAGGGGCCTCCTCACGCCTGGCTCCACGCCAGTGATGTTGAAACCATCACTCAGTCTAATGTTTGGCCTGTGCAATGTCCTGAACTGCATCATCAAAGCACGTTTTTGCCATGGCCTGGGCTACTTTCAACACTTTCTTCTCCTTAGCATCAGGCCCCACGTGGTTCCGGGCAAGCTTCAGCCAATGCTGTTCAGTCCGGGACAGGTACTCTTCGTATTGCTCCCCACGTTCCACCTCTGGGTGCTGTGGATCTTCCCATCCCAAAAGGAAGAATGAGAAAGAGGTTCTCAGTCAGGCAGTTCAGAGGGGTCAGGGTGGGGTTACACTGAATGGCAACCTGCTTAGACCCACCCCAACACAAGCACTATCAAGCAGGCCACCCTCAGCAGCAGCAGCAGCATGGCATCTGACTGTGGCTCTCACCTGCTCCCTCCTCAGCACTGTCCTCCTCCTCCTCCTCCTCCTGGTCTTCATCTTCCCCCTCTGCATCCTCTTCATCTGAGCTGCTGTCCTCAGAGTCCGACTCCTCCAGCCACTCCTGTGATTCTGACAAAGCATAACCAACATGGGGTTCTGGGTGCAGTCTGGGGTCCAGGGGAAGCACACAAGTTGGGAGCTGGCACCACCTCACAGAACCTCTTCCTCCTTCCACTCAGGCACTGGGATGGGAGCCCAACTTTCCTATCCTGAAGCCTGGGATTAACAGAACAGCACATGCTTCTTGGGCTTCATAGCAACCTGGGACTGAGACTGTGGCGGGCACCAACTCTAACCATTATTGCCATCCTAGCTGTGGGCAGCTGAATGGAAGCTGGCTCTTCCCAGGCCTCCTTCAGCCCCTACATTATGGGCAGAACCTTTCCTTAGATATGCAGGTTTAGTCTCGAGTATCAAAGAGAGGGTGATGGAACCAGGCATGGCAGGTCCCACCTTTAATCCCAGCAGAGGCAGGTAGATCTACTTCGGTTTCAGTCCAGCCTGGATTATATAGCAAGTTCCAAGTCAGCCAGGAACACACAGACTATCAAAGGATCAACAGCAGTATGGGATGAGGATGTCAGGATTTCAGAGCAAAGATGGAGAGAGCTACCAACCCAGAGTGCCAGGCACCAAGGGTGGGAAGTCCTGCCTCCTCTGCACTGTCCTGGGAGAAGGCAGGCAAACACAGCAGGCCTGACCAGCACCAGTGAGTGACTTATGCTGCTCCTCACTTTGTCCCTGCTAGCACCTAGAACACCCAGAGCACACAGGACTGTGCCAGGTAAGCCTGCCCCATCCCCAGGCTCTTCCTGGAGAAACCTCCCTGGAGTCAAGAGCAGGGCCCCGAGGCTTTGAAAAGACTCTCGCTCCACAACGGGGCCTTGCCCACCCAGCTTACTTGGATCCATCTCCACCAAGGTTTTCCATTCTTCCATCTTGTGAAGGTCAAGGCAGTAGAGGTCACTAAGAGTCACTTGGCGGTCACCAGCTTCAAACATGCCGCCGTAGACATAAAGCAGTCCATGCTTGACAGCCAGCATGGCGTTGGAACGGGGACATGGCTCCTGCCCAGTGCTGCTGGCCTCCGAAGCACTGGATTCAGCCTTAGGTGGGGGTTGCCCCACCCCCGAGGGAGTGAGCATTTGCTTGATGGTGACCACTGTCCCGTCTTCAGACACCACCTCCTTTATCACCTCCAGCGGCTCTGGGGCACTGCTCCCCCCATTCTCCTGCTCGGTGGTACCTTCAGGATCCTCTGCTTTGCCCCGCCTCCGTTTCTTCTTCTCCGACTTTGGGCCCTGTTAACACAACTCAAGCTGCACCATAGGGCAGTGATGGCCCTCGCTCCAAGATGCCAATCAAAAGTTTGTGGGAAGAGGAGTGGAGCGGAACAGGAGTGAGGACCGACACTCCAGGAAACAGGGCTGGCCAGCCAGGAACGGACTCCTAATCATCCTTGTAACAAGGGACATCCTTGTAACTAAGTGCCACACTGGGAAGCACCCAGTAAGGCCAGGCCTGGCTGACATGCAGGCAGTATATATCTGAGGCTATCTTCAGAATCCTATCCATTCACAATTCTTATCTATAGGAGGGACACAGACTCTACTCCTAGCCAACAGCAGGACTGGCTGACAAGAGGGTCAGCACTCCACTCATCTTCAAGACTCTGCCCAGGAAGAGGACCCTCACTTACCAGCACTCAAAGGTACCTTCCCATTGGGTCCCCTGCAGGAGAACATGTACTTTGTCTCTCTGGCCATTCTGCAGAGTGCAGCCTAGTGACTCTGTAGTAGCCTCTGTCATTGAGCAAAATGCTATGCTCACATGATGACATTTGCTGAGCTATACTTAAGTATTCCAGCTATGACTTCCAACTAACCTGGGTCAGCTCCCTATTCTAGACTCGAGACCCACTTCATCCTGAGGCTGCAGTGGGAGTCTCACCCAGAACAGCTCCTGAAGAACATCTTGGGGCCTGAGGGCCAAGTAATCTTTAAATAAGAGGCTAACCTACGCGGTGGGGTTCAGTGCTCTTGGCCATGCCAGGGATCCTGAGTGGCTATGTCTAATGTAGCCCCTCAGAGCAGGGGTTAACATGTGCAAGGCTGCTTTCTATCAGAGACCCTTTCATTAGGCCAAGCACACAGCAGGTACTCATTAGCTTCTGTACTGTGGGTACTTCAAGCAGTTTACTTGTATAGATGTCAGGGCTGCCTGGGATCCTTCATGGACTATCACCTGCTAATCTGTCTGTTCCAGGCAAGTCCTAGGCAGCAGCTGCAGGGACATTGACAGTTGAAAGGGTGATTGGAACAAACTTCCAATGGGTTCAAGCAACAGACACTAACTGCCATAGAGAACCTGATGTCTTAGCACCTCACCTATGGATCAGGAACTACCAGGGAGGGGTGGCTGACATCAAGAAGGAACAGGCCACAAAACCAAGGGGGTCCCAAGCCTAGCCACCCACAACCTACACAGAAGAGTACATGAGCCTTCAAAGGGAAAGAACAAGGTTGGCGAGTGGTCAGAAGAGAGACAGATAATGTGGAAGATCCAGGAGCCTAGGCTACCTTCAGCTGTGCTGCAAACCAGCGACTCTTGGCAGCATCGTAGATGTACAGGTCACTGAAGAAGGAGCCCTCCAGGCTCTCCTCCTCTTCCTCATCACACACACCCCCGAAGACCAGTATCTGATGATTTGGAGCCACAGCCACAGAAAAGCCAGACCTTGCAGTAGGTTTGACCCCTGAAGGGTTAATCCGGGTCCAAGTCCATTTGCCTGTAAGGAAAAATCAGAGGAAGGGGTGAGGGGTCACCAAGAACCAACGAGGGTCACACAGAGAACCCAAGCACAAGGGATGAGCATGATTTCAAGTGTTTGAGACTGTTTAGGCAAGGACCTCATTTTGTTCCCTGTGAAGGAAGAGAGATGCCAGTCAGCAACCCTCAAGGCCCATCCTCTCAAAGCTGTGTGATACTGCCCTCTAAGGGACCCTGGCACCAACTAATGAGAGGCACAAGAGACAGATGTGGAGGTGCCATCTTGCTAGAGGAGGATCATGAGCTAAAGTATACCACCCTGGGGTCCTAAGCCAGCTCACCCAGTCTTGTACTACACGCCTCTCCTCTGGGGATGGCTGCTCTGTTTTTCCAACAGGTGCCATGTTCATCTGACAGTGGCGAGTGTGTGGCCTGGATGACATGGGAAATGTCTAACCATTACTTCTGACAGAAAAAGCTGAGACTGTCACCCAGCTAAGCATTAAAAAGTGCTAGTAACCATGCAAAGGTAGTGGCCAACAAGGGCCACAGAGCAGGAAGGACTCTGGGCCTGCCTGCTTGTGGTCACCAAGTCAACTCATCGCAGCAGTAGGTGTTGTGGGGAAGGACTGGAGACTAAACACACCAGCACGCAGCCCAGAGTGAGGCCACCATCTTTCACTGTGTGACCACAGCAAGTATGCTGCTTCTGACACAGGACTCCCATTCCATGGGGCTAGTTGCTGGGCCCAGAGGTTAGGGCCACACAGTCTAGCATCCAAGTTCAAGTTTCCCAGGTCCCCAAACCTAGGTTCCTGCCAGCAGTGACAAATGATCTCCCCAGCCCCTACCACTGCAGGATACTGCAGCCACACAGAAGTGCTCATGGGAGGTGAGTTCAGAGGCCTCACTTGAAGAATGCTAGAGCAGAGGAGGAGGAGCAGGTCTATGCACACTCTTCTGACCTCACAGCAGAGGCCGCCAAGGGCTGCAAAGCCGTCAACTCTGCAGCAGTCCTGGCACCAGAGCTCAGCCTCAGCTCCATGCTGTGTGCCCCAAAGCCCAGGCCATGGTATCCAGTAAAACAGGAACCCAAGCCCCACAGAACTCCACATGGGAGACACAGGCTTTGCTTCTGCGAAGGCACAAACGCAGCCCACCCCAAGGACACGGCCAAGCCCCAAGGCATGGCAGCGGTACCTTCTCCCCCTTCCTCAGGGGTCAGCAGGAACAGGTCTGAGTGCTGGGTGCCTTTGTCCACATCTTTCTTGACTCTCTGCAAAACAAAGGAGTCCTGAGAACCAGCTATGCTGCAGCAGCACTTGAGGAGCTGCAGCTCCACGGAAAGCCCAGATAAGGCTGACTGATTTTAAATCTGTCACCAATGGCCAGCCATGCTGAAACACCACAGTGTGCTCTGCCACAGAATCACCGTCTATCCACAGGTCAGCTATACCTAACTTCAGTCCCTATGTGTCATCAGCCGTCCACGCTGACTCCACTGTGTGGAAAGAAGCATGCCACCACCATTTAGACCTCCTGGAACCCTCACACCCACAGACCTCCAGGCCTTAGCCTTGAGCTTCCAACAGCGATGCTGACTGGGTGTTGGCCCTGAGGGCAGGGCAAACACATATACTCAGCACGCCAGGGCCCAGACAGCTGCCTGGCACGAAGCTCACCCCGTGGAAGATGCTAGTCCATTTAAGTGTCCTCCTTGTATATTTGTGCTTAAATTCTTGTTTTTACTATACTTGGTCTTACAGTCTTTACATTTACAGAAAAAACTGAGTGGCAGCCTGGCCCCTGTCCTGGCAGCAGCTGCTGCTTATCCCACCCAGGCACATGCAGAAGCTACACTGATCAGGGACCAACCAGTCCACGCATCCCTCATCTTCCCTCCTGTTGCCTCTCTCCACCAGGGTGCCATTCAAGTCTTACAAATCCTGCATGCTTGCTGAGCTCAGGTCTGTCTGTCAGCCCTGACCCCCTTTCCATCTATGCTGTCCAAAGGCTATGGTGACAATGGCAGCTGGGAGGTAAGCGGGCACCAAGAGTACTGTCCTTAAGAGACCAGTGCTGCTCTCAGGCTGGTTTTGTGGGGCTTTAAAGATTGTGTGTGTGTGTGTGTGTGTGTGTGTGTGTGTACACTGTCACTGACACACCAGAAGAGAGCATCGGACCCCATTACAGATGGTTGTGAGCCACCTTGTGGTTGCTGGGAATTGAACTCAGGTCCTCTGGAAGAGCAGTCAGTGCTCTTAACAGCTGAGCCATCTCTCCAGCCTCTGGGGGTGTTTTCGTGAGTCAAGTTCGAAGGAAAATAGCAAGCCTGACCTTCTGGCCTCTGGCTCCCTGGGTGTTTCCTCTCACACACACTGCACCACTGTGATACCATCTGCCATGAACCATTCATGTCCAATCTTCTAAGTTCATTTTATAGCAAAGTGTGCCTTCACAGTCTAGGAGAGCTGAAATAAATGACCTCTTTCCTTTATAAGTCCCCAGTCCATAGTCTCTTATTGCACTATCAAAGAAAGGGCCACTGTGTGTACCACAGCACTGCTGGGCCTCCTCATCTACATAAGCCCTGATGTGCACCTTGAGTGCAGTCAACTCTGCTGAAAGTAAGTCCATGTGAATGAATGCCACCTACAGGCATGGGGACTGCAGGGGCCAGCAACATCCCACCTGCAGCACTCAGAGAAGACCCAAGGAAGCCAGGGCATGAACAGAGATGTGGGTGGGAGAACACTAGGGGTTAAAACACTAAAGCGGGGTTACAGGAAGGACAAGGAGAGGAGGAGGTGAGTATGGCTTACCCCAAAATTCAGGGCACATGAAAACCCTCACAGAAACTCACTACTGTTTAACTAAATTAACTAAATAAATTTAGATAGATAGATGGATGGATGGATGAATGGGTGGATAGATGGATGGATGGATGAGTGGGTGGATAGATGGATGGATGGATGGGTGGGTGGGTGGGTGGATGGATGGGTGGATGGATGGGAGTTTGAACACAGGCGCCCTGCATGTGTGGACAGTGACTGCCCCAGAAGACATGGATTTTTAAATGAAAACCTGAGCCAGGTATAAGATACCTTACTTTGAGTTCCTGGTCAAGGAGGCCCCAGAAACAGCTAAGACAAAAGCTTGGCCACCACCAAGGTGGTGGGCCCTACTGCTGACTCCACTACATGCTTTGTTTGGAAGACAACCAGGACAGAACTGACCTGAAAGCTTCCTTGCTAGCTGGCTAGCTCTCATATTGCAGAAGGTGCAATGCAGGTCACTAGAGAAGTCATCAACAGTGTTACAAGAGGTGACTCCCGAATGCTCTAACACTGAAGAGGCAGACAACACGTGTCCACTGGTGAAACAGTGTGTTAAGGTTCTGGGGGCAGCTAACCACCGAGCATACCTGAGGCCTGCTCCACAGGCGGGGAATCCAGGCCTGTGCCATAAACATGGTCAAAGGCCCATGGCTGAGGGGTCAGAGGCCCCAGGGTAGAAACCTGTGTTGTTCTGCTAAATATTTATGTTTCTACCCACAGATTAGTGCTGTCCTCTACCTTCTGAAAAAGGTTCTCTCTCTGCAGTGGTCAGCAGTAAACATGGAGACTCATAACTGGTCACAGAGCTGAGAAGAAGCAGTAGTTGAGGGCTCTGCCCTAAATGGGACATTGAGCCCAACCCCATGAACTCAGGCTCAGGGAGCATCACTGAAGAGGGGCAGAATATAAGGGCTGGAGCACGGGGAGGAGTGCTCTGGGGCACGGGGAGGAGTGCCGTGAAAAGCTGCGTTAGGACACAACACAGCCTTACCCTCGCAAAATTCAGAGCATCTGTGCTCACTTGCACAGGCCCTGCGTAAGATCAAACCAACAAGGCTTATCTCCATTCTGGCAGGCTGTGCTTGTTGGAGTCAGTGGGTTACAAACCACAGACTGGAAATGCAGTAAGACTGAGAGGCATGTCTGGAGATGTTTGGAAGAGCTGGGTTGGATATAATCTAGACTCATTGAAAATATGTATGAAATTGTCACAACAATAAATAAAAGATATTTTGTCGAGTACAAGAGCTAACAAGGCAGAAAGAACTGTGTGGGGCCTGAAGGGAAGAGTCACACTATGAGTGGCACAGCTGGGTGTGTTCACTGGCTGCAGGGAAACCATGTGACAGTCAACACTGACCTCTGACTCACACACTCACACACAATGCACACACACTCACACATACAGGGATAACCCTGCACTTCTCTTTGAACTACACAGAAGATAAAGACAAGACAGAGACACATGTGTGAACATGTGATCATGTAAGCTAAAACAGGAATGGCAGACTCTCTGGAACATACAAGCATTCACTAAAAAATTCAGGTTAACTATGTATTTGAGAGTTTTTGGATCATAAAGGATTTTAAAGAAAAAAGTGAGAAAGTATTCTCTGATTCATGGCAACATCAGGACTGGCAAACACACAGTAAGGAGCAGGGCGAGTGGGTAGCTACTGTCTGCAGACGCGCACTCCAGAAGCCAGAAGGGACTCTCAAGAACTGGTATAGGAACCCTGCTACAGCTGTCCGCAGACGCGGAGAGAGGGACACTGCAGTCGTTATAACGACTACAATGTAAATGCAGACTGTTCACAGCAGTGAACATGGGAGGCTAGCATGACCTAAGCATGCATCCCCAGTCCTAGTGCTGGGAGATGGCGGAGGCACAACCAACCAGCAAGCGATGTCTCAAAACAGTGTGGTGGAGAGCTACTGAGAAAGATGCCCGATATTAACGCCTGACCTATGCACACCCTTACACACGTGAACACACACACACACACCACAAATCCAACTCTGGTCAGGCAGTAGTGGCACTCAAATTTAATCCCAGAACTCTGAAGGCAAAGGCAGGCCGATCTCAGTGATTTGAGTCCAGCCTGATCTGTAAAGTGAGTTCCAGGACAGGCAGTGCTACACAGAGAAACTCTGTCTCAAAAAAACCAACCAACCAACCAACCAACCAAAGCCCTGTATTTTAAAGAGGAACAGAGCCATGCCACTGCAGCTTACAGCTCAGGGAATGCTGCTCACACTTCCCTGGAAGCCTCCATGGACACTCAAGATCAGTAGGTAGAAGCTCCATTAATCCCCAGCACCGTGGCCCTTACCTGCTTTGAGTAGCCTCCATAGATGGCTATGCTGCCCTGAGGAGTGACAGCCATCAGGCAGCCTGACCTGGGCGTGGGCCCGGGGCCTGAGGGGGACAGCTTGCTCCACAGGAAGGTATCCAGGCTGAACGTGTACACATCACTGTAGTAGATGTAGTCCCTGGGGAGAGAAAAGGACCACGGAGATGGCAGGGAGAGCAGGAAGGCACACTTGTATCTCACCCAGTTATATGCTTCAAGTAAATCCAACAAAGAGCTTGTAGATCCCGAATTCACAGAAGAATGAAAAGCCTTGGCAGCCACATGGTAATTTACTGTGAAAGTTGTCCATTCCCTACCCAGTGACAACTGCCTTCAACAGGTGCACTCAGCTTCTATAAGACCCTAAGAGGGACAGTGAATCTAACTGATCACAAGACTGGAGACGGTCAGTTTGGTAAGGACTGGGCAGAGCATCCCATATAGCCAAAGGACAGGAGCAAAGCCTTCACACCCACCACCCAAGCAGGACAGGGAGGCCCCACCTAACACTACCTCTGCTCAGAGCCAGGGATTCAGGCACCAAGCACTCAGCACAGAGGTCCTGATAAGAGGCTTGGTATTATGGAGTGGCTGTCACAGAAGAGACACTGCCCTGCAGCTGTGAAGAAGAGCTAACTGTCCACAGAGGAGCATGTGCAGGTTGGGACACTCACTGCTTACACAGTGCATTGGAATAATCCACGATGCGGGTTTTAAGGCCACTGTAAGCCCTGAGGGCTGGGTCAGGGGAGCCCGTCATCTGCCTCTTCTGCCCTGGAGAAATTGGTGCTACGAAATCCAGGGGAACTAACTGATGGCTGCCCTTCAAACCCATAGGCTCTCTCAACAAGCACACAGAGGATGGGAGCCTCCCGGTTTCCAGAAGACTTACTATAATCCAGTTTTCTCAGGTTTCAAACTGAAACTTAAAAAAAAAAAAAAAAAAAGCCTACTGTGAATTGGAGATAAATACCTTTCTCAAGGAAAACTCCGAATGGTGGCATTTGAAAGTCAAGCTAGTTTAATACAGATGGTGACTGCATTCACTTTGGGACTGTCATTTTATCTGTATGCCTAAGTGCTTTCCAAATAGGTTTAGACTTTTAAAAAGGCTTATTTGTGTGTATAGGCTTCTGTGGGTGCACAGCTCTGGAGGGCACTGGACACCCTGAGGTAAATTACAGGCCCTTGAGAACTATCAGACGTGAGTGCTGGAAGCTGAACTCAGGTCCCCTGGAGGAGCAGCAAGTGCTCTTACCCAGTGAGCCAGCTCTCCAGCCCTCTAAAGAGTCTTAAATAAGTTTTGTAAAAAGTTCTAATTTTAAATGACTGCCACCTCCCAACCCCCCACCCCCCACCCCCCCAAGAAAACCCCACTGTGGAATGGTGACCGGCAATCTACAGGTCTGTAAGAGGGAAGGGCTGTGCTGGCTTCATCTGCAACCTTACAAACAGTAGCTGATGACATAACGTAAGGACAGACCCACGGTTTCCTCACTGCTTCAAGTAGCTGTCAGTCAGTGTGGCTGCCACACCCAGCCAGTGAGTGAGCGAGCGACAGTGTTTCCACTCGTGATCAGGATGCTTGCTCACAAGACTCTACCCTTTGCTCCACAAGAGTCCCAATCTGCTATACCAACCTTGCACTTTCATGGAAGCCACCAAAAAGAATTAGCTGTCGCTTCCAGGCCACCATCCGATGCCCACTTCGACCTGAAGGACCCCCTGTTGATCTAAAATAAAGAGGAATAAAAAATCATTACATTAGGTATTTCTGTGTGTGCCTTTTTTAAAGGCTTATCCATTGATTTATATATATATATATATATATATATATATTTATTAGTATCTTATGTGTGAGGGTGTTTAGTTCACATATACTTATGTGTACCACGTGTACAATGAGGGTACATGGTACACTTCAAGCCAGAAGAAGTCATCAGATCCCGGAGCTAGATTTATAACGGTTGTGAGCTGCCGTGTGGTGTTGGGAATTGAACCCTGCTCCTCTGGAAGAGTGGCCAGCACTTCTGACCACACAACCGGATCCTCAGTCTTTGATTTCCAGTTTCAAGGAACTTAGTAAGTTCCCTTCATTATCTCCTCATATTACTGGAATCAGCCTGACAGTCCTGCCTGGTGCTGCAGGACTTGGGAGGGGCAAGAATGTCCCCTAGTATGTGTAAGACCCTGGGTTCAGTTCCCAGACAGAAAGAAAAAAAGACATCCTGAATAGCAGAACCTCTGACTTGGAATAAATGTTTTTTTTAGGTAAAATGCAAAAATTGGATTCTGTCAAATAAAGAACTTCAAACTACACTATTAAAAAATACTTTAAAAAGCTAGATGTGGTGGCGTACAGCTTTAATCCCAGTACTTGGAAGATAGAATCAGATCTCTGTGAGCTTGAGGCCAACCTAGGATACATAGTAACATAGTCCATAATAATAATACTATTATTATTAATCATAAATTTATTATTGTTGTTGTTTGTTTATATTTTAAAGGAGCACTTGTTAAAACAAAAAACAAGGAGCTAGAGAGATGGCTCAGCAGTTAAGAGCACTGACTGTTCTTCCAGAGGTCCTGAGTTCAATTCCCAGCAACCACATGGTGGCTCACACCCATCTGTAATGGGATCCGATGCCCTCTTCTGGTGTGTCTGAAGACAGCAACAGTGCACTCACATACATAAAATAAATATATCTTTAAAAAGAAAAACAAAACAAAAACAAAAACCAGACAAGCTCAGCATGGCAGTGTGCCCCTGTGCTCCCAGTGCTGGGATGGAGAGGCGGGGCCTGTGCTGCCTGGCCAGGCCCTTTGCCAGCTGCTGAGTGCCAGGTTGAGTGAGAGACTGTCTCAAAAACTATGGTGGAGAGCATTAAAGACACCAAATACTGACCACACACACAATCACCTACACACACACACACACACACACACGAGACAAATAAGAGCAAGAATACCAACTTCTTCCCCAGTACAAGCTTAAATGGAAATTCTACTTTATTCTAGCAGATAACATTTTTTTAAAGAATCAGACTTCATGTCATAGAAGAACGTTCATAAGAATGGAAGGCAAGGGCAGGTTATAAAACACATTATGTAAGGCTCTAATCTGGGGTTCTGAACAGTTTCATTGATTGTCTGTCCTATGCATCCCTCCAGCTCTCCCCAGTGAACACAGCACCCTGCTAGGTGCAGAGAGGGAGGACAGAGAGGAGCACCTGTCACTGTAAAGACATGCTGGCTGCCAGAGGAAGGCCACAGCGTGGGTAACAAGGCTCGCGGTAGCCTGCTCTTTAAGACCCTCAAGGGTTAAGAGCCTCTCCTCTACTTGGGAATCAGTGCCCCAGCCCCACTGTGCAGTATTCTCACCAGGCCTTCCCACTGCTCCCAAGTGGGATGTAATAATTCTACAAACAGGGTTTTATGTAAAAACCCCCAGGCTGCGGGCTGGAGACGGCTCAGAAGTTAAAAGTGCTTGCTGCTCGTCTAGGGACTGAGGGTCAGTTAGGAGCACCCATGCTAGGCAGCTCACAACCGTGCACCTTGAGGATCTGCACCCTCTCCTGGCTTCCATGGGCACCCAAATCCACATTCTCGCCCCCACACAACAAATACATACAACAATAAATTTAAAATTAAAAGAGGTCAGGTGAGGTAGCACACGCCTTCAATCCCAGCACTCGGGAGGCAGCGGCTCATTGAGTTCAAGGCCAGCCTGGTCTACAAAGCTAGTCCAGGATAGTCAGTGCTCTGTTACACAGAGAAACTCTTGCCTCAAGGCTTCCAAACACACCCACACAAAATCTCAACACTGAAAGGATCCTCCCCCCACCCCCCCAAGCCATCATTGAGAGCATTCGGTTCAGATGCAGCATTCAGGCACATCACAAGAGGGCTTCGGGTTCCTCCCTTGCTCAATCCAGAATGAGGGCTTTCCAATGCTCAATGAGGCTCTTCCTTCACATTATGACCATCCCTATTGATGCCACTCAGGACGGCCAGCATGTCTATATAAAGTCAGCCAGAAGCCCTCAGTACCTTCTCCTAGACACACTCTGGAGACTCAACCTTTAGCCACCCTTCTGTGCAGTCCTAACATACACCTCTCCACTATCAGGAAGGGCAGCTCTCCAGGCAAGTCTCCACCCTTATTTATAAACCTGTACAGAAATCTCACTAGAATGGGGATATACAATTTGTCAACCACGCCAGGCAGTGGTGGCGCACGCCTTTAATCCCAGTGCTCGGGAGTCAGAGGCAGGTGGATTTCTGAGTTTGAGGCCAGCCTGGTCTACAGAGTGAGTTCCAGGACAGCCAGGGCTACACAGAGAAACCCTGTCTCGAAAAACAAAAACAAAAACAAACCAAAATTTATTTTATTTGCCTTTATTTGCCTTCTCCTGGCTTTCTATTACTTGTAACTTAGTAAGCATGTTCTAGCACCAAAATTCATGATTAAAAACAGCAAACATCAATTTCCAGGCTCAAAAGAACCAGTCTGAGGCACAGCCTCACACAACATACAGGCTTCCTGAGACCAAGAGGATCCTCTGGATCATGCTGCAGAGTGCACATAGCTTTGCAAAGGCCTTCTTGGGAAGCAGGTCACATCCCTGGGTGAGTAGACAGCACAGCTATGTTCTCACAGGCACAAGCACAAGAAAGAGATGGAATGTTCTTCTGGTCAGAGCCAAGCTCCCAAGGAGAGTTTCAGACACTCTGCCATATGAGGAGTCTGGAGAAGGTGCTGTGTAACTGAAGAGCATACTCACACCTCATTCTACTCTAGGACAGACACGGAAGAGAAGGGGCATACCCACCACCCCCCACTGACAGAAGTCAAGGCCACGGGTAAGCTGGCTATCTATGTCTCCAGAACCATGGAGGGATAGGCCAGGCTTTCTCCCCCCTTTGGTTTTTTTGAGACAGGGTTTCTCTGTGTAGTCCTGGCTGTCCTGGAACTCACTCTGTAGACCAGGCTGGCCTCGAACTGAGAAATCCACCTGATAGGCCAGGCTCCTAACAGCTTCCTCAGCAAGGACTCCACAGGTCATCCTCTGGCTGAGTCAGATGCCAAGGACTAGCCTGCTTGTGGCAGCAGAAATAAAACGCCACTATTTTGGAACTAAAACAAGGGAAGGGGCTATAAAAAGGTTCCACGTTCCCCTCTAGAAAACAGAGCCACCCTCCCGAGAGTCCATTTATATTCCAATCTCCAATAGGGTTTTCAATTGCCGTCAATCCTAAATATGGAGTTAAAAACTTAGCCTGCCCCACTCATCCAGAAGCCTATGTATAGCACAAAGACACACACGCAATGGTGTGGGCGCCAGGCTCTAAGCTCTTCTGGGCTGTGCACAGAATGGCATTCCCACAGGGCATGCTGCCAGCCAGCATCCCCAACCCCAGCCCTGGCTGCTGGGAGATAGTCACAGAGGATGTCCATGCATCAGACACCAGGGCAGCTGAGAGTGAGCAGCCAAGCACTCAATACTAGTGCTCTGAGCTACGCTCATGTTTATACTTCAATACTGCACAGTACCCACCGGCCAAAGCCATGCCACGCTAAGCAAAGGGCTGGATTCTACTGGAATTCTGTGCTCGAGGTCCCTCCTCACTCAGGACACAAACAGCACACTCAGACCACACACACCTTTTTTTTTTTTATTTTTTATTTTTTTAAATTTATTTATTTATTTATTTATTTTTGGCTTTTCTTAAGACAAGGTTTCTTTGTGTAACAGTCCTGGCTGTCCTACAAAACTCACTTTGTAGACCAGGCTGGCCTTGAATTCACAAAGATCTGCCTGCCTCTACCTCCCAAGTGCTGGAATTAAAGGCATGCACCACCACATCTGGCAAACCACATACACTTTTACGCTGATTTTTCTTGATTATCTACTGAAGACATTAGTGCATATAAAAATGTAGAAATCCCAATGCCCACCAACAGACAAATGGAATCAAACACTGCACACACAACAATATAGCAAGCATGAAAACCTCATGCTGAGTAACACACACAGACATTGAAGGCCACAGTATTTCAGAATTCCATCCATAACCACAAGAGGTAAACTCAGACCAAGTGGGGCTGGGTGACTGAGGAGTAGAGTGGTTTCTTTTTAGGGGCCAGAAATCCTTTAGACTGACAGAGCATATTGCTATGCACAAGTGAATACACTAAGAACACTCAATCATAGACTGTGTTTATGCTTGTGTATAGGGGGGTACACGGGAGGGTTACATGTGTATGTTCTTAAGACTTTCTGTGCATAAAAGGAAAAACGGGCTGGTGCTGGTAAATTCCTCAACCTCTCTGCTCATCTGAGCCACTCTCCCACTACTTCAGCTGGCCTTGGGCCTGTCTCCTCTGCCACATCCTCCCTCTAGTGTGTACAGGCTACAGCGTGTGCCCTCGTGTCTGGCCTTTCTTTTTTTTTGATAAGTCTGCAGATCAGTTTAAGATGGAAATCACTGCTAATTACACAGGAGAGAAGCTACTTGCCAAAATCAATGAGGTTATCAAGAACTTACTAGACACATTAGAAACAAATGTTCAAAGCCACAACAAGGAACTGTTCCTGACTCACAGTGACAAGGCCGAGGCAAATGAATCTGTGTATTTACTTGAAGCTTTAAAGAGTCTGTGGACCACACAGTGGTCCCGTGCATGTAAGAAGTCAAAGAGCAACTCTGTCCGATCCTCTTCTGTCTGCGATCAGGAAGACCTGTGCTTATCACACAACCCCAGTCGTTCCCGGGCTTTGACATACTTCTCCAACTGCTCAGTGCTCTCTCACTGTTGTTAGGGGGCCACTAGCTCTGGCTCCTCTTCTTCCTCTTTGGGGTCTCGGGATCCAGTGAGCATCTTTCATTCGTCCTCTAGTCCCATGTCAGGACCCGGTTTGGGATTCAACACTAAGAACAACAAGGGTAGCTACCCCACTTCAGGGTTAAGAAGGACTTGCAAGGGTCACTCGACAAAGATCCAGCCATGCTGGTTATAAAAACCCTTTGTGATGGGGATCAGCCCTTGAGGTTCTCATGCCTGGCATTGTGAAGGCTGTTATTGGTTATCAACTTGACCACATCTGGAATGAACTAAAACCCACGCTGTTGAGTACATCTGTCAGGGATTTGTCTTATTTTGGATCATGTGAAAGGGGAAGACCCAACTAAACCTGGGCCAAACCTTCTGGTGGCAGCCTAGAAAAAGGACAGGGAAGAAGGAAGCTTTTCTTTCTGCCTGGTTGCCGTCACTCTCACTGGCAAGTTCATTTCTTTCCTGGTATTCAAGCATGCAGCGCAGGGTTTAACAAAGACTGGAGACGTTCTAAGACATCCAGCCTTGGAGACCAACAACTGCTAAGAGTTTCTATCATGAAACAGCCATTGGAGGAATAGCTGGACCACAGAGTAAGCCTGTCTAATAAATCCTGTTCTTACATACTATGTTACAGAATTTTCCCTGTCCAATTACATTAGGACAACAGGAGCCCTGTGACTGGACAGGGAACAGGGAGGCGGAGCTAAGGGTTACACAAGGGAGGGGTCTAGAGAGAGGAGAAAAAGGAAGATGGCAGCAGAGGTGAACTGGCACAGTGCCATGGATGGTTATGTTATCATAAAGGTTAGAATTTTGGAATAAGTTGTCTAATCTAGGTGGGCAGCTTTTATCATTATCAGTTGGCTCTGAAATTATTGTATTGGCATCTTGTAAATTGTGTTTTTATTGATAAATAAATCTGATTGGCTAACTATATGCTTAAGTAATTCTACTGGGTAATTGGGTGCTGAGATGGCTGACCGTGGGGTTGTTACACAGACCTGGCAGCAGAGATCCACCAGGGGACTCAAGAGCTCTGGCACAGAGGGACTGCCAAGTGAGATGCACCAGGCAGGAGCCCACCGGTTGCCGGCACTAGCTTGAGAATGTGCCGGATCTTTCTTAGTATTTCCCGTAACATACAGACTCTTCTATCAGCAGTTCCTCTAAAACCTAACACGGGCGTCAGGCACTTTACTGAGTACAAATCCTGCACTGTTTAAAGGGTGATTATAGCTCACATAATAAATCACTCGGCAAAAAGAGCTTCCATAAAGCCTATTGCAGTGGGCATGAAACTCAGGTTTCCAATACTAGCACTGAGGAGGCTGAGGCAGGAGGACTGCTGTGAATTCAAAGCCAGTCTGGCCTAGAGACTGAAAGTCTGTCTCAGAAAATCAAAACAGAAACAGAGCAAAACAATCAACAACAAACTATCAAGAGGGCTTTCTAAGGATGGCCTCAGTCCTCCCCAGGCTGGACACATACCCAACAAGGGACATGGTTTCTGTTGTCCTTGCAGGCTCTGACTCTCCTATCGGTGTCCCAACCTCCTCGTGTTCTGATTAGACTTCACACACAGGGAAAGATGTCAACCAGCACCAGATTCCAGTTGTGGGGAGGGAGGCATGGCCTGACGACCACAGACCACGGCTCTGAGTCAGCTTGCTCCTCTTGCTGCTGAAAGAAGAGAGGGAGACCACTGTCCCAACATTCTGTTTACCCTCCACTGCAGTGGAGTCAGGTCTTGCCTTGGTGTCTGTGTACCTCAGTTATGACTTACAGGTATGTACAGGGAATCTACACTGCCCAACCAGAACCAGGCCAGCTCGATGTAAATCAGGCACTGTGGGCAGCTCTCACTCAAGACAGAGCCTGAAGGACTCTCCAAATGGTCCTGAGCACTGCTGTGTCCCCAGCACTGATGCACTGCCAGGCTCCTAGGACCATGAGGCTTGTCCTTCTGGGAGTGAGCAGCTTCCTGTGCATGAGTGTCTGCTGACTGTCAACAGCTACAGAAACGTGCACTAACGCAGTGAAGCAGAGACTAGAGTTGCTAAACTCACCCGGATGCAGCAATGAATCTCTTGTGGGCTGCTGGGTAGTGCCAGTTAGCACTGGAACAGGAATATGCTTGCCAGCCAAGCTAGAATCAAAGAGACACAAACCTATGGCTAAACAGTGGTGCAAACCTCTGCCTGCCGTGGGACATGGCAACATGTAGTCTCTCAGCATGCTGGGCCAAGGGAAAAGAACCATGTTCACATAATGAGACACTCTACAATAAGCAACAGGCACTAGAGTCTGATCTCTCAAAGCTTATGTGCAGGGAAAGAATATGTTCAGATAGAATCCACTAGATGAGGTTCAAAGCCAAGCAGAGGTCTGGTGGACAGAGGGAATGGGTCAGGGCACACAGGCTCCTCAGGTGACCTGACATGCAGCCAAGTGACTGGACATCTCCTGGGCTTTGCTGATTGGGACTCTCCATCACAGAACCCATGCCGTGATTAAAGGTGGCATGACATAAGCTCTGAAAACCTTTGAGACATGCAGTTTGGGCTGGAGAATTGGCTCACAGGTTAAGAGTATGCCCTTACAGAGGATGTGAGTTTGAAACTCGGCCCCTGCATGGCAGCACACAACTGTAACTCCAGTCGGAGCAACCTCAAACCCTCTTCTGGTCTCCTCAAACACTAGAGATCTGAGTGGTGCACAGACACAAATACCAGCACAACTCCCACACACATAAAATAAACTTCTTTTCAGAAGTCACCCGGGCACTTGGTTCCTCAGTCCTTGCTCATCTCTCCCAGGATTCACCCTCTCTCAACCTCAGTTCCCTTGACTAAAACCTACTCCCCTAAGGAATAAAGACATACACTAAAATCAAATGTACTTCAGGAAAAAATCTACCCTAAAATGACAAAGCCATAAATGGTGTTCATTCTGGCTGGGTTGCCTTTTTCTTTAATTTGAAGAATGACAGGAGCCAGGCACTGATGGCACATGTTTAATCCCAGCATTCGGGAGGCAGAGACAGGCAGATCTCTTTGCGTTCGAGGCCAGCCTGGTCTAAAGAGTGAGTTTCAGGTCAGGCAAAGCTACACAGAGAAACCCTGTCTCAAACCCCCATTTTCCCACTAAAAAAAGAAAACCAACTGAAGCAGACCACCAGTGGCTCCTCTGTAGCCATTCTCTCAGTGCAGGGACAACCCTCCAATGCCACGCTCTGGCTGCTAACTCACGACTTCAATCCCAACACTCTGCAGGAGGCAGAAACAGGTGGATCTCTGAGGTCAAGGTCAGCCTGGTCTACAAGCCAGTTCCAGGCCAGCCAGGGCTACATGGTGAGACTGTCTCCAACAGAAAAAGTGGAGGAATGAAAGATTTACGGAACCACCTGTCTAACAAGCTTCCCTACAGGCTGCTTTGTGACATCATTTTGAGCCTCAGATAAGACCACTGTTAATTTGGAAATTCAAGAGTTTTAGAAGCAGAAACACACACACACACACACACACACACACACACACACACACACACGAATCTACTTTGCCTGCCCTGTGTATCCCTTTATTAGGCTCAGAGCATCATTTTAAATGTCTATTACTTATGCAGCCGAGTGAGGCCTCTGAGTGAGGTGTGGCCACTTCCGTTCATGTCCTCACACACACTGTTTTTTTGCATCTCAGCAGGGGCCTTAAACAGTAAGGCAGGCTCAAGTCAACACAAGCGTGTGACCATCCCAGACCCGACCCCGACACCGTGGCGCTCATGAGAGACAGAAGCAACTCCTAGGCATGTGCACACCAAGGCAAGGCTGAGCAGTGCTCACTCCGACTGCCACATCTGAACCAGCTCAGCTCCACGGTAGGATCTGACTGGAAGGCAAGAGAATGACGAAAAGGTCAGAACTGGGTAGACCAGGACATCTCATGGAGAAACCAGAGGACTCAGGAAGCTAAGAGTGCTTGCTTACAGAGGTGAGCAGGAAGATGGAGCTACTGCATACCGCTGAAGCAAGGAGGCAAGCAAGGAGGTGCTTCCACGCGCTGCACTGGAGCCAGGAGACTGGCTACGCTGATCTCAGTAGGAACAGTCTTTTAAATACTGGGGAAGAAAGCTCGGGTGGACACTTGACCTGGCTGTGCCTGGATCAACAATTCACAGCTCACTTGGGGCCTTGGGCTTCCTAGAGGGGCCAAAAGTGACTTCTAAACACCCATACGCCCGGTAATGAGGCAAATACCTCAAAGCAGATCCCACAGGCTCTGTCTCAGGACACTCCCCTGACAATGCCAGAGGCTACACTAAGCCTGAAACCATCGTTGGATGCTCCTCAAAAAAAAAAAAAAAAAAAAGGCAGTAAAGCACGTAACTAACTAACGCCTTTCCACATGCTGAGTCTGCAGCCAGAACTGAGGGGTTACGAATAAGTAAGGGGCTGGAGAGATGGCTCAGAGGTTAAAAGGACTTGCCACTCTTCCAGAGGCCCTGAGTTCAATTCCCAGCAACCACATGGTGGCTCACAACCATACATAATGGGATCTGGTGCCCTCTTCTATACACGATGTCAGACCACTGCATGCATAAATAAAAGCCAGGAGACTCTGGTCCCTGTTTCAATCCTGGGTTATTGGTTTATCAGCAGAAAGGACAATACCCTTATACTGTGGCATGCACATCCCCGGTAACAGGGCTCGGTGGCACCCAGAGAGGATGAAGTCAGTAAGTCTGCTGGCAATTAGCCCTCTGCCAGGCTCTTTTCCATAGCAATTCTCATGCAGATACATAACAGAGCGGCACACGGCAGAGGTGGACTCAAGCACCAGCACCCTAAGCCGGGCTTCCTGAGAACCATGAAGGTTGCCCCGTCCTCTGACCAGCTCTGCCATTTCTCCGTCTATCTGACTCAGGGCCATCTCCTGGTCCTAACATGACAGATCTCTAGCAGGATCAGCTCTACTTGCAGCCTGAACCCTGGAGAAGCTACGAGAGGGTGACTCAGGCCTGACACCCTGCTCACTGCTCACCACCCCAAACAATTCCTCCGCCAAAGCTCTCCCCACCACACAGGAACCCTGTCCCCTCCTTGCCCTGCCCATAACTCAAACCCAATCAGGAACACAAGCTGAGGCCAGGGCTCAGGCTTGTATCCAGAATCTTACCGAATGTGCTCCCAGGTCTTGGTGGCCAGGTGCAGGACCCAGAGGTCCCTGTAATGGTAGAACTGCTCACCGTCAGGAGATGCAAACTCCCCACCGAAGACCCACAGCTGCCCACCACCCTGGGGTACCACCACAGCCTGTTAAAAGAAAACAAACAGATTCGGTGAGCCACAAGGCAGCACAGCTGGCCCCAGCATGGCCAGCAGCACCAACACCATCCACCTAGAATCTCAGGAACTCCCTCAGCCATTGTCTCCTGCCTCCAAGGGGAAGCTTCTAGAACAAACTTCCCTAGGCATATTACTTATACTCAAAGACCTAATACACCCATGTTTCCCTAAACGGCAAGATAAACTACTCACATTCAGACAACATGCTATCCTGTTAAATGAGCAGTTACTACAACTTCACACAGGTTATCAATAATCAGGTTTAATCTTTGTCTATTAAATAACCACAGGAAGCATTCTATACATGTGTGAGAGTGCAGGGTACAAACACGTGTGCGTTGTATACACATGTGTATGCAAGGCATAGGCAACTGTGTGAAGTATAGGGACGGGGTGTAAGTTGTGTGCACATGTGTGACTTGTCTGCATGAGTGTGCATGTAGGCATATCACGTGTAGATGTGAGGTATGTGGACATGTATGCAAGGCATATACACCTGTGTGAGGTGCATGAACCTGTGTATTGAGTCTGTATGCACATGTGCGAGCGTATGAGGTGTATGCATGTATGTACATATGTGTCTAAGGCGAATGTGTGAATGTACGTGTATGTAGACATGTATGTGAAGTTTATGCCAGCTGTGGGAGGTCTGTGCACATGTGTGTGAGGTGTATACACGCCATGGGGCCACACACACCTGGGCCCGGGTGCAGGGGTAGGAGGGCGCTGTTTTCTCTCTCTCTCCCTTACCCTCATAAGACAAGGTCTTTCACTCAACCTGTTGCTAAGATGGTGTAGTGAGCTCCAGTGATCTTCCTGTCTCCACCCCCAACACTAAGGTTGCACATGCGTGTGCAACCACACCCATTTTTACATGGATGCTGGGATCCTAACTCAGGTCTTCACACTTGTGCAACAAGGGCGCCCACCATTTCCCCAATCATGTCAGTCCACTGAGCCCATTCCTGGGCTCAAGCGTCTACCACCCGTCTGAAAGTACTTCACCAAGGAGCATGAACACCACACGAAGAGCCGGGGACACTGACATTTATTTCCAAAGATCTAAAGCTAAGGGCTGCTGTGTGTCCGAACATTCTTTGCAAAACTAACTTTAAAGTTAAAAACATAGATCTACCTGAGGACCCAGCTATACCACTCGTGGGCACATAACCAAAAGATGCCCCACCATGCCACCAGGGCACGTGTTCCACTATGCTCATAGCAGCCTTATCTGTGATAGCCAGAAGCTGGAAACAACCCAGATGTCCCACAGAAGAAGATACAAAAAATATGGTTCATTTACACAATGAAATACTACTCAGCTATTAAGAACAAGGACATCATGAGTTTTGCAGGCAAATGGATGGAACTAGAAAATATTGTCCTGAGTGAGGTATCTTAGACCCAAAAGGACACGCATGGTATGTACTGACTAATAAGTGGATGTCAGCCAAAAAAGTACAGAGTACCCAGGATACAATCCACAGAACTCAAGAAGGTTAACAAGCCAAAGGGCCCAAGTGAGGATGCTTTAATCCCACTTGGAAGGGAGAAGAAAGCCGAGGGCAGAGGGAGGGAAGTGGGTGGGAGAGGGGAAGGGGAGGGGCAGAGGAAAGGAGATCATGATCAAGTACTGGGGGGTGGGGACCAGGAGTGAAGCCCCGAGGGTCAAGAGAATGAATGGAAATATGCAACCTCAGGAGGTGGGAGGTGGGGGGGCCTCTAGAATGTACCAGAGACATGGGAGGTGAGGGAAACTCAAAACTCAAAGGGAGGGACTTTGGATGAGATGCCCAACAGTGGGGAGAGGGAACTTGTAGAATCCACTTCCAGTAGAAAGACAGGGCACTGGGTGGAGGGATGGGGCTGCCATCCACAGTCAGGATCACAGGGCACTGGGTGGAGGGATGGGGCTGCCATCCTCAGTCAGGATCTGATCCGGGGCTGTTTCCGTTTGGGACAAATGCGGAGGTTAAAATGGAGGAGGCCCAGTGACTCGGCCCAAACTTGGACCCATCTCAGGGGAGGCTCCAGGGCCTGACACATCACTGATGCTGTGGTGTGCTTATAGACCGGAGCCTGGCATGGCTGCCCTCTGAGAGGCCCAACAAGCAGCTGACTGAGTCAGATGCAGACACTTACACCCAACCAATGGTCTGAGGTCTAGGACCCCTGTGGTGGAATTGGGGAAAGGCTGGAAGAAGCTGAGGAGGATGGCGACCCCACGGGAAGACCAGCATTCTCAAGGAACCTGGACCCCTGAGATCCCTCAGACACTGAGCCACCAACCAGGCGGCACATACTGGCTGGTCAGAAGCCCCCAACACATACAGCAGTGAACTGCCTGGTCTGGTCTCAGTGAGAAAAGATGTACCTAGCCTTTGAGAGACTTGGGGACCCAGGGAGTGAGGAGGCCTGACGGGATGTAGGCGGAGGGGCATCCTCTTGGAGAGGGCAGAATGGGAGGGGGATAGCGACTGGACTGTGAGGAAAGATTAAAGATAATAAAATAAATAAATAAAAATAAAAACAAAGCCTCGTGTAGCCCAGGCTAGCCTCAAACTCATTATGTACCCAAGGATTACCTTAGGCTTCTGATCTTCTATCTGCCGACCACACCCTACAGAGCACTAAGATGCTGAAGCCTGGGCACCAGGCTTCCCAACCTGTGAAGAACAGACTACTCTAACGTGGCATGTGTAACCTACAGCAGCAGACAGACGTAGGACTGGAAAGGGCTGACAGTGAAGGCAGGCCTCAGGTTCCCTCTGCATGAGGTTCTCGGTCCCAGCCAGTCCATCCGGAGGACTCATGGCAAGCAGAGCAGAGCAGCGCCAGAGCAGCCCCTCAGCCCAGAGCATCAAAGCTGAAGCCAGCGCTTCCACCACTCACTGTTCAGCAGAGATTGCCATGGGACGGGCTCCCCACGCTGTGTGTAGAGCCTCAGGACTGTGGTAACATCCATGCAGAGAACGGGCAAACCTAACAACAGGACAGTGCTTCACACCCTTAACCCCAAAGAGTGGGAAGCAAAGACAGGCTGATCTATCTCTGTGGGTTCAAGAGCCAAGCCTACATAGTGAGACCGTCTCAAAAAAGAAAAGAACCAACCTGCCAGCTACTTAGCCCTGGGCTCTTTCCTCAGTCCTGCAATTTGAGAAGAAGGCTGAGCAAGGCAGGTCGTGGAACTCTTGCCAGGACCAGAGCAAGACCAAGATCCACATATGCACAAAGCAGTGCCAAGCCCAGGTCCGTCTCCCTCAACCACAGAGAGAGCACAGAGTGGCAGTCTGCGAGATTCCTTTTCCTAACCATTCCACACAGCCTGTTCCAGATGTGTACAGTGAGCTGGTTTTACAGTCAGTAACTGGAAGTGGCTTCTAGGAAGTGGGGATGGACACATTTCTTAGGAACCAGTTTCTCCTGTAAGTATCCTTCCACTGTGGGCCCCATGCTCACACAAAGTCCTCCTCAAGTCAGACACACATTCAGGAATGTGAGCCACCATGTGGTTGCTGGGAATCAGACCCAGGTCCTCTTGAAGAACAGCCAGTGCTCTTAACCACTGAGCCTCCTCTCCAACCCCACCATACAGTTCTTAAGGAAGGTACGTTATGTAGGCACGAAGGAGGTTGGGCAGGATGTTAGGATCTATCATACAAATCTAAGTCTCAAGAAGGAAGGGCTACACTAAGCATGGGGAGTAAACTCCACAACACAGGTCATCAGGAATACATCATGAGTTCATGGAAGAACAGGATGCTAGTGACTTCAGGCAAGGCATCTGGAGGGCAGTCTTTTCACCCAGGGATCACATGTGGCTACAAAGTAACCCTCACAGTCTGAATCATGAACTTTCATAGTATTTGTAGATTAAATAACTGTTAAATTCTGTAACCTGAAAATCAGATAACACCTAAATCCATCAGAGTGCTCTAGATTCCAGTAATCTAAAAACACAAAGCACCAACTATGCAGGAGAGAGCTGCAGTCATGTCCAGAGGGGATCTGCAGCTCTAAACACCTCTGGTAAGAAGAGATCTGAAGAGGTGTGTTTGCCTCCAAACCTGATAACTGAGCCCTATCTCAGGACGCCACATACTCAAAGGAGAGAACTGACTCTTCAAAAGCTTCCTCAACCTCCAAATGTGAGCCACGCTGAGCACGCATGCACACATACATATGCATACGTTCCAGGCAGTGGTAGTGCATGCCTTTCATCTCAGCACTTAGGAAGCAGAGGCAGGGTGATCCTTTTGAGTTTGAGACCACCTACAGAGTGAGTTCCAGGACAGCCCGGGCTACCCAAAGAAACCCTGTCTCAAAAAAACAAAACAAAAACATAAATAAAAAATAAACACACACACACAATAAATTATGTAAAAAAAATTTTTTTTTCAAGTTAAAAAATATATATATACAGGACTAGAGATGGCTCAGCAGTTAAGAGCACAAGCTTCCCCTCCAGAGGACCCAGGTTCAATTCCCAGCACCCACATGGCAGCTCACAACTGCAACGCCAGTTCCAGGGATCGGACACCCTCACATAGATGTACATGCTGGCAAAACACCAATGCACATGAAATATTTACTTAAAATTTTAAAAATATAGATACTCCCCACCCCTGGTGGTGGTGGTATTCTTATATAAGTCAGGGGCAGAGCAAAGGACAGTCTTTTGTTTATCCAAAAATATATACAAATGGGGAAACTCAATATACTCCACATTTTAAAAAAAAAAAAAAAAAAAAAAAGGGCAAACAAGACAAAAAACAACACAGAAACCCAAGGAACCTTGAGAATTAGCACTGAAATGTTTAACCCCAAGGGACTCTTGCCCATCTTTCAGGAAGCTTTTGGAACTGTTGAGAGGTGGTTCCAGAAACCATTCCTTAACAGCTTCAAACCGGTTTCTTTTATTTGCAGTGGGTCACACTATACAGCCCTAATCAGCCTGGAGTTCAATATGTAGACCAAGATGTAAATATAGAATAGAGCATGGTCACTTAGTGATCCCGGGGCCCGGCACCAACAGAAACAGGGTCAGCCAGAAGGCCTGGTGGTAAGAGGCCTTACTGAGCAGGCCCAGCGGCTGAGTTCCATCCTGGAACCCACAGAGGAAAGGGAAAACTGACTTCCAAGAGTTGTCCTCTGACTCCGACATGTGCTGTGGCATGCACTTGGCCACACACACGAGAATGCTGAGCTTGTGTCTAAGGAGCACAAGGCAACCAAACCCAGGGTGTACTCTCCACTCACCATCCAGACAAACAGCACCCGGAGGCTTTCTTTGCACACTAGAAATAAGCCACAGAAGCTGGAGAGACTTCATCGGGAAAGCGCTGGCAGTGCAAGCTTGAGGAGATGAGCTCAGTCCTCTAGAGCCCACATTTCAAACAAGCACGGTAAGCCAGGCATGGTGACCCTGGTGCTGAGGAGGCAGAGGCAGAATTCCTAAGGCTTGCTGGCCAGCCAGTCTAACCAGCCAGTCAGAGAATCCCAGGCTCAAAAAAAAACTCTGTCTCAACAAATAAATAAGGCTCAAGGAAGTCACCAGATGTCCAACTCTATTCTGCAGGGCACCCGTATATATACAACAGTCACCCCCTAGTGCTGGGGTTAAAGGCGTGCATCCCACTCCCAGCTGCTGCCGAGTGCAGTTAATGACCCCACACAGCTGATTCCTACGAGAGCCTCCCAGGTCAGGACAGACCTCCTGAAACCAGAGCCAAGGCTACTGTGTACCTCACAGCCACCCCAACCGCTCTCAGGAGACGAGTCCTCGGGCTGACTGGCTACAGGCACCTCCCCTGTCATTGTCTGATTCTGCCCTCTGTGACCCAAAGACCTCAGGCAGGTTCTGCTGGGCCCTCACTGCTGCACTTGGTTAGAAATGAACCAAAAGCAAAGAGTAAAGCAGAGCAAAAAAGCACTTGAAAACACACACAGCACATGTGTAGCAATCCCCAAAACCAGGTAAACCATGTAAACTTCCCTCTTGGTCAGACAGAACCAGAGCATGGGCATGTGACGGGAGACCGGCTGGTATACCACACACAGGTGCAGAGGAGGACAGCCCCACCAATGTGCCCCACCAAGGCCATGGGCGCCCAGGTATTTGCGTTCCCTTGTCACTGCATTGGAACACAGAAAAAGTAAGTTTCCAAAAACGTAACTGAGACCATCCGCACAGCCAGCCAGCCAGCATGTGTGCACTGTGTATATAAATACAGGCTCTGTGCTCCATTTTATCTCAACACCACCAAAACAAATGACAGCATAGGTGTCTGATGTCAGCCTCACCCTTCTACCGAAGGAGCCCAAGCCCTACCCAAGCCAGGCACAAAACAGAGACCTCAGCCAGGAAGGCCGAGTGAGTCGCTGCTGCACCCCAGCACCAGAAGAGGCTCGGCTCTTTCACAGGCACTCAGTGAGCACTGACCTTTCCATCCACAGCTCACTGCCACACAGAGGCCGGTGAAAACCCAGCTATCACTCCAACCAACTCCAACTGTCTCTCCTTACCCTTCATGAGCACTGTAGTCTGCATCCTCCTGCTCTGCTAAACAGAGCAGCAAAGAGCAACCAACTCAGAGAGGAAAGGGTTACTTCAGCTCACACTTTATACATACACCACTGAGGGCACAGGAACCTGGAAGCAGGAACCGAAGCAAAAGCCATGGAAGAGTGCCGCTTACTGCCCTCTCCCCACTACTTGCTCAGCTTGCTTCCTTATATGACACAGGAGCACCTGCCCAGGACCAACACCAGCCATAGTGATTTGATCCCTCCCACATCAATCACTAATCAAGACAACGCCCCACAGATGTGCCCACAGGACAAGCTGATGGACAAAGTTCCTCTGAAAAAGGCTCCCTCTTTCCAGGTGACTCTAACTTATGTCAAGCTGACAAAATCAACCAACACAATGAGAAAACACACTTCAACTGCATTCTGTTCAGTATCACTTTGAGGAAACTATCAAGAGGCAGAGCCTTCAGTCTCCTTTTGACATCAAGCCGCTCCATCAGCTGCCTGCAGCCTCCAGAGTTCACACCCATCCACCCTCTGCCCAGGAAAGGAGAACAAACTGCTGATGCCGGATGATGACCTACAGAGCTGGGGACACCTGACACTGGAACAGCCTTCCTGAGAGGAAGAGCCACTCTCACCTGCTCCTTTGTGTCTGCAAAAAGAGCTAACGATGTACTTATACCATACAATTTATCCAAAATAATTCGTTCCCTCCACCCTCTGACCCACTCCTAAACACTGCACCATGCTGAGCTCAGCCCCAGCCCAGCCCCGGGGCACACTGGATGCTCTAACCCAAAATGGCGCTATTGTACACTGCCTCATAACACGCAGTGGTGCCTTCCATCAGTACATCATTTGGAGCAGGGGCTCCATCCCTCCTCAGACACTGCACTGAATCTCAGTAAGGAGTCCAGGCAAGATGGCAGCACCCAGAGTGGCAGCTCCAGCCTCTCATTCCAGCAAAAAAGAGGCTTAAGGCAAGAGGATGCCGTGAGTTCAAGACTAGCCTGGACCACAGAGATCCTATCTCAAGGACCCAGAAGGATGTAGGAGGGAGGCAGGAGACACCCTTTCATGTGCAGATGACTCCAACAGTCAGTTGTGGCCTTACCTGATGAGCACAGCGCCTGGGAGGTGGGCCAGGGATGTCAACTTTTGTCCAGGTGTTCTTTCTGATACTGTAGACGTAGAGTTCATTATACATGAAGGTCTGCAGGAAGGAAGTGGATCATCAATGCCACAGACAGCATGCATGCAGCCAGGTGACAGCAGCAGGGAGGATGCTCTGCAGGAAGCTTGTGCGCTGACCCATACCAGTGCAGACAGGCCATGTGTAAGCCCAAACCTTGTCTGCAAGGACATGACAGATGCTCCTGACTTGCCACAGGCTTAAGTCTCAGCGAACTTATGAACAGGTAAAAATGCTAACTGGAAGATGCACTACGCATGCTTAAGGCACCAAACCTCCTCCCTCAGCCCAGCCCACCTTAACAGGAGCCCAGAACACTAGCCTCAGCATGTGAGTGGCTGCCACCTCGCACACCACCGTTTCTTAAAGAGCACTGCCCCATCCCAGAACAACGCTCTGACGTGATGAACAGCATGGCCGCATCAGCATCCTTTCCCCACTGGACACTCAGAACTCACAGAGGAAACCCTTACAAGTCAGGGACCGAGTGTGCTGACTGACTCCTCAGGGCCCAAGAGCCTCTGCTGCACAGGCACGGCATTCCTGTCACTCTCTGAACTTAAGCCAATTTTTAAGAGCATGAAAATACAGAAAGCAAGCTGGGCAGTGAGACGACTGGAGCTTGCTGCAGGCGTGGGATGAGCCCACACTTCCAACTGCTTTCCTTCTGACTCCAAACAACTCTGAGGGCTGGCCTGAGAGCACACTGTCACCGACTGCATGCCTAGCAGGAGCCCCAGCATCACAAAGCACAACAAAAGCAGCCCTGTGACAGTGCACCATGCACATATGGCCCAATGGAGTCAGGCTCTGCTGACGAAGAGGCCAGAACCCTTGTGGCAGTGAAGTCCCTGCTGCAGGTCCCTAAGGGATTCTGGTGACTAGCCACACACACCCACCTCAGGCATGACCCTTAGCATGTGGGAGTGCAAGAGGGGGTGATAGGACACATTTATATCACCAACTTAAATTTACTTCAAATGAGCCCCGAAAGGTTGGGAGAAAAGAAAAACATATACTTTACTTTTTGGCCATTGAAATATTCACCTCCGAAAAGGATTAATTCATCTCTCTCAGGATGAGCAGACAGGGAGGCATTTAACCTGTCAAACAAAAACCATAAAGGAGCAATGTCAGAGAACATGACCCCAGGCTAAACAGACTTCCTTCACCTTTCCTATGCCCACCTCAGAGTACAGAACCAAGCCCCACCCTGCAACCTCCAGCCCAACACCAAGGTCATGCTCACAGGAGAGCCCCGCAGCCAGGCAAGCTCCCTTAGAACTAGCTGAAAGGAGCATGCAGGAAGACACCCGACCTCTAACTACGTGTGCCACTTTCCTGGCCTGTCCCGGAAGACTCTAGTCTTAAAGGATGCACACCTTTAATCCTAGTATCTGGGAGTCAGAGGCTGGCAGATCTCTGAATTCTGATACTACCCTGGTCTTCAGAGAATTCCGGGACAGCCAGGGCTACATACAGAAACCCTGTCTGGAAACATCCCCACCCAAAAAAGGGAAACAAAGCCTGCTCCCTTACCGTGGGGAGGGCGGAGGACATGGTGTCTCTGTGACCTGGGTCTTTCTGGCATCCAGGGTCTGGAAATGGGCTATGAGGGCCTCCAGGTCCTCCTAAGGGTACAAAAGCAGCCATGGTGAGACCACCTACCTGTCTCAGAGGCAGAGGCACAGCCAGCCTCTGTCCCATAGGTCTGACTGGAGTGGGATCCAATCACACCTGAGTCTTAACATGGATCTGAAACAGAGAGATCTTGACACATTCAGGAAATACTGCTGGTGAGCAGCAGCTTTGCTGTAGGTGTAGATGCATGCACACCCCTCCTGCCAATCAAGGGTTTTCTATGAAGGAGATCGCACCCTGGTCACACTGCCTTCAATGGCCTATGACAACCTTTTTGTGCCAATGGCCGGCCTGCCTTGCTGTCTGCATAGCTGTGCCTGGGATTCCTCTTGCTTGCTGGTTTCCAGCTCCTATTCCCAGGCTAACATATAAGCTCCATGAGAACAGGCCCTGAGTCCTTTACACCAGTGCCTGAACAATGGAGTCAGTGCTGACCTGCGGTCTACCACTCAACAGCCCGTACTTCCCAGCTATCACCACAGACTTGGACATTAGGGTAGTAACAAGCAGGCTTCCCACACCCACCCAGCGACTACTCCCCTGGGGAGGAGAGGGTTTATCTCATCTTACATCCCATCATGAAGGGAAGTTAGAGCAAGAACTGAAGCAGAGACCAAGGAGGAAAGCTGCTTACTGACTAGCTTTCTGTAGCTTGCTCAGCTTGCTTTCTTAACAACCCAGTAGCACCTGGCTAGGTATGGGTTAGATCCTCCAATATCAATCACTAATCAAGACAATATCCCCACAGATTTGCCTAGAAGCAGGTTTTTTAAAATGTATTATTTCATGTGTGTAGGTGTCTTGCCTGAATGTGTCTGTGGACCATGTGCGTGCCTGGTGCCCACAAAGGCCAGACAGCTGTGAGCTCCCAGGTGGGTGCACACAATAAAACCTGGATCCTCTGGAAGAGCAACATATGCTCTTAACAGCTGAGCCATCTCTCTAGCAACACACAGGCCAATCTTATGGAGGTATTTTCTCAACTGAGGCTCCCTCTTCCAAGGTTATGAGGATGGGAGCAGGGAAGTCCTGTGCCTGGCAGACCAATGAGCTAATCTTAGTCATCCTAGCTGCCTCCGTAGTGTCTTAGGTCAGAAAGACCTAAGACAACAGCAAGCACAGTACTTAGCCCAAGTTCGGTGCGGATCCACCTGTAGCTCCTGGGATAATGAATGCCTATGAGAACATGATGGTGAGGGTCACAACCAACTGTTCTGCAACATGGCACAGTTCCAGTGACTTGTTTGGTTACTAAATTCTACTTATACCTTCTGCTGCTGGTGGCGCACGCCTTTAATTTCCAGCACTCGGGAGGCAGAAGCAGCGGGAGTTCGAGGCCAGCCTGGTCTACAGAGTGAGCTCCAGGACAGACAGAGAAACGCTGTCTCGAAAACGAACAGACAAAACCCCAAAACTCCTACTTATGGCTCACTCCCTAAGGCTGCTGGAAGAGAATCTGCTCTCCTTTGGGGGACGGGGTGGGAGACGGGGAGGCACAGGACCGTTACGGCTTTACTCCCGGAAGGCAGACCTGGACAAAGCAGGAGTCACTCAACTTCAGTTCTCCTCCACTAAGCCCTACCATGCTGCTTCACTCTACCTACAGTAAGGGAGGCACGCAGAACCGAGAGAGTTCCGAGAGAACCGAGGGAGAGAGAGCGACGGGGTAAACGAGGAGTCTCGGGGCTGCAAAGGGACCCGGGAGAAAAGGAGAGGCCAGACCCGCCACCCAGGGACCCCGGCTCCGGGTCTCCCGCCCGCAGTCGCACGCCGCTCCACGCCCGCCCCTCCGGGTCCTTCTCACCTCCTCCTTCCGCGAGCGCTTGGACACCTTCTTCTCCATCTTGGCGGCCGTCTTCTCAGCGCCGCGGCCCTTCTTCTCTTTCTTTCCCTTCTTGCCCATCGCGCCGGTTCTGAAGCGTCACCCAGAGAGAACGGAAAGAAAATGAATGACGACGTTCAGCCAGGCCGGAAACGAGTGGCGCGCTAAAAGAGGGTCACTTCCTGTCCGTATCTCTGGTGTTCCGTGGAGCAGCCCACCACGCCATTGCTTTGGGTCCGCCGGCCGGTGCGACTCGAGCCGCGTTAGTATGTAGTTCCCCGTACACCAGCAAACTGGGAGACTTTAAACTAGATGCGAGCAAGTGGGATGCTGACGGTCTCATTCCGCAGAGGAATTTCCATGTACTTAGGGATTCCTGACCCGAGTGAAGGCAGCCCCTTTCCCTACACCAAGTAAAATGTGCCAGGAGCTGTCAGGCTCTCCAGGCAATGCCTTTGCCCTTCTGCCGGTGGCTCCACTGGATTAGCATGTCTCTCCATTGGGAGACCCGGGCTGGTGATGGGTATCTACACTCCCAACGGTGCTTAATTTACGGTCTGGCAAATACGTGATAGGAAAATATGCTCCCGGATTTGACTTAAAATGACAGAGTGAAAGAGGAACCTGCGGTTTGAAAGAGCAGAGTGAAAATGCATTGCTTAGAGGGTGTCGTCTTTGAGCTGTAATCAAGGAATGGCGCAAAGTAAGGACAAGGGCAAGCAAAATATTGGCAAAGGGAACACATAGACGAGGAAATAATCTTCTTTCTCTGTGGGAACGCTGCCAAAGCACAGCCTTTAAAGAAACTGCCTTGGATCAGGCCAACCACTAATCATTGAGGCTCTGAGGAGGCGTGAGCTCCCAACTCAGTTCCAGATTTTTCCATAAACCTAGTTCTTAAGAAGAAAAATTACTCTTGAGGAAACCAATGATATTGTGTGGTTTCTTTCTTTCTTTCTTTTCTTTCTTTCTTTTTTTTTTTTTCCTGAAGAGATACACGGAAACAACTTTTCGACCCAAACAGGACATCCAACAGATAAAAGAAATGTGCTCGATATGGCAGCAGATATGCAAACATTGGAACAATAGAGAGGTTATTAACATGGCCCCTTCGAAAGGATGACTTGCAAATTCGTGACGAGTTCCATATTTTTCTTAATTTTTTTTTTTTTTTTTTTTTTAGACAGGGTTTCTCTATGTAGCTTTGGCTATCCTAGAACTCACTCTGTAGACCAGGCTGGCCTCAAACTCACAGAGATCCGCCTGCCCCTGCCTCCCAAGTGCTGGAATTAATGGCGTGCGCCCCTGCCCAACTGCGTTCCATATTTTTCAAAGCTGAAATTGAGATTGTCTTCAGAAAGCTCATCTTGTCTAGAACCTATCTGTAGTGTTGTCTGAGGTGTGCATCTCTTAACAGCCCTACTGTGCTCCCAAAAGAAACGCCAATCAGGAAGTATTTTTACCATCCAAAAGCCGCTGTTTGTGTGTGTGGTGGTAGGGCATCTAGGTAGAGTTTGGTGAGGGGAAAGAATCTGATCAAAATATATCATATAAACAACAACAAAAACCAAAAGCTGGACAGTGATAGTGCAAGCCTTGAATCCCAGCACTCAGGAGGCAGAGACAGGTGGATCTCTATGAATTCAAGGCCAGCCTGATCTATAGAGAGAGTTCCAAGACAGCCAAGACAACACAGAGAAACCCTGTCTCAAGATAGATAGATAGATAGATAGATGGCTCAGCCATTAAAAACACTGACTGCTCTTCCAGAGGTCCTGAGTTCAATTCTCAGAAACCACATGATGGCTCATAACCATCTGTAATGGGATCCAATACCCTCTTCTGGTATGTCTGAAGACAGCTACGGTGTAATTATATAAAATAAATAAATAATAAAAGACCAAAGAAATTATTCCAAGTCCAGCTTGTTGAACTACTGAGTTGTTTGTTTTATATAATTTATTTAATGTATATGAGTACAGTATAGCTGTCTTCAGACACACATACACACACACACACACCAGAAGAGGGCATCGGATCCCTTTACAGATGGTTGTGAGCCACCATGCGGTTGCTGGTAATTAAACTCAGGACCTCTAGAAGAGCAGTCAGTGCTCTTAACCACTGAGCCATCTCTCCAGCCCCTGTTTGTTTGCTTTTACAGGAGCATGGGTGACCCAAAGGCAGCCGTGTCTCATAAAATTCCCACCTAGCATGGGTAGATGATGATTTATAAACACTGTATCACTGGTGTCCCAGGCAACCTTCCACCTCCTGTACAGACTGGCACTAAACCCCTTGCATCTGAGGAGACAGGAGGGAGGAGTGGCTGGAATTGCTAGTGAGAGTCTGTGGTACTCGCCCTCCTTCTGCAAGAGAATATGAAAAGTCCCAATTTTGTCAGAGGCTTCTAACATTCTCCACTGTTCACATATATAACAGTGTCCCTTCTTCAGGCCTGTTAAAGGGAGACCATATTCTCTGTGGAAGATTTAGAAAGATCTGGAAGTTGCAGGGATTAATGCTTTTATTATCTGAAAGAATCAAGAAGCTAAATTGGGAAGCTTTTAATACAGGTCACAGTGATTCACCGGAGGTGGAATTTTCATTACTAGGAAAGACACAGAACAAAACAGCTTTGATTTATTTTTTTCTTCCCTACCTTTTTTTTTTGTTTGTTTGTTTGTTTGTTTGTTTTACAACAGGTTTTTCTGTGTAGCCCTGGCTGTTCCGGAACCCTCTCTGTAGACTAGGCTGGCCTTGAACTCAGATATCCAGCGACCTCTGCCTCCTGAGTGCTGGGACTAAAGGCATGAGCCACCACTACCCAGCCAAAACGGTTCTGATTTCAAGATGGAGACGGGAATATCATGCTTAGAGACAGAGTTCCCCAAAAGTTCTACAAAAGGAAAAGGAAGGAAGGAAGGGAGGGAGGAACCAGATGAAGGTTCTCATGATCTTCAAGACTGCTTGCCTGATATAGGGGAGAAAATAGTTACCTGATCAGAGATAGACAGCAACATGAGCTGAGCCTCCAGACACCTTCTGCAATGTAGCAACAGGCTGCACCCTGGTCATTGCCCAGGTGAACCACTGTTTCCTATCAAGCTTTAACCTAAAACATCCCTTAACCTCTTCACTTTTCTGAAAATATTAGGTCAGCTCTGAGCACCACACTTAAAGTGGAACAGGTCTTCAAAGCACATCACATCAGTTTGTGTGTGTGTGTGTGTGTGTGTGTGTGTGTGTGAGAGAGAGAGAGAGAGAGAGAGAGAGAGAGAGAGAGTATGCCAGCGTTCCCTTTTCAGGCCTGTGAAAGGGAGACCATATTCTCCGTGGAAGATTTAGAAAGATCTGGAAGTTGCGGGGATTAATGCTTTTATTATCCGAAGAGCCTCAAAGCTATATTGGAAAGGCTCTTGATGGTACATGTCACAGTGATTCACAGGAGGTTGAAATGTTCATTACCAGGAAAGAAATGGAACAGAACAGATAGAGTGAGGTCAGAATCCTAAAATAGTGAAAAGATTGAGTACCGAGTTCTATTTTAGTAAAATTCACATCTTTGAAAATTTAATAGATTGTCTTAAATGTAACTCGCCACTTTTAGACTCCCTTTTATGGTCGTGGCAGGGCGCCCTCTGCTGTCTTCAACTTGAAGTTCAGAGGAGAAAGAAAAGTCCACTGACAACAAAGGGCTTGAAGATGCTGACTGCTAACCACCATCACCACAAATAACCAATGTGATTGGAAGGGCTGAGCCCCTTCATTTAACATTAGCTGGAAGTTCTACAGCGTGACGCCTCATTTCAGACCACAGGGGGCACACCAGAGAGCAGGCTTCCTTCTATCCAGGCAGACGAACGTCTGAAAACATCCGCCAAAGGAGTCAAGAAAGGGGTGGGTGGGGATGGAGAGATACTTCAGCAGTTAAGAGCACTGGGTCAGTACCCCAGCTCCGACATAGTGAGTCACAACCACCTGAAACTTCGGGGAAACGGTACGGGGATCTAGCGCCCTCTCCTGGCTTCCTCGGGCACTGCACCTGCAGCCCTTGGTGCACAGCAGTGCATACAGGCAAAGTATTCATACACATAAAACAAGAATAAATCTTTTTAAAAAGAAGAAGCTGAACAATGGTGGTTCGTGTCTTAAATTCCAGCACTCAAGAGGCAGAGGCAGGCGGATCTCTGGGTTCAAGGCCAGCCTGGTCTACAGAGTGAGTTCCAGAACAGCCAGGGATACATAGAGAAACCTTGTTTCGAAAAAGCAAAGAATAAAATAACAGGAAGGAAGGAAAGAAAGAAAGAAAAGGACTGAAATGCAGAAGCGAACCAGAAGCAGATGTGAGGTCTCACTTCCTAGATGTTTAGGGAGGGTGTATCCAGTTGTGCATTACAATGAAAGCAAAATTCTTCCTCTTTAGAGCCTAATTGGACGACCTACTATCTGGAGATCTTTGTGCTATCCCAGGGCCTAGGGCATGCTAGGCAGGTGCTAGCCACATGCTCTTCCACTTTCCCGAATCCCATAGTCTTTTTGTTACTCGGTGCTTCTGGTCTTTTCCAATGCATCAGTGAGTTAGCAGGTGTTCCGTGTGCCCCTGGGGTGACTGGTTCTGCCACTATCTACTGCACGAGTCTCGTGTGGTTGATTAACTGATTGACTGGAAGCTCATTGTTTAGATTTCCTATGCCTGTAGCTCTCAATCTTCCTGATACTGTGACCCTTTAATAGAGTTCCTCATGCTGTGGTGACCCCCAACCATAACATTATTTTCGGACCCTGTGAAAGGGTCATGCCCCCCCCAAGGGATTGTGACCCACAGATTGAGAGCCACTGCTCTATGGTCTTATATATTGTTGTTGAATTCTTCTACTTGTTTGAGTCAAACCCAGAGAGGGAAATATTATAATTTCCAACCATAGGAAAGATTTATCCACTTATTCTTTGTAAACAATAAGCATGTGCTTGAAGTGTGCATGTGTGGCTAAGCTGGGACAGATAGCTGCTGGGAAACGGAAGGGAGACACACTTGCCCTGCCCTCTGGGAGGACACATGAGCTCAGGCTGGAGAATGGAGGAGAATAAGCAGAGAGTTCATGAGCCCAGGAGTTCCAAACTGGAAATTCATGTGCAAGTGAGTACACGTGTGTGCATGTGTGTGAATGTGTGTGCATGTGTGTGAATCTGTGCAAGTGAGTGCACGTGTGTGCATGTGTGTGAATGTGTGCAAGTGAGTGCATGTGTGTGAATGTGAGTGCATGTGTGTAAAAGTGAGTGCAGTTCTGAAGGAGGCCAAAGGAGAGATTAGATCTGCAGGAGCTGGAATTATAGGCAGTTGTGAGCCACCAGAGAACAGAGAACAGAGCTCAGATCTCTGCATGGACAGTATCTCTTAACCTCAGAGCCATCTCTCCAACCCCAGGCATGCCATCATTTTAAAAAGATTGATTTATTTATTTTATGTATATGAGTACACTGTAGCTGTCTCCAGACACACCAGAAGAGGGCATCAGATCCCATGACAGATGGTTGTGAGCCACCATGTCGTTGCTGGGAATTGAACTCAGGTCCTCTAGAAGAGCAGTCAGTGCTCTTAACCGCTGAGCCATCTCTCCATTCCCAATAAGTCATCTTTTTTTTTTTTTTTTTTGATAAACATTTTCAAGCTTCTTGTCATAGAGTTGCATGCGGTTTCCCTCTAAATAAAAGAATACGATGATAAATAAAAGTGTAGAATTAAATATACATTGGCCTATATGTCTGTTATGAGGCCACCAACCACAGCTGCTACCCCCAGAAACTTCCTGTGCTAGTTTCTAGTCTTCCCCTCTGCATCCCTGTCCCAGGGCGCTCATGTTCCAGGGTGCTCACATCCCAGGGCGCTCACAGGCAGTGATTACTTACCATTTTCAGGACGTTAGAAATGGAGTCATAAAGTGAATGTCTTTGGGGAGGACATTTAGGGGACTCTGGCTTCTTTCACTGAGCCTGACTGTTTTCACAGTTGCAGGTTTACCTGTGAGTGTTGTTGACTGTTTCAATTCTCCATTCTCACCCTCCCTCCCTCCCTCCCTCCCTCCCTCCCTCCCTCTCACAGCCCCCTCTTGTGATAGGAATCAAACTCAGGGACTCCAGCATGCTAGACAAGCACTCTACCATTGAATCTCCACCAAACCTAGTTAATTCTCTGTGTGCAAACAGACTGTCCCTTATTATATGTGCTACTTGGTGTGTGTTTGAGATATGAGCTGCTTCCAACTTGAAGGTGTATTATTAAAATCTCTGCTTTGAACAACCTGGGCATGATTCTTGCTGACATGTGCTTTCTTTTTCTCTAGGGTAAGTGCTTAGTAAAGTGGCTAGGTCATAGCTAGTTGTGTGTGTGTGTGTGTGTGTGTGTGTGCGCGCGCTCGCGTGCATGTGTGTGCGCGTGTGCATGTGCTTGTGTACGTGCGCGTGCATGTGTGCGTGTGATCTTTTAACTAACTACTCAACCATTTTTCCAATGTGACTAGTAGGTTTTCTTTGCTGAAGAAATCAGCCAATTTGAGCCAAATTTAAAGTAAAAAAGCCAGGTTTATTTGGGAATGGGCTCCTGGGTGAGTTCATCAGCTTCAGGGGAAGACACCAGAGAAGGCAGGCTTATGGAAGGGAAGTTTTTGATAGACTGTAGGCAAAGGAAAATGACTTGTCTGCTACATGCAGGGCTTGTGCAGGGGGGTTCTGGGGGGGAGGCTGGGGTGGCTGGTGACTTCAAGTGAGGGGGGTTGGGACAGCCTTCAGGAATAAGGGACTGGGCCATTTGTCCCTCTTTCTATTCAGAGGCTTTCTGAGGGGACAGGGTTGGAGAGAGAGAGAAGGAGGGATGGGATTTGCCAGATCATGTCAGGAAGGAGGCAAGCTGGGGACCCCAACCGAACAGTGACCACACCACCTCACATCCCCAGCAGGGGAGAGTCCTCTTGGCGCCAAGTCAGACATTTTATCTTGTGCATACCGTGGTATCTCACCAGGGTTGGAATTTGGTTTTCCTAATGACTGTGATCCTGCTTGTGCTTCACTTTGAAACAATGTTTTCAGTCTGTAACTAAGACATACTTTTTAAAAAATAAAAAATAAAAATCTTATAAAGTGAAGAAAAACAAAGCAAACAACGAAGGAATCTCATAGTGGCTAGTGGACTACTCTCTCATCAGGACCAGCCTTAGTTAGCACTAGGAGAGCTTCCTGCTGGGCTTGAGCAGGGTCTTCACTGTAGCTTCCCCTATGCTCAGTGATGCCAGGACCCTCCTTCATTCTTACATTATTTGCTTTTAAAGTCCTAGCACAGATCAGACAACCACTCCTCCCCTGAGCCTCGTCCTTAGCTCCACCTCCTCAGAGCTTTGTGCCTCTCCTAACAGTCCTACTGAGCTGGTAGGATGCCAAGAGAAGGAGAGGAAAACAATCAAACCTACAAGAGAGCGTGCACCGTGGGCAGACAACAGCGCAGCTGACTGGAAAGCGACAAGGGTTCAAGGGCACCACCCGGAGAATCAGAGGGGATCCTGGGATATACGAGAGGTGGGCGTGGCTTCCAACCCTTACCCACCGCACCTGGCTTCTGCACAGCCCTAGGCTTTCAGGATGTGGCGGCTGAGCCCTGGGTCGTGCGGTTCACTGCTATTTTAAGTTTGCGTTTTTCTAATAACATACGGCTCTGTGCTGGCTGGTCTTATGTCAACTTGACACACAAACTAGAGTTACCTGACAGGAGGAAACGTAAATGCTTCCATAAAAAATCCAGCTGTAAGACTTTCTTTTAAAAAAAAAAAAATTATTTAACTTTATTTTATGTGCATTGGTATGAAGGTATCAGATCCGCTGAAATTGGAATTACAGTTAATTGGTCCTCTAGAAGAGCAGCCAATGCTCTTAATCACTAAGCCATCTCTCCAACCCTCCTAAGGGTGCTTAATTCAGAAAGCCCAGCCCAATGTGGGTACTGCCATCCCTGAGCTACTGGTCCTGGGTTCTAAGAAAGCAGGCTGAGCAAGCCAGGGGAAGCAAGCCAGTAAGCAGCATCCCTCCAAGGTCTCTGCATCAGCTCCTGCCTTCAGGTCCTGCCCAGCTTGAGTTCCTGCCCTGACATCCTTTGAGGATGAACAGGGATATAGAAATATAAGCCCAACAAACTTTTTCCTCCCCAACTTGCTTTTCGGTCATGGTATTTTGTCACAGCAATAGTAACCCTGAGTAAGACAGGCAGAAAATATATGTGATTTGTAAACTCACCTGTCAACTGTCTCCCTATGTCGGTGTTGAAGGGGCCCTTGGGAGACCAGAGCATTGGACTAGCTTTGGCGGGATGCAAGAGGCCAACAGAGAGAACAAGAGGTTTTGGCACATCTGACAGAGATGTCACCTGTGCCTCCATGTTGCCTGGGATAGGTTTCCTTGAGAATCCCTGGGGTAGTGACGCTCCAGTGAAATGATGGTATTTCCAGGGACCACTTGGTCCTCTCCCACCCCACCCCACCCCACCCCCATCCTTACCTTCTCCTCGGTTTGGAACAAAAAGGAAAGCAGAAGAATGTGAGCTCCTAATCAGGAAGTTGATACCAAAGTCTCTTTTTAAAAAGTGATGGGGGGGGTATGGTGTGTGCATGGGTGTGTGCAAGTGTGTAAGTGTGAGTGTGTGTGAGTGTGTTTGTATATGTGTGTGTGGTGTGGTGTGTATGGTGTGGGGGTGTGGTGCATGAGTGTGTGTGTTTATATGTGTGTGGTGTTTGTGTGTGAGTGTGTGGTGTGGTGTGGGTGTGTGTGTGTACATGCTTGCCACAGCACATATATGGAATTCAGAGGACCACTCGCAGGAGTTGGTTTGCCCCTCCCACCATGTAGGTCCTCACCTTTACCCCACTGATCCACCTCCCCAAATTCAATACCAGATCGTTAAATGCACATGTTCAAGGTCAGAATCTATGATTAGTGAGGAGACAATTATTAAGAAATAAGTTTGGGATCCTAAAGAAAAGACCAGCACGACCACTGAAGTGTCTCAATGAGGCCAAACTCGACTTGCTCGAGAGGGAGCAAGGAAGAGCGAGCAAGCCAACAGGGAGAGATGGACAATGTGGGGTGACCCTTGTGTGTCTACCACACTGGGTGGGCTCTGACCTCACAGTCTTTCAAGATTGGCTAGATTTAAAAGAGTACAAAGGACAGGAAGAAAAGGGGGAGGAGGCTGCCCCTTTGGCTACTTAGGTTCCAAGAATGCCGCAGGGCCTACTATCCCAGAAGGCTGGGGAGAAAAAAAGCCTTAAAGTCCCGTTGTAAAGTTGACGTGTTTAAATGTAAAATGTAAAAATGAAAAGGCGAACATTTAGCATTTCTTACACTGTCGAGTCCCACAAAGAAAGAGCATGCATCTACCTCAAAATGCAGGGAGAGAACAAGAAAAATAACCGGGCCTTGGCGTTCCTGGACTTTGGTCCCAATGCTTGGAAGGCTGAGGCAGGCAGATCTATATGAGTTCCATGCTAGCCTGGTCTACAGAGTGAGTTCCAGGATAGCCAGAGCTACACAAAGAAAGCCTGTTTTAGGGGGGACAAAAAGGTAGGTAGTGCCAGCTTTGAACCTCCAAACCAGTTATGAGCATGCGCACTGGCTCTGCCCCCTGCTAAGCCTCGCGTCTTAGTTTTGCTAACAACTGTGTATGGCTCTCCGTCTTTGGAAACAAGGCTCTCCACTAGCATATGATGTTAAATAAAACAGTTGCTCATCTGATACAGTCCCTCAGGGCCTGGCAGGCATTCTTTAAGTCCCTTTATGAGAGATTTCCTTTTTTTTTGAGAGTCTTTGTTCACTGTTCATTCATGTCTTCCTAACATCTTACAAATAGGGGAGAGTTACGTCCTGGAGGTACAGAGGTGAATAGAGGTGGAGGAAGGGAAGTCTTATGAAAGATAGCATCAGCCCGTGGAGAAGCATGACAGCTTCTAAAGCGTTCTCAGAATTTTCCGAGGAAAAGCCTTCAGAGGGGAAGTCTCGTCTTCCTTGAAATCAGATGGTAGGAATTTATTCCTGAATCTTTAGTTATCAACTCTCTAGCCAGCTTCCTGGTGCCGATTACCAGCATGTCTCCGCTCCACTTCATTTCACCAGTTCCTTGCCAGTTGCATCACTCACAAACTGGGCCAAGAACAGGGGGTGTGGCTAGCACCCTGCCCAGAAGGGAGGTTTCAGAATCAGCTTCCACAAAGAGCAAACACCTGGCCCCTCTGGTGGCCTTGATCGGAACCTTCAGACAACCTCAAAGGGAACTGAGAGTTTGAGACGTCTGTTTCCACAGCCCTGCAGCTGGTGTTTAGAGGCGGCTGCCAGGGGCTGTCAGTATGTGTGGTTGACTGTGACATCACCAGCCTGGAAAACTAGCTGGCTTCTGAGTCAGGCAAGGAGAAAGCACTAGGTGGTCCAAACTGTGATAGGAACAGTGTTTACACACTAACATGCTGGAGAGATGGCTCAGCCATTAAGAGCACTGACTGCTCTTCCAGAGGTCCTAAGTTCAATTCCCAGCAACCACATGGTGGCTCACAACCATCTGTAATGGGATCTGATGCCCTCTTCTGGGGTGTCTGAAGACAGTGACAGACAGTGTACTCATATACATTTAAAAAATATACAGCCAGGCTTTGCAGACGCCACTGTAGCTTTTCGTTGCTTGCTGCAACCATGGTCAACCCTACTGTGTACTTCCACATCATGGCCGATGGCGAGCCCTTGGGCAGCATCTCCTTCGAGCTCCAAAGATAGCAGAAAACTTTCGTGCTCTCAGCACTGGAGAGAAAGGATTTGGCTCTAAAGGCTCCTCCTTTCACAGAATTATTCACACCCCATAATGGCACTGGCGGCAGGTCCACCTACAGAGAGAAATTTGAGGATGAGAACTCCATCCTGAAGCGTATATATGTACACACACGCACACACAGACACACGCACACACACACAGAGACACACACACACAGAGACTCACACACAGAGACACACAGAGACACACAGAGACACACACACACAGAGACACACACACACAGACACACACACAGAGACACACACACACACACACAGAGACACACACACACACACACACACACACACACAGAGAGCCAGAGCCACGGGCGCCTTTCATGTCCTGGCCGAAGCAGTCTGTCTTTGAAAAAGTAAATTTATCCCCAGCAACAGCTCTCTGCTTCCTCACATCCCGCCCGCTTGCTTCCCTGCCTGTGCCTCTATAGAAAGGCTGCATTCAGGGGGCCCCGGAGGCTCTACTAGAGCAGACATGGGGGATACTCCCAGGAAGAAATACGACTCTACAGTTTTCAGCTCAGGGGTACATTACACATCGTGATCACAGTCGCCTCACAGTTTTTGAGTTCTGTGTTAGGGTCTCTAAAATATAAAATATAATTACATCATTCTTCTCTTCCCTCTCCTCCCCTCCTCCCCTCCTCCCCTCTCACGCCCTTGTTCCTTCTCAAACTCATGACCTCTCTTTCTTTCTTTACTTCTTTCTTTCTTTCTTTCTTTCTTTCTTTCTTTCTTTCTTTCTTAAAGATTTATTTATTTATTTCATGTGAGTACACTGCCCCTGTCTTCAGACACACCAGAAGAGGGCATCAGATCCTATTACAGATGATTGTGAGCCACCATGTGGTTGCTGGGATTTGAACTCAGGACCTCTGGAAGAGCAGTCAGTGCTCTTAACTGCTGAGCCGTCTCTCCAGCCCACGACCTCTTTTTCTTTAATTGTAATTGTTACACACACACACACACACACACACACACACGCACGCATAAGTACAACCTTATTGATTCCTTTAGCGTTGCTTGTATATGATTTCTAAGCTGACCAGTTAATATGAGGGGCGATCTTTTTTTCCCCTGGATTTTGAGACAGAGTCTCAAGTAACCCAGACTAGTCTGGACTTTTTGTGTAGCAGAGGATAACCATGTGCTCCTGATCCCCTTGCCTACTGGAACATGCCACCACACCTGGTTACTGTTACTATGACCTTTGAGGTTATTCCCCAATTTACAAAGTGGGTAACCCTGGTCTACCCTCGAGATAAAAATTTTAATGACAGTACTGCAGCTAGCCAGCAGGGGCATCAATCACACACCTTTACAGATCTCCACTTTAGGGGAAGGCAGAGGATGCCAGCACTTGGGAGGTGGAGGCAGGAAGATCAGTTTAAGGTCATCCTTGGCTATATAGTGACTTGGGACCAACTTGCAAAAAGAAAAATAAATAAATAAATAAAGCAAGCAAGCAAGCAAAATAATTCATTAGGAGGCATAGGCAGGAAGGTCCCTGTCTTCATGGTGATTTCTCTGGCCCTGTTCCTTGGGACCCGTGACTTCTCCTAAGACCTGCCCCCAGTAAACCTACCTTTATACTTTTAATTCGGCTTGAATTGGCTTATTTAAAGCCAGAGGTTCATATCAGGTGTCTTCTTTGATTGCCCCCACATGAAGCCGAGTCTCCTACTTCAGTCAGGCAGCGTTTATCAGTTTGTCTGTCTAGCTGGGCTGCTTTTCCCACGGATCCCCTGTCTCAGTTTCTCAAGAACTGGGATTACAGGCAGGCCACTAGGCATTTACATGGGCACAGGGTCCAAGAATTCTGCTCCTTACTCTTCCGAACCATCTCCCCAGGCCCTTTTCTTTTCTTGTTTTTTACTTTTTACATTCACTTCTTTTATTTATTCTGTGTATATGGCCATGCACGGGCCCTGAGACTTGGAGGGCTGAGACCGAGGGGTCGTCTGTCCTGGGCTCCGCAACAGCAGCGAACTTCCTGTGCGAGTCCTCCCTGGCCACCAGCCCTCAGGAGCCAGGAGCACGCGGATGTAAGATAGAATCCCAGAAACAACGAGCAATAAGACCTCAGACAGGGAAAATCCCTTGTGGCTTTCAGGTGGCTGAGAGCGGACTGGCACTGGCGCGACTTCTTCGGTCTCAGCTTACATTTCGACCAGGCTGATGCAACACCCTGAGGAAGTTAGGCAGCAGCCCCGAGCCCGCAATGCCCCAATTGACCACCAGGGGTCAGTCTGGCAATTCAGAAGGGGCTCAAGAAGCCTTGTAGACACAAGAAGCAAATATTACATCATGCTGGGGGGAGGGGGGGGAAGGAAAGGGAATGGATCCTGAAGCAGCTGACAGCAGGACTGAACCTCAGGCCGGATGCTTTTATCTAGTAAAAGTGCCTGTTGTAGACACTAGATGCACAGATATCACCGTGGAGGTGGGTCTCACCTGCAGGCCTGCCTATTTGGAAACCAGCATAGCAGAAGCTGCAGGCTTTTCTGATTTCCCCCATTTCCCCCCAACAGTATAGGAGAAACCACATTTTGCTCTCTGCTTGTAAAGAGGGATTGGGGAGAAGACTTGGTTACAGTTTTAAAAGGTGACAGGAAGATTTGTCATGTCCTGGTACCATGGGATCCCTCCTCCCAACACATTAGATGGAGACCACGGAGTCTCCCTTCATCCAGCCTGGCAAGCCAGCACATGGGGACTCTGGGATCTGGAGATGCCTGCCTGGTTTTCCCCCCATCGAGAAGGGCACAGAGACCAAGGAAAAGACCCGTTCAAGCCTAGGAGACAGCTGTTATCCACACAATCACTGCCCGTCAAATAGCTCTTAGGTGTCCATGGAAACAAGTGAACGACTGCTTGCTCATCTGTCCTGAAAATAAACCATGCAGGAAGGGTGAAGGAGAGGGAGGCACGTGCCCAGGGCATGACAGAGGCTGATGTGTGCCTACGCTGATCCTAACCTTCACCTGCATCTTCGTCACCAACACGTAGGAAGAAAAAGACACCAAGTGACCTCTGTACTTCCCATCGAGAGAACTGTGTGTCCTCCAGGGACACCCTAATCTGCTCTACCCCCCTCTCCCTGCCTGGCACCCCCACTTCTGTTACTTGTGTCCTAGAGGCTCCTTTCCACTGTTTCTAGAGAACTGTTTTCCCTATTGGGATAATTTGCAGGAAAGCAACAGGGAAATGAGATGGTTCAGTGCAGGAATATCCTCCAAGCTAACCTAAGGCCATCCATCTTCAACGTGCCTGGGCTTGCTTGCAACAGAGCTGGAATTATCAGCTGGTGACTTTCTCTCACAGAAGGAGAGGACCCTCAGCTGAGTATCCAGTCGCTCCCACAGCCAACTGTCTACAATCCTTCCCTAACTTCACATGGTCTCAGGGGGAGCCTAAAGGCAATAGGTTCTGGAGGACTAGGAAAGGGGCTCTGTCGAAAGGGCTGTGGAGAGCCATCATCCCTGCTGAGTGCAGATCCTCCCATGCTTCTGCCCATGAACCCCGCCAACTCGCTGGTTCCCCTGGGGTGACCTTTGGTGTAACTGAACTTTGGTTTGTCATTGGGGCCTTATAAGGAAAGGGCGAATGGGGCCCTGCCCCCTATCCACCCACCCAGGGCTGAGATTCTTGCTGTACATTGGCATAGTCAGTAGGATTTGACAAAACCAGAGATAAGTTTGGGGGCAGCCCTGGCATTTCTCCAGCTTAGCTAAGGCTACACGGTCCAAGGGTGGGGTGTCTGCAGAGAAAATGGGAGTGTCAGTGACTGAAGCGTTCATAGTGTAGAGAGGAGTGAGATAAGAAACTAAGGTGGAGCCCCCTGAAGGAGGGGCACCTGTGGGGAGACTCCCAGGATGGCAGTCAGCTAAGTAGTAGAGTGTGACATGCCTGTTTGGTGGTTGTAGTCTGCCCCTGAGGACTGGGGTGCTTTGAGAATGTAGCCCAGGATCTAGAATCACCGCTAGGGTCCTTGAAAGCAACCCAACAGTATTAGCAAGCAGCTGCAGAGGATGCCTGACTGTGATTATGTGTAGTAAAGAATATGTCTGAAGTCGGGGTGGCTGCCCAGAGAGAGGTTGTATGTTTATGGGAAGAGTTAGGATGGGTGAAGGACCAGCAGCAGGCATCCTCTGTATTGGTCTCTCTATTGAAAACTGGAGCCGGGCAGTGGTGGTGCACGCCTTTAATCCCAGCACTCGGGAGGCAGAGGCAAGCGGATTTCTGAGTTCGAGGCCAGCCTGGTCTACAGAGTGAGTTCCAGGACAGCCAGGGCTACACAGAGAAACTCTGTCTCGAAAAACCAAAAGGAGGAGGAGGAGGAGGAGGAGGAGGAGGAGGAGGAGGAGGAGGGGAAGAAAAGAAAACCGGATACGCAGCAGGAGGAAACGGATTTGTTGGCTTACAGCATCCTATGATGAGGGATCTATGCTAAGGAGCCATTCCCAGAATGTGCTGGATAGTAGAGGAGGAAGGGCCAGGGTAAAGGGGATCTTATGAAGAACTCAAGAGAGAGACAGTGAATGGTGCTCCTTATCCCAAGATAGGACCCTTAGCCAGAGGGGAGAGAGAGAGGCTGGTGTAGCAGAGCCCCTGGGACAGAGCTGTGGAGGAGCAGATGAGTCCCATTACACAGGCTGCTGTGGAGGAAGGAACACTTGTGGGATGGAAACCCTGACAGCAGCAGTGAGAGGCACCCGCAGAGGAGGACCATGTAGGGTGACTACTTCAAAGGAAGAAACTACAGCAGAGCCAGGTCCAGGGACAGGTCTGTAATCTCAGCTACTTCTGAGGCTGAGGCCCAAGGACTAAAAAGCACTCTGCAGAGTGAGTTCAAGGCCAGCCTTAACAACATCCTGAGGCTTTGACTCAAAAAACAAACTAGCAAAAGGGCTGGAGATGTGGCTCAGAGGTGGGACACTTGCCAGATAGTTCCAAAACCACCCTTGTGTTCTATCTCTGGCACTGAGAGAGAGACAGAGATAAAGAGAGACAGACAGAGACAGAGATAAAGAGAGACAGACAGAGACAGAGATAAAGAGAAACAGAGAGACACACAGACAGAGATAAAGAGAGACAGAGAGACAGAGACAAAGAGAGACAGACAGAGATAAAGAGAGACAGAGACAGAGACACCGCCCTTCCGTCAGTACATCACTGACTCAAGTCTCCTTGGGTGAAGGTTTCTGAATGGAACTGATTGGTTCATCAGGCTCATTGGCTGTAACAAACGGAGCACTCTGATCCCCAACACTGATCATCTGGGAGGCTCTCCACGTGGGAAAGACCCTGGGGACCTGGGAATTCCCTGTACTTCCCACTTGGTCTTGGTGGAAACCTCTATCAGAAAGCTGTTAGCTCTTTAGAATCTTCCATGGTCACTTCATCCCAGTGAGTGCTCCACCACACAGCCATGTCCTAACCTTCTTCCTCCTGTCTTACTTCTTCAATTTTTTTTTTAGATTTATTTATTTTACATGTGTGAGTGTTTTGTCTGCATGTATGTATGTGCACCATATATGTGCCTAGTGCCCTCCAAGGTCAGAAGAGGGCATCAGATCCCCTGGAACTGGAGTTACTGATGTTTGTGAGGCCTGTGTGGGTGCTGGAAACTGAACTGGGGTCCTCTGCAACATCAGCTAGTGAGCCATCTCTCTAGCACCTCAACCCCCTCCTCTCTCCAGCCCAGAGAGGCCTCAAACTCTTTCTGTCTGTGTGTGTGCACTGGTACATGTGTGCCCATATATGTGGAAAGAGCCCAGTTGGAGGTGTCATTCTCCAGGAGCTGTCCACCTTGTTTTTTGAAACTTGAGACTCACTAGGACCAGGGACTACAGATTAGGTTAGGCTGGCTGGCCAGTGAGTCCCAGACAGAGATCTGCCTGTCTCTGCCTTCCCAGCACTTCCAGTAACAAAAGCATGCTGTGGTGCCCTGGTTTGATCTTGTTTGTTTAACATGGGCTCTGGGGATTCAAACTCACTTCCCAGCCGGGCAGTGTCCCAGCACTCGGGAGGCAGAGGCAGGCGGATTTCTGAGTTTGAGGCCAGCCTGGTCTACAGAGTGAGCTCCAGGACAGCCAGGGCTACACAGAGAAACCCTGTCTTGAAAAACAAACAAACAAAAAACAAAAAAACAAAAAGCAAAAAATCAAACTCACTTCCCAGTGCTTATTTGGCAAGTCCTTTATTGATTGAGCCATCTCCCAAGCCCACAGGCATGGACTCTATGGACCTGAGGATAGTCTTGAACTTCTGATCTTCCTGCCTCCACCTCCTAAGTGTGAGTATTACAGATCTGTGCTACTGTGCCTCATTTATGCTGTGCTTGGGCCTGAACCCAGGGCTTCATGCACACGTGATGAGCACGCTACCAACTGTTCATAGTCAGAACTCTCAAGGTCATTTTCAATAGGTTCTCAGAGTCAGTCAGCCACCCCCCTCTCCGTCTCTCCCTGTCTCTCTGTCTCTGCCTCTCTCTCTCTCTCTTTTGTGTGTGTGTGTGTGTGTGTGTGTGTGTGTGTGTGTGTGCATGTGCATACACACATGAGCACATGTAATGGAAATACAAAGGACCAAGAGACTAAGAATGCTAACAGGAGTGGAGCTGAAAACTTTACCCATGAGCTGTCAAGGAGCGACATGAGAGACTAGGCAGAGGTGCACTGCCCATGAGAGCCGAGGCAGGGGTGTGCTACCCATGAGTAGACAATGTCCAGGCAAGATGGTAGATAGGTGCTCTTGCTTCATTTCTGCCGCTGTGATAAAATATCCTAACGAAAACTTACTTAAGGAAGGCAGGGTTTCTTTTAGCTCCAAGCTCCAGGTTACCATCCATCATTATGGGGAAGTGAAGGCATCAGGAACTTCAAACATCTGGTTCTACCCCATCCACAGTCAAGAGCAGAGAGAGATGAATGCTTTCCTTCTTGCTTGTGCTCAGCTCTATCCCCTCCACCATTATACAGTCCAGGACCCAAACTTAGGGAATGGTGCCACCCACAGTGGGCTGGACCTTACCACATCAATTAACATAATTAAGACAATTCCCAATAGGCCAATCCAATATAGACAGACAGTCCCTCACTGAGGCACTCTTCTCAGGTTGTCTACCTATGTCAAGTTGACAATTAAAGCTATTCACAACATACAATTTCACAGGAACACAAGTGGATGTCCCTGTAACCATAAGTAGTCTCACACTTACATGCTTCATTTTATAAAGAAGGAAGAAACAAGACATATTCCTGAGCTTCTGCACACCATTTCAGGTCATAGGTTCTATGGTTCAGATTCAAGGCTCCGATTCTATGGAAACTTAGCTCCGGGCAGTCTTGAGACTCCAGCCAGGACAGATGACTGCTCTTCAGCACCCTATCTAAGCCTTGGGCTCCTACGGCTTTGTTGGCTCATTGACAAGGTTTTGTTGTCATTGAGAAGCTTTTAGTTCAAAGGAAAAGCCAAACAAGCAGTGGTTTGTCCTTTTGATGGAGAAACAAATCGGCTGATCTTTAGATCAGAACTTGATGTCAGGAGCTGCTGCTGTTCTTTGCTTGAGGGAGGAATTAGAGAAAAGGTCCCCAGCTCTGCACCGGGCTCTTCTTGTCTCTTGCCCAAGATGTCTGTGAGGTCAGGAGAGCACCACAGAGACATGACACGAATAACAAAAGACAATGCCACCAATCCAGGATGGGTAGGCTGTTCTGCAGACTTGTTCCTTCAGGTTGGGGAAGTCATTAATCCTCTGGAGCAAGTCCCAGATCTCTAGGGTCCCTCTGGCTGTTTCATTCTTTGGGAATTAATGTGTTGGACATGGAGAGGCTTAACAGGCAAGGCATGAAAGGGAACAGGATGTGCCCTGATCTGGCCAGGTCCACTCCAGTTGCTGAAGCCCAGGGTGCTGCTTTGTACAAGGTGACTGGCAGGGTTCATAGGCTGTGTGGCAAGCAGGAGGAGGCACGGTATCTGGAGGTACAGAAGCAAGCTTGGCAAGATCCTCCAAACACATTCATCTGTCTGCCCTATGATGGGTCCTCAAATGCCCCTGACTGATACCTCAGACACTATTGCCATTTTTAAAAAAATGCCAGGCAGTGGTGGCGCACACCTTTAATCCCAGCACTCGGGAGGCAGAGACAGGTGGATTTCTGAGTTTGAGGCTAGCCTGGTCTACAGAGTGAGTTCTAGGACAGCCAGGGCTACACAGAGAAACCCTGTCTTGAAAAACCAAAAAAATAAAAATAAAAAAAATGACATTGTGCCTCCTTGGCCAGGCACGGTAGCCCCTTGGTGACGTATGTGCCTTCGTGTTCGTTGACATGTGTCACGTGTGTGTGTTTGTGTGTAGGTGCATCTGTGTGTGCAACAGTAGTTGTAGATGTCGTGGTCAGAGGCCAACCTCACCTGTACATCCTCAGGTGCCGTCCATTTTGTTTTTGGAGAGTCTCCCCATCCCTGAGAACTCACCAAATAAGCTAGACAGGCCCCAGGGCTCCATCTGTCCCACCTCCCCAGCACTGACAGTACTGACATGGTGCACGAACCTTACCCCCAGCTGTTTTTACTTGAGTCCTGGGGCTCAAACTCAGGTCCCCATGGGACAAGCCCTTTACTGATGGAGCTAGCTTCTCAGGCTGACACTGGCCTCTTCCATCAACTCTCTGGAGTCTCTGGCAGGATTCTCCCCAGAGGGGCTGCACTTTAGGAAACAGAGCACTCTCGAATCACTGGGCTTCCATTACTCAGCCACCACCGATGGCTTTCAGCCCTTGGCCCAACAATGTCAATGCACATGAGAACTCTCCAGCTATGACTGTTTTTGCTATCATTAACAGCCACACTAGAGCCATATGAAGTCCCAGTGGGCCTGGGGAAGGGATGCAAATGTGCCTAGACCTGCTTGGCTGTGCCTCTCAGGCATCTCTGACCTGTGCACTCCCTTCTCAGTGTTCTGAGACTCTGCCAACCAGGAAGGCGCGAGCCAGACTCTCCTGCCAACACATGGGTGTCATTTACCTGTGGTTTCACTGGGCCACCAAATACTCTTGGCTACTGATAGCCAAAGTCAGACTCAGAAGGGCTAGGGGTGGTAAGATAATATTTCCAGTGTGCAGCGGATGGGCTTCTACAGAGGAGCGAGGCAGGATTCCCCTTGTAGCCCCGTGACTTCTCCACAGTCAGGGAAGTCCATCAGCTAGAGTACCCCCCTAGAACCCCAGGCCAGGCCCTCCAGATGGACAGCAGCACACAGTCCCTTCTGTTCTCTCAGGCCGCTCCAAGGGCCCTTTGTGCCTCTGAATTGACAACTTGTCAGAGAACCAAAGCCAAGAAACAGTGTGGTTGCTGGTGCTGTCCCACCAGCTCTGTGGAATCCTTCCTGCCTTGGTGAAGACACTACTGCTGGGCTATCCCATGAGCTGAGCTGGCTAGGTAGGAAGGGGAGCCATAAAAATGTCCAGGTGGGGAACACCCAGATGATCAATGGGATGTCCTATGTCACTGTACACTGAGGTCACATGGTTTGTGGAGACTGTGGCTGCTCTCAGCAGGTGGCAGAGCCAGGCCCAGAGGTAATCCGAATCTTAACCTCCTCCGTGAACCAGAAGTAGCAATGGGAGAGCAATTCCAGGGAGGAGTGGGAGGTGGTGGCAGGCTTGGCTGGGCTGGGGGACATGGTGGCTTTCTCCCTCTGTCCTCCCTTCCATATGGTCCTGATGGTCTGCAACTCTGTGCTCTATCTGCCCTAGGGACATTTCTGTCCTTCCATATCACTAATTAGAAAATTGGTCAGGAGAGACGGCTCCCAGTTAAGAGAACTGGCTGTTCTTCCGCAGGACCCAGGTTTGACTCCCAGCACCCACAGGGGTCTCACAACCAATTGTAACTCTAGCACTAGGGGATCCAGTGCCCTTTTCTGGCCTCTGTGTGTGCCAGGCATACACATGGTGCACAGGCATACATGGTAGACAAATCACCCATGCACATAAAGGAGGAGGAGGAAGGAGGAGGAGGGAATGAAGAGGGGGAAGAGGAAGAGGAGCAGGAGGAAGAAGAAGAGGAGGAAGAGGAAGAAGAGAAGGAAGAGGAGGAAGAAGAGGAAGAGAAGAAAGAAGAAGAGAGAGGAGGGGAAGGAGGAGGAAATGGAAAAAAACCTCTTTGGGCTCCAAAGTCAGATACTTTCCAGAGACCCCAACTGTATAACAAGACAGAGCTAGGTGTCAAGAAGAGCAGAGCCCAGGGCCACAGCACTAATGACAAGAGTTTGAGAGACACATTCACCTGCCATAGACCCACTAGTGCAAGTGTGGTCAGGGGTGTTACCATAATGACATAGGATCATCAGCACACTCAATGAACTCCACAGCTACCACTTCCGGGCTCCCCCATGACAGCTCTGATTCCCAACCACATCTGTCTCCACCTTTGTAGATCTGCCTATCAGGACATCTCATGTCATCTCATGAGACATGGCCCCTTCTGTCTGGCTTTTCTCAAGTGGCATGGTTTCCAGGTTCCTCTACATTGTAACGTGTGGCAGTGCTTGGTAGCTGAGTGAGGCTCCATCATCTGTGTGGGCCACTGGCCTACTTTTGTGATAAAACACCTAAGCAAAAGTGACTTTAAGAAAATGTTTATTTTGTGTCTTAGTCAGGGGTTCTATTCCTGCACAAACATCATGACCAAGAAGCAAGTGGGGAGGAAAGGGTTTATTGAGCTTACACTTCCATGCTGCTGTTCATCACCAAAGGAAGTCAGGACTGGAACTCAAGCAGGTCAGGAAGCAGGAGCTGATGCAGAGGCCAGGAGGGATGTTTCTTACTGGCTTGCTTGCTTCTCCTGGCTCGCTCAGCTGGCTTTCTTGTAGAACCCAAGACTACCAGCCCAGGGATGGCACCACCCACAATGGGCCCTCCCCCTTGATCACTAATTGAGAAAATGCCTTACAGCTGGATCTCATGGAGGCATTTTCTCAACTGAAACTCCTTTCTCTGTGATAACTCCAGCATGTGTCAAGTTGACACACAAAACTAGCCAGTACATTTTAATTCCTCACTGTGGAGAAGTCGAGACAGGATTGGGAGCAGCTGGTCACAACCACAGTGAAGAACAGAGAGAGAATGAATACATGCTTGCCCGTGTTTAGTCTCTACACTCTGATCCAGGGCCCCAGGCTTAGGGGATGGTACCACCCACAGCAGGCTAGGTTTTTCTTATCACAATTATCAATCAAGTCAATCCCTCACTGAGACTCTTCCCAAGTAATTCTAGCTTGTTTTGACAACTAAAACTTTTTTTTTCCTGTGTCTTGGAACTCACTCTTTAGATCAGGGTGGTCTTGAACTCAGAAATCCGCCAACCTCTGCCTCCTGAGTGCTGGGATTAAAGGCGTGCGCCACCACCTCCAATAACAATCAAAACATAACCACCACAACTATATTTGTTTGCTTGCCCATCAGTGGATGAACATTTGGAATAGAACTAGGAAGAAACAGCCCAGTTTATCCCCTCGCTGTCTGCAAAACAATCTTAGAGCAACATGCCAATATGCTAGGGGAAAAATGCTAACCCGGAATTCCTTACTCAGGGGATAAAGTCAACAAGATGTTTTCTGACGGAGAGAAAGGAGAGCATTTATGCCAAATGAGGGCATCATTATAATTCCCCCAGGAATTTCATGCTCGGAGAAGAAAAAGGCTAAAGCTTGGGTCATCTGGAAGGGATGCTTTTCTTCTGGAAAGAGATTTGTAACTTTCAGACCACCTTGCAAGAGAGTGGAGCTGAGGCCATGAAGGATCCTGATGGACAGGACCACACTCAGACCAGGACTGCTTAATTATGCTCTCTCTTGCCTTCCGTTAGCCTAAGTCTTATGTCGGGATTTTTTGTTTTGTTTTGGTTTTTTGAGACAGGGTTTCTCTGGGTAGCCCTGGCTATCCTGGAACTCACTCTGTAGACCAGGCTGGCCTCGAACTCAGAAATCCACCTGTCTCTGCCTCCCGAGTGCTGGGATTAAAGGCGTGCGCCACCACTGCCCGGCTTCAAAGACAGATTTGAGGGAGGTCCAGGACCTCTTGCTCTCTCTCCCAAAGTGGCTGCTGGATGATTCCCCTCCCTTTCCCCCATTAATGTGGCTCTTTTAGTTGGGTTTTCCAGGACAGGGGCTGAGTCTGAGTTGAGCAGGCTGCCAGAGACACAGCTTCAGACCCTAACATTGTAGCTGTTCCCAGGGCATTCACTCCCGTAAGCTCCTACTTGGTAACACAGGCTGAAGTGTTGCCTGGGGGGTGGGGTGAGGCAGGTGGCAGAGTCCTGAGTCCACAATAAGAGGGTACAGGGAAAGAGATGACGTTTCCCTAGCCTGTGGTTCCAGCCTTCCCTGCCCAGACTTGTGAATGGCAGGAACAGGATCCCAGTCTACCCCAGGGCACAGCTGCTCTTCCAGTTTTCTAAGCTGTTAACTTTGAAGCTGATTCGTTCCAACAGGCTTTCTCCTGGGGCACACATTATTAAAGGGTGCTGCCCCGTAGGAGGCGTGGCTGCTGGGCACCTTCTCTGTGTAAAGACACAGATGCCCCATCCTTGGGGTTAACGGGGCCCAGGCCTAGGTATACAGAAGCGGAGGCAGGTGCCAGGTGTCTGTGCGCATACAAACTGTGCCACTGTATGGGCAGACCTGCCTAGAAACCTCTCCCTCCTGGAGAAGGAAGGGAACATTTTAGGTGTGTGCTTCCTCTTGTCTCTCCTTGTCCTCATCTTTCATTAGCTCACTGGACTGTGGAAGGGCCCTTTCTGGAGAAAGAGAGATGCTCTGACAGAGGCAGGCCCATACCAGAAGAGTGGGGAGGGGAGGGGAGGGGTGTTTTGGCAGCTCCCAGAGCTGAGCTTCTCAACCTTGGGCACAAGCTGTCCTCATGGCTTATCTGTGCCTTGGCCCCAGCCAGCTCTTGATGTACAAAGCCAGGCATTAGCACACACGCTGACCAAAACAGAGTACTGTCCCTAGCTTTTCTAGTTTGTGTCTGTCTTGGCTGGAGGCCACTTGTTATCCAGCCCTCTCTTACTCCTGCCCAAAGTTTTCTTCCCCTGCTCTGTGCTTCCCACTTGAGGCTTCTGTGGCCTGGGTTTGCCTGGGGACTCTTCGGTGCAAGTCAAGCAGAAACAGTCCTCTGTGCTCCCTGCAGGAGTGGGTCCTGGCTTCTGCTCCTTCAAGATCTGTCTTAAGTTGGTTTCCCAGGATGCCTGGATGCCACGGATGAGCCTGGAACCCATTGCCATGGCAGGAGAGGGTGGGGCTCTGGACAGTGCAAGGACACAGACCATCAGCCATGTACCCCACTTAGCTCCTGGGTTTGTGAATGGGATGGGAGTGAGCATGCCCTTTCCCCCTGGGCTCCACACAGTGTACTTCCCTACTTGTGCGTGACAGGCACCTGTGTGTCAGATGTGAGGCACTGGTTGCTGGTCTGAGCTGCTCTGACATGACCACCCTCATCTGGTGGCAGACAACAGCTCTCTGTGAGTCCTGTGTGACTAGAAACACTGCTCCCAGGAAGGCAGAGGAGGCTAAAGATCAATGGGACACCTTCGAGGCACCAGGTGCCTCATCATAATCTTTGAGGAAAGGTGGAGCCAGAAGTATCTATCTGCGTTTTGATAAGAGGCTGTGGAGATGCCTAAGGCTGGTCAGCTACAACAATCAGATATACATCGGTGCCCTGCAGCCCAGCAGGCACCACAAAGGTTCTGCCTGTGTCAGCCATTAAAGCATCACTGCTGGCTGTGCAGACTCCCAGGGGGACACCTGACAAATCTGCAGCTGTTTCTCAATGTTTTACATTGAAACAAGGAGGATGGGTTGGTATCTACAACTGGAGGCGATGGCTTCTTGACATCCCAGAGCACAGGACACAAAGAAGAGCTCCACAAGAAAGAATTATGGGATCTAAAGAGATGGCTCCATGGTTAAGAGTAGACTGTTCTTCCAGAGGACCCGGGTTCAATTCCAAGCACACACATGGAAGTTCACAACCCTCTGTGAACCAACCCCGGGAGATCTGACACCCTCCTCTGTTCTCTTCAAGTACCAGGCACACAGATGGTGGTATAAAGACACGTTACATACACATAAAATAATTTTTAAAAAAAGTTTTAAAAATTGGTGGGGGGTTTCAAGACACGCTTTCTCTGTGTAGCCCTGGATGCCCTGGAACTTTCTCTGTAGACCAGGCTGGCCTTGAATTCAAGAAATCCTCCTGCCTCTGCCTCCCAAGTGCTGGGATTAAAGGCATGTACCACCATATCCAGCTTATTTTTATTTTTTTTTAAGATTTATTTATTTTATTTATGAGTACACTGTTGCTGTCTTCAGACACATGAGAAGAGGGCATAGAAACTCATTAAAGATGGTTGTGAGCCACCATCTGGTTGCTGGGAATTGAACTCAGGACCTCTAGGAGAGCAGTCAGTGCTCTTCACCACTGAGCTATCTCTCCAGCCTGGAATTTGTCATTTTAAACAGAGTTGGCTCAGCATTTAAAAGTGCTGGCCACTCTTACAGCCAACTCTGGTTCGAGTCCCAGTACCTACATGGTGGTGGCTCAAAACCACCTGTAACCCCAGCCCCAAGGGCTCTGACTTTCTCTTCTGGCCTCCACAGGCAGCACATACAGGTGGTGCACAGACATACATGCAAGCAAAACAGTCATACATATAAAATAAAAAATAAAGGAGCATCGATCAGAAAATGAACAAAGCTGAACCTGTGGTCCTTCTGTCCCAGAGTACTGCCCATGACCTGGGTGAGGTGCTGGGTACGGCATGTTGGCCCTGGGTGAGCAGGAGAGGTGCTAGATATTGACACCTTGCACGGCATCTAGCCAAGAAACATCTGCAGTCTTTTCCCTGGTTCTCAGAAGCAGAGCTCCCTGGATAAATAAGCTGTGCAGCCACAGGGGTGAAGCATCTTCCAGGGCCCATGTGGCTTCAATCACAGCACAAACGCCTTTGATGCCCTGCCTTCCTGTCCGTAGTGGCATGGTGAAGAATGCTCTGCTATTGGGAGAGATTTGCTATGCTATCCATCGCTGGCCTGGTTCATGTGCCTTGCCTGGAGCCAAGTTATGGCTGTGCTGGAAAATCACTAACCAGAAGGGCAGAAGAGTCAAGACTGGGCCACGGCAAAGGCTTGTCCCATGCTAGACTCCAACACAACTTGGCAGAACTCTAGTCTCCTTCTGTACTGTCCAGAATGCTTGGGACACCTGCTCAGGCCACAGGCTGGCTACAAACAGCACATGCTTGCCTGGATCAGAGTTTGACAATGTCTTCCCCACTCCCACTGGACTCTCACCTGTGACATTGTGACATTATTTAGAAATAAGATCATCACGTGTATAATGGTTAATGTGAGTTTATACAGTTAGAATGGCCCCAAATTCAACAGCTGTTGATCTTATAAGAAACACAGACAGAACATGAGAGACCATATAGAGACAGGGACACCAGAGACTATCCCCACTACCAAGAGCTGGAGTTGGTCAGAGGGATGGTGGACATACCAATACCTTGCCTTTGGAATTCCAGCCTCCAGGCTGTAGGAGAACTCAGATTTGTGGTTGAAATATGACTGATCATTTGTCACAGGCTCTGCCTGCAAGCCGTGTGTTGGTGGTGCATGCCTTAAGCCCAGGACTCCAGAAGCAGAGACAGATGGGCTTCTATGAATCCAAGGGCAGCCTGGTCTACATAATGAGTTCCAGGCCAGCCAGGGCTATGTAGTGAGATCCTGTCTCACAAAACACAAACAAAACTGGTTCCATCGGAAGCCCAAGCTACACAGCCTTGAGCATAGGTCCTTTGCATGGACACGGCTACCTCTTTGGTTGCTGTCTAGCCTGTCACCTCTGTGTAGCCTGGCCCACAGCTTCCTCTAGTCTACCTCACATGTGCAAGGGAGTTGTGGGCAGACTCCTATACCACTGCTATTTGGGATCCAAACAAAGAGCATGAAATGGCTCTCAGAGCCAGGGACTACTAAGAAACATGTCTTCCATTTCTTCTATGCTGTGAGGGACAAACCAGAGCTTTCTCAAGGCCATAAGGCAGGGACACGAGGTTTCAAAGCCAGGACCTTTCACACAGACCATCCATTCCAGCCACCCCAGCCTCTCTGCTCCGTCTCAGCCCACACAGAAGATTTGGTCATTGGGTTTATAGGCTCTTGACCTGACTGCACAAGAAGTAACTAAGGGTGGGTGTATCTCTTGGACAGCATCTGAGCCTATTGATAACTTTATATCAGGGTAGTCTAGGGGACCCAGGAGAACTGTCATACAGGGAATAGTCATAGCTCAGACAGGCTTCAGGGCCCTGGAGGCATCAAACACCCAAGGCAGTGAGCACTGTTTTATGACTAGGCAGCGATTTCCCAGAACCTTGTGGCTAAAGTGATCAAGTGTCAATAGGTGTCTTCCTTTCCTAATCTTGGAAGCAGAAGGCTGGTGTCCAAACATGGCTGGGGCCTGCAGGCTCCAGGCATTCCGAAGTTGGTGGCTACATGAATCTAGGCTCTGCCTCTCTGTCTATGTAATCTGAGTATGTGTCAAAATTTACTTCCTCTAATAAGGACACCAGCCACTGAGTCTGGAGGCTCGGGCCTGTCATTTTACCTTCTATGGAGGATGGTAAGTTCAAGACCAGCCTGAGCTATAGAGTGAGTTCTAGACCACCCAGGGCCACATAGTGAGACCCTATCTAGAAATTTTGTTTTGTTTTTTGAGACAGCATTTTTCTGTGTAACACCCCTCGCTGTCCTGGAACTCACTTTGTGTGACCAGGCTGGCCTCAAACTCAGAGAGATCTTCCTGCCTCTCCCTCCCGAGTGATGGGATTAAAGGCACGTGCCACCACACCTGGATCTCTGTCTAAAAATTAAAAGTAAAAAATAGGCCTGGATGTGCAGCTTGGTTGTCTAGAGTTTGCCTAGCACCAAGGCAAACCAGTGAATTGCTGCCCAGTGAGCCCCATCATGGTACCGTGAAAACTGCCAGGTTGTGTTTTTCTCTGTTCTGGGGATTAAAGTGTTGTATCTACTAGGTACATGCCACCACCAGGTCATACACACCCCTGGCCTCTTTTATTTGTCAAACAGGAGCTGCTAACTCAGGAGTTGGGATCACAGATGTGAATCAGCACTTCCAGCTGAGAGCTGCCAGAACTACGAAGACTCACGTGTCACACATTAGCAGAGCTGAGTGGCTAGCACTTGCCCAGTATGTTCAAGGCCTGGGTTTCACCTCCAGCACCATACATGCACACACATATGCTCCCCCACACACGTACCCACACACCCATGCACACGTACAGCCTTTACATCCGTACCGCCACAAACACACATGCACATGAGCAAACGCACGCATGCGCATACACACACACTTAATAAAATGGAGTTGGAGGTTAGGAGGGGGCAGCTCCTGGACCAGTGCCCATGGCTGGCCTCTACACGGGATGTGAAGGCCACAGCATTTTCATAAGCTGCTTGCACAAGGACAATCATCCCTCCAAGTCCGTTAGTATCAGCATCTCCTGCAGCAGCCTTTGGAAGCAAAGTCTTTTGTTTGCAAACAGATTACACAGGCCTCTTCTCTTTGTCTTTAGGCATCTCCCTTCGGCCCAGCCCCTGCATGCACATCCGGATGCAAATCTCCTGTCCTTTCAAGGTCAACCTAACGTGTTTGGGGAGATGCCCAGGATCCCTGCAGGACCAAGAGCAGAGGCCAGGCTGTCCCACAGGTTTCTCATGCTGCACATCTCATGAAGTTAAGAGACCGGGGAGGAAAGAGCACCAGGGTACAAGACAGAAGGAGCAAAGAGCTATGAAGACTCACCCAGAAGCTCCTGGTAATCTGGAATAAAGCTAACAAATCTAATAATCCAGCTAATTTGGAATAACCTCTACAGCAGCAGAAACAAGAGAGATCCTGACACAACAGGTGGAAGGCAAAAACCAACTCCTAAGTTTGTCCTCTGACCCCTGAATGTGCAGCATGGCTTTCACACACGTGCATACAAATTCCCACTCTCTCACAAACCCCTCTCCCCCTCCCCCCGTTGCAGGCAGCATCCACACAAAGCCCTACCTCTTCAAGCCCCAGCCCCACCACCTCTTAAAAGTTGTTCCTCAGGTTCCTCACCTAACCTAACAGGACTCATCTCTTCCTCCCTTATTAACAAAGAAAGGAAAGCAGAGGTTCACGTGTCAGAGCCAAGGTGGAAAGCTGGGGTTGGAGGTTAAGAAGGGTGAAGTGTGCAAGATTGGTACTGGACAGAAGGTGCCAGTGGAGGGGGTGTTAACAGGAGCTGTGTGTAACTTGCATAGCATCCATTCTTGTTTGGATCTGTCCCTTCCAGATGTTCCTGTTGTGTGGGGCTTCCTAGAATGTTCTGTGGAAACCCTATAGATGCTCACTAATGTGCATGAAGTGGGCCCCATCACTTACCTCTCCTCTTAGAAGCATGGACCCAGGGTTCCCAAGAGCAAGGTGGAGCCAGGATCTTCCTGAATCTGCTAGCGACACAAATGACACTGGGTTGAGCAAGGTCCCAAAGTCAGGGCCAGCTCAGGCCAAGGTTCAGGCCTGAAGTACACACCAGCATGCAAACTGAGTCTCACATTCACCAGAATCCCAAAGGTACCTGCTTGCAAAGTCAGGATGTCACCAGTCAAAGTGGTACAAACCTATACTGCCAGCCCTCACGTGAGAGAGCTGTGCTGAGCCAGGAAGATTGCAAGTTTGAGGCTAGCCTGGCTATATAGTGAGTTCCAGGCTAGCCTAGGTTACATGGAGTTTAAGGCCAGCCTGGGATATCAGTGAGGCCCTGTCTCAAAAACAAAGAGATGTTGAGAGGTGGTAGTGCACGCCTTTAATCCAAGCTTAGGAGGCAGAGGCAGTCAGATTTCTGAGTTTGAGGCCAGCCTGGTCTACATAGAGTTCCAGGACAGTCAAGGCTTCGTACAGAAAAACCCTGTCTCAAAAACCCAAAGAAAACAAAACAATAACAAAACCAACCAACCAAACCCAAAAAACTACCATACCTCCAACCTCCAAACTAAACCAAACAAAAAGAGTATTTATTGATGCTAGCCACTGATCCTGTTGACCTGACTTTGATCCCTGGAACCTACATGAAGAACCTGCAGACTGTCTTCGAACCGACACAACAAATTCCAGGCTTTTTATCTCTGTTCTGGGGACCACACCCAGATCCTCAAGTTTATACAGGAAACTCTTTACCAACTAAGATATCTCCCCAGTCCCCCAAAGGTTTCTTCCCACACTGCTCAGTTTGTAAGATGCCTCTTGCTTCTCTACCACACTGTCTGCCCACCATTCCCATCTCTGTGTAGTGGCCCCTGGTGACTGTGTCACCTGTGACACGTGGCTGTGATTGCCTGGGCTCCAGCACCCATGAATGCCCTCTTGTATAGCCCAGGTACTGTGCTGTCGTCTTTGGATGTCCTGAGAAGAAACTGTGGAAGCATGGGCTCTCCTCGTGGGCTGATCTCCACACATCTGCACCTGGGGAAGACCCTCATCTTCCATCTACAGTCAGAGCATCCTTGCTCAGCCAGCAACAGACTGAGCTACTGAGAAGCATGGGCAACATCCAGAAAACAGGCATCCAATATAATGTTTGGGTGCTGCTTACAGAGCTCAGAAACCAGTGTAGAGCCCTAGACTGCTCCTGCCCCATGTGGGGTTCCGTTTGTTTTTCCTAAGAGGATCATGGACTCTGTACCACACCTTCACTGACAACCCTCATGCTGGCCCACAGCACACGTGTCCTCTCAGAATCAACTTGTCACCACTGGCACAGAGTGGTCTCTGGGGCGCTCAAAATGTACTGTGGAGGGAAGGCAAACAGTCATCGTGGAGAGAGGAAGAAGATGTAGGGTGGGAGGGAGCAGACCCTTCCTTCTCCGGAAGTTAGGGGAATGGCCAGGCACACTGAAGAGCTCCAGAGGCTGCTGGAAGTGAAGGTTTATGGTGGGGCTGTTCACCAAAAAAGGGGCTGAGCAGAGAAGGGAGCAGCCACGCCTGCTGCCTCCTTCCAGGGAGAGGCCTCTGCTGACTCTGGAAACACTGGTTTACTACAAGTGTCCTTTTTGGGGCCCTGGGATCCAGTACTACATGGTCCCTGCCACGGGTATCAACCATGCTTGTGGAAGACACTTTTGATCAATGGTAAATGGGAAGGACTCAACTTGATGCCATCAGAGGTGGCTGTGGAGGTGGGGCTCAGCCCTGCCCACTGGTGTCCGCTCCAGGTCTGAACCAAGTGGAAGGGACAACAAACGTCATCCCAGAGCAGCTCCTAGAGGGGTTGGGAACCAAAACAGCTGCAGCCACCTCAGCAGCAGCTCAAGTCACAGTGGGGTATCCTAGGAGAACCTGGCTCGTTGCCAAGGCCATGTAATGGGCCCCAGAAACAGGAGACTGAGGCACACAGGGGATGCTGCAAGGGCAGGCTGGCTTCTGCAGCAGCAGCTGGGGGACAGGCACATCCTCCCTGCATTCCATCCCTTGTACTCAAGGCTCTCACTTGGCACAGTGATCTTTCTCAGGCTGCAGCCAGAGCAGTAGTGGCGGCCTCACACTGAGCCCAGCTGTGCCTTGGGAAAGAGACTGTCTTCCAGGAGCCTCTGTTACTAAGAGGGAGTTTTCCCCAGAGGCTCCCAGGTAATGTTCCCTCAGGTCTCCCCCAAAGCAAGCTCCAGGCAGGGAACAATTCTCCACCAAACTAGCAGTCATCAGTGTCTGCAAGGAGAACAAGGGGTTTCAGGAAGCACCTGGGATCCTGGGGATATGTGGTGGCCTGAGCAGTCCAGGACAGATGGGGTGTGTAGGGGAGAAAGGAACAGAGACAGGAGGAGTCCCTTGCCCCTCTCCCACTTCTCCCCTCTCCCACCCTGCACAGTCAGTCATCTGGCTATACCCATTTACAGGAGAGGTTTGCAGGGGCAGAGTAACTCACTTGCCCTTCATCCCTTCATGGCTGGAATCCTCTGGGACAGTTTTCACCATAGCCTCCAGGAATCCCTTGGACATGTTCTGACAGATGCCCAGAGGTGGGCAATGTGGGTGGGTGATTCTCAAGTGTTTCAGTGAACTAAGGCAGTGGAAAGCTGCATCCCTGGGCTCTGCAGCCAGGGAGAGGAGGGAAGAGAAAGGAGGAAGCTCAGGAAGGCATGCCTGTGCAAAGGCCCTGAGGTATGTATGCCAGAGCATGGAACGCTCTAATTGCCTAGAGTAGACCATGAAGTGCAGTGTGTGTGTGTGTGTACATGCGCATTTGCACACGCTCGGGGCTCAACCTGGATTGGAAAAGTGGGTGGGGGAGTTATGTAAAAGGTTCAGAACAGCCAGAGATCGGATCATAATCGCTGCAGCAATAGACGGCCTGTACCTGCTGGGTTGTTCTGGGTCTGCCAGTCCAGAAAACCAAACTCCTGCCTTCCCTCACTCACCTTCACAGTCCTAGAAAGCCTGCCGACCACATCCTGAGTACAGGCCCCCAATCCCCACCCGTCCTGTGAGCCATGTTATCTTTCTGTTTCTTCGGCTAGAGACTCACAGGACAGTCTGTGCAGCCAGCCCTTCCCTCAGCTCACTGCAGGGCTTGAGGTCTCAGCTCCACTAAGACTTGGCTGATGCCTTTTCTCAATGATGTTTGTTCTCCCTTAAATGGAGTTTGTCCAACACCCAGGGCTTAAGCTCACTGCATGATCCTAGGTGGTGCTCCAGATCATGCCACCCAGGGTCCTTCTGGGTAACCCTGGTGGCCATCTGGAACCTTGTAAAGTTTGTACCATATGCAGATACCTACTCAGAATTCCAAGTGATTCAAGGCTGTGTGTGTGGTGGCTTAATCCTAAAAGCCCAGTAATGAGAGGCTAGGAGGAAAGCCCAGCAATGAGAGACTAGGAGAAAGAGCTCTGGGAATTTGAAGCTTCAGCTGTAAATGTAAGTTGCAGGTTAGCCTGGGCTAGAATGAGACCCCGCCTCCATTCTCACCCTACCAAATCACGATTCATTAAAACCACAGGACCACACTCTTTGACAACTATGACAGACCCTAACCAGCACACGCCCCACTTTTCAGTCACCTAGGCTCTCTCTCCCTCAGCCTCTCTGGGCCTCAGTTTTTTCATCTGTAAAAACTGAAAGCCTGGCCCATGTGTCCATCTCTGATTCTGACTCAGGAAGCCTAAGGCTCTGTTCACACCTCACGTTAATCTTGTCTGGTCTTGTTCACAGGCTCAGATCCTGATGATTTGGAATCTACAGAGCAGAGTTCAAAGAAGCTTGTCACCCACCACGGCTCTCATCTGCTACTGTGAGGACAGCAGGGGGAAGCTGGAGCCTGCAGGTGTGGAACAGGGATGGGCCTCTAACATCTGTTCCTGGCCAAGTCTTTCCACTGCTTCCCATGAGAGGCCCCATCATGATGGGAGAGGCTCGGATCAGTGGATCTGGGTTCAGTGAAATAGAACTCAGGCTTGCTGGGTCTCCGAAGCATCTGTACGCTCTTGGGGCTTGTGCTAGAGTCCCATCTCTGAGAAAGCTGAACAGTGGGGTGAAGCAGGCACCTGATGTTCTGCCCCATCTTCTTGCAAGCCTAGGATCTGAAGGACAAGGCCCATGCTCCTGGGTTGGTGGGACAGTCCACTGTGTCTCTTCTAATGATCCAAGGTCAAAGTCAGACACTTGCATGAGAAAAGGTTTCTGAGGCTTTCAGGACAAATGGAGAAAGCACAGTGAACTTGGACAAAGGAGGTAGGCAGACAGGCAGACATAGACACAGACAGACAGACAGACAGACACACACACACACGAAAGCTGCACTGTGCAGGGTGTCGTTTACCCAAGTACTGCTCCAGGTCCCCGTGGAGCAAGCAGACTTCTCTGAAGCTCCTTTAAAACACGTTGTTTTGGGCTACAAGCAAAATAGCAGTGTGATTCAAATTCAAGGGGGCCAGGTCTGCTGGTTCAGGCCTGTCATGGCAGTTACTCACAGCAGAGGCAGGTTATAAATTCAAAGCCTGCCTAGGCAACAGATTTCAAGCCCATTCTGGACAATTTAGTGAGGCCCTGTCTCCAAATAAAAAGAAAAAAAAAAAATCAAAGAGAAATGGAATCTTCCTGCCTACACCCTGGGATACAAGCTCCCTTCTGGCAAGTCCTAATTTTGGCATGACCCCGCACAGATCCTCCAGACACACAGGAAAACATGCTCCCACATTCATCCCTCTCCATAAAAGCAGCACGCTGTTGGTTCACAACCAAGTTTGTGGTCCAGAGGGCAAGTCACACTGATCTTACAGCTCTGCAGATAACCCACAGAGACAAGTCGCCCCCATGGAGAGCACAAAGCAGCATGCAAGGCTGACTCAGCATCTCAATACTTGCTCTCTGATTAGTATTAGGGTACTGTGTGTTCCTCTGTATTTACGGCTGAGTCGTCATCCAATACACAGAAAGCATAGGATCCTGGACAGGTTTCACCGATGATGGCGAGAGACCGAAGCACATTTCTGTCTCCCGCTTCTTCCAGAGGGTGAGCCTGTCCAGCCTGAGGCCCTGGACCCTGGACCCTGCAGGCTGTGAACTTCTCAGATGACCGTCTTTCCCCATCTGAGTAGCAACCCTGCTAGTTTAGCTCTTTGTACGATACAATCAGTTTATTTACACACAGTAACAATGAGAAAGGAAGCCAAGGCCCTGTGCAGCTTCATTATATCAGAGATACTGAGGAAGGGTGCTGGGCAGTCATGGAGTGCGTTGGGAGAGAGGACATGTGGCCCGAGTGATGGGGAGTGTGTGCCTGGGGCAGCCTAGCCAAGTCTATCTTCATTTCCAGTATGTGACTTTGTGGAACCCCTTCTCCTGACAACTTAGATGCCCCTCAATATGAACCAAATGGATGGGGGGAAGGGTCTCCACCCTGTATCTCCCTTGGCTCTGCTGTCAGTAATCACTGAGACTGAAGAGAGCTGCCTAACTCCAGATTTGTTGACTGCTACTTCCCCACGGGTTTGAGTCCATCTCTAGCAATAGATATGGATGCAGAAATAGAGCATGGGCCAGTTTAGTGATAGCGGTCAGACTCAGTGCTTCTACATCCTTATGGAGCCTTCGAGGACCAAGTGCCCTTGTGGAAGAGGGCTTGGAGGAAATGTCACAGCAGTAAAGGGGGTAGTGGTGGGACAAACCAGTGACACCAAGGTTACCTGGAAAGCTCAAGGCAGGGCCTCAGAGTGTTCAGTTGGGTCAAACAGGCAAGGCCAAATCTTTTCAAGATGAGGAACCCTAAGGGAGATGAGTCCTGGGTCAAGCTGTGTCCTTATCCAGACTTGCCTGAGGCCCCACCCAGTCTCTAGGATTAAGGGATCCTCTGTGAAGTTGGTAGGCTTAACTGGTATCTTTGCAGAGGACAGGGTGGCTTCCTACGGCCCAGGTTCCATGTCAAAAGTGTAGGGGTTGGGGTGGGAGTCGGGGCCACACTCTAGCCTTGGCTCAGACTCTCCCTGTCAGAAGGTTCAAGAGCCATCTAGGGACAATGTCTATAGAAACCCAACAGAGGCCCTGAAGACGGCAAGGAAGGAGTAGATTCTGGAAGCTTCCATCATTCTCTTTGACTCAGGATTTGATTTCTAAAGAAACAGGCAGAGACTAGATCTGAAGAGATGTTCACTGGGGCAGGCAGGCGCCAAGGGGTGTGCTTTATGAGACAAGTTGAGTTCCTACATGCAGAATTTACAGCTTGGCTATAAAGAACTGGTCCCCAGAAGTGAGCAGGGCAGTGTTTGGCATGGCCATGCGTACATAAGGGACAGGAATCTAGAAGTTCTGGAAAAAGATGACACATTAAAGCTTAAGAAGACTGGGGCTTGAGGTACAGTGTTGGGGAGAAGGCCAAGAGCTGAGTGTTGGGTTGTGGGGTGCATCCTGCAGGATGCAGGTGTTTAGGACTCTAGGTGTGGATATGTAGGGTCCCCTCATTGGGTGCTTCTTGCTTTGTGCAACATCCAACATGGGAATGAGAGCCCCCCCCCCCCGGAGCTGTGTTTGTCCTGAGGCAGGTGGCATTACCACCCACCCAGCTCATCTAGCTGCTGCAGGGCTGGCACTTCCTCAGGTGGAATCCAGGATCAGGCCTCAGCATCCAGCAGAGATTCTGGTGGGAGAGCTGGGGGCGTTTCTTCCCCACTACGGAGCTGAGGGAACTTTTAGCTCACTCTTTGATTAAGCTGTAGGAGGAAGCAACAGGCCACCCTGGAGTGCTTGAGGAAGTAAGTGGGCCATGGTGTCTGGGGCAAGTGTCCTGCCTTTCCTCTTCCTCATCTTGATGCCCTATGACAAGAGGTTTAGTGTCCCCAATCTCTACCACTGTCAGATGTTTCTGGAGAGAGGCCAAGGACTTACAGATCCTTTAGGGGTCAGAGATAAGTGCTCAGTGTTTGAAAATATCCTGCCTAAAGCTAGGGAGTCACTAGGAGGCCCTGGTACAATGTGACTTTTACTCTGGGGTCCTACAGGCTATATAAGGTTCTTGGGGTCCCCACTGGCCCAGATCTGAACTTCGAAACTAATTTGTCTCTAGTACATCTGTTCCAAGTCCCAGCCTGATGATTCACCAGCAAACACACACACACACACACACACACCATACAACATCAGACCACCAATCTGGCAAGCTCAGTGGACTTGTTTAAGGCTTTGGTGCCTCTAACAGGCAGGGCTGCTGGGTAAGGGGTAGAACAGAGCCCATGCCCCCGCTTTTCTGCCTTCTTTCTCTCTAGAGAAAAGGCTCCTAGAGCCACACTGCTCTGAGAGGAGGCAGAATAGGCAGACGTTAGGCTCTTGGCACAACACAGCGGGCATCAATTTTGTCCTAACAACGGACGGCCAGGCTGAGAGATGCCCAGAACCTTGTATTTCCTTCTCTAAGATACCAACAGGATTTCTGCTACTTCTGGATGCCTCGCCTCTGGTGCCTCTCGGCCTTAATGAGTCACAACTAGGTTTTCTGCCCAGCTGGATTTGATGGTCTTAGCATAACATTTGACTTGAAATGTATAGGGGCACACAGGGAGGGGTGTGTGTGTGCGCATGTGCTGTGTGTGTGCGTGTGTTGTGTCTTATTAGAATGAGTGCTCTTAGCTGAAAAAAACATCTGCTACCTCGTGCCCTCTGACCTTGATTGACCCTGTTGATTTCTTTGAGAAAGAAGTACCATGACACCAGAGATTTGTAGACAAACATCTTCCAAATTGCTTCTTCCAGAAGTGAGACCCAAGGGGGAGCCAGTGGAGTGTGGGATCTACCCAGTGTCTCTTTCCCTCTATCTCATCAGTGACCAATGAGACAAAGTGTTGGCTGATCTAACTGGTTTTCTTTCTTTCCTGGGAGCCAGCCTAGAACAGGCCAACGGGCACAGGTAAGAGCCTGGGGTCTGATACATCAAGCAGTGTTGGCATGGTGTGTAAATACTCACATAGTCTTAAACCAAGCCTAGCTGAGCCCAATGCTGTGGCCCACTGAGGTGACTGCTACCCACCCTCTGCTTGGTTAAAACGCTCTCCTGATCACCAGCCTTGCAGAACTGTCTGTCTGGGAGTGCACCTGTCCCCATGCTATAATCCCCACATACGGGCAGAAAAGGGGAGTTGACCATTACACGAGAAAGTCCCCACCCATTCCTGAACATTCCATGGCCTTCAGATCCTCTTGTTTAAGTCTGCCCATAAAGCAAGCTACCCAGGGTCCCTTAAAGAGGTTCTGGAGGTCCCAGAACACAAGTGCTTCTCCACATTCGCCTTCTTTCTAGGTACTGCCCTTGGAACACTTTCTTCAATGGAGTGAAGGATGGTGGGTAGAGGTCCCAACCGTCTGTCTCTGCTCTCCCAAGCCTCCTGCAACCATTCCTGTCAGAGTTTGGCTGGCTTGACAGAATGTCTGCTCCATCTACTGCTTCTCCCTGCTGTGGGTCACCTACTTCTAGGGTCCTTCTGGTCCAATTCTCTTGTTTACACATTTCCTTGAGATGCTTATACCAGATGGTTGAAGCAGGGTGTCCCCACCCTAGCCCTGCAAGACCCCACCCCCTTTCCCTAATCCTTCTTTAGAATTTTTTTTTTTTTTTGGTCTTTTCGAGACAGGGTTTCTCTGTGTAGCCCTGGCTGTCCTGGAACTCACTCCGTAGACCAGGCTGGCCTCGAACTCAGGAATCCGCCTGCCTCTGCCTCTGAGTGCTGGGATTAAAGGCTTGAGCCACCACTGCCCAGCCTTCAGAAGCTCTTAATATACCCTGACTTGTTCTCACTTCACAACTGCCAGCTTTATACCTGGAGGAAAATGGCTCCCCAGTCTCCAGCTGGGCTGGCCCCTCAGGTTCCCCTGCAAGCTGTTCCACCCAGAGCCATCAAATGTGGCTCTGACTCCTCATGCTTTCTCCTTTCCATGAGCTCCTTCAAGACCAGAGGCCTGCACAGCAAGGCAGTAGTGCTGGGATGTTTGTGGAGACAGATGCATCGCTTCATAAAGGCCACATCCACGGGCTCAGTCCTGTCTACTCTGATGCCTCAGTTTCCAAGTCTGGCTCATTAACTGTTGGTAACAGCTAAGCTGAAGCTAGTGCCAGCTCACTGTGAGCTAAGTGGCAGTTTGCAGTTGGGAGTATAACCTAGCCAGGGTTCAAGGAAGACACAAGGGTTTTGGGTAAGTACGTTGAGGTCAACAGAAGATGGAGAACTCTGCAGCTAATACGAGGAAGATTAACCCCTTGCATTCTCAAGATACAGGACTACCAGCTCCGTGTGGGCGGCCTCGGGGGCTGGAGGGCAGTGGGTTGGCAGCACTGTGGGAGCTGCGGGGCGCCTGTCTCAGATCAAGGGGCCACATAAGCTCACTGAATCACTCAGAAGCCCTGCTATTGCCTATGACTTAGCTGAGTCCTGTATAGGCACACAGGCAGCACAACTGGACTGGGTGAGGGTGGGGGTGAGCAGGGAGGGTGGAGGCTGATAAAAGGCAGGGAGTACTTGTGTCTATGGCCCTCAAAGCCATGCAGAGGAGCTGATTTCAGACAGCTGAATTTCTACCTTTACCAACGTGGAAGGATGGTATGAGCCACCACCATTTCATTTGCCTGTGGACCTTGCTGCCCATCTGTCTCTTAATAGGGAAGGGGGCAGCACTGTTTATGTATGTGACAGGCAGGCCAGAGAGCAGGCTCATCTCAGATTGGCCAAGTTTTCAGGTATCTCTGCTGGGCAGTTCCCAAACTCTGCTTCAGGACGTCCTGCCCAGGAGGTCCCTTGGTCCTGCAGGCTTAGAAGCCGCCCACTGCTTCAAGGCTTCCACACATCACCCATCAGAACCCCTGGCTCCTCATAGCCACTCTGTCCAGTCGGTCACACTTGGAGACTGATGGCTGCCCTTGAGGACCTGATCAGTACCCAGCCCCTAGACTAGCACGTGTGACTTGGAAGATAAGACCCAGTAGAGGTTGCAGGGGTCTGGTCTCCAGGGTCCCTCTGCCACAGATGCTCCAAGTCTGACCTGTCCATGAGACAGGGGATGTCAGGAGATGACCTGGCATCACTGAACTTGCTGGGCCCCTTTCCTCCTGCCTCACCCCTTCCCGAGATGGTGCACCAGCATAATTAGCCTAAGGGTTCCCTCTAGGCCAAGTCCTTCCTACCTAGAGGCCTCCAGGAACCCTCTCCCTCTTGTGACCTTAGTGTGTCCCTGGTCCTCTGGCTTCCCTCCAGCCTTGTCACCTCAGGGTTGATGAGCAGAGGAAAGTACGTCTGGCTGTGAGACAGGAGTGTGGCTGGGAGAAAAGAGACGGCTCCTACGCAGGAAGTTGGCATTGAACACAGAAACACAGTTCGCAGCTTAGAATTCCTATAGCTTTAAAAAGAACAAAACCAACTCCCCCAAAACAAAACGCCGCACAAAACAGCAGACCCCTGCACCCCACCCCCCTCAGTCTAATGTAACAGGCTAGCCATTAATACAATA
>JADRCH010000090.1:11642844-11659007 GCA_019843965.1 Rhynchomys soricoides
AGGACAAAACCAAAATACAAAGCACTGGGAGAAATGGCTGTGGCTGTGGCTTGATTTAAAAACAAAAACCTACAGATGGGCGTTCTCAGGACATCAGAAACAGAAATGACAGGACCTGGTCAGCACCATGAATATGGCCCAAGAATCCTTGCCCTTTGAACCCAGGTTGTGTCTGGGGATTCACCCCAGGATGGAACTGGGCCCCTGCCCTGATTTTCAGGGAAGAGGCCGTCCACATCTCTGGGAGACCCTTCCCTCTGACCTTGACCTCTGCCTCCTTACCCCAACAAAAGGGAACCCCAGAAGCATAGAGGAGTGGTCAGGGTGGCCAGTGGTAAAAGTCACCACTATGTAAGAACTGTATAGTAGCCACTGCAGTTGATACCCCCTTCAGGGAGGCCATGATCTGAGGCAATGGCAGGGGCCAGCAGGGAGTCTTATCTCCTGAAGTCCTTCCAAGCAGATCAGCTGCTTCAGACGTGAAGTCTCCCCTAGGATAGACCGGAAGCCTAAAGAGTGGTCCCTCCCATGGAGCCAGCAGCTTTCACTCTCAGGGAGCTGGAGTGGTCACACCACAACACACGGGTGGCAGAGAGCAGAGGGGTGCTTGGTACCTATTATTCTGAACAATGGCCACCGGCTGAGGAGGGGATGGTGGAGACTCGACTGACCAAGAGCTGCTAGCAGTCTCAGAACATGACAGCAGACAGAGGTGTGTGGGTGGGAGACCCACAGTGCTGGTCTGGTTCTAGGAGGGCTGCGCCTGTGAGAACCAGAGCACTGCTGCACGAATGAGCAGAGCCAGCCTGTGTGCACAGAGCACGCAGACCTGCAGCTGACAGTTGGAGCTGGGTGCAGTTAGGGTTATGGCTGCAGAGATCTTTCATTTGTGGAAGGCGAAGGGGAATCACCAGGACTTAAGGGCGGCGAGACCTAAGCTCTACAATTACAACGTAACAAGTGACCCCCAGTAGAGCCCAGTCTCAAGATTAAGGTTGGGGCTCCATCTCCAGGACCCCAAAAACGCCTAGGCTAGCCTATGCACTGTCCGTCAGTCCAAGTCCATAGGGAACAGGTGATGTGGTCCCTTGAGGCACACTGCACTACTGAATGACAGACAGCCTTTGGAAAGAGCTGTGGCCAGTAGTTCCCACACTCAAGAGCCAGATTGGTCGGCCATCTCCTGCTCCTTGCTACCCTGTTTTGTTAAAAAATAATCATCTCGGTAGTGTAAACTTGACCCAAATGCACGCTACAAAAACAAAACAGAAAATCAGAGGGGAGAAAGCCCAGATGTGGCAGTCCCCAGAAAGTCAGAGAGACCAGGCCTCAGATCCCAGCGCGCACGCCTCATTCCAGGTGCTGTGTATCATGGGCGGCCACCTTCCGGGACCAAGCTCGTACCAGTTTTCTTTCACAGCCACTGTGGACACCTGACCTTTGAGGGGCAGCAGATGGTGTGTGTTAGGTAGTTGGTGGTGCTCACTGGAGCTGTGGGGATGACAGGCCTGGACGCTGCTTTTCCGAAGGCGAGTTGTCTGGAAGCAGTCACAGTGCACTCTCGCTGCGGCACCAGGACTCGTGGCTAAGTCTCCTGAGGTACCACCTGCAGCAGCTTCTGGCAGAGCACCGTCACAGAGTCTGTAGGGAGAGGGCAGGGGTGAGTACAGGGTGGAGGGTCAGGCATGAGCTGCAGGCTAGCCCACTTAGCCTTTTGAAATTTCAAGCGACGGGGCTGGACATGGTGAACACAGGTCCTAAGCTAACTGGAATCAGCCCAACCTGGGTGTCTCAGATACAACTTTTTCAGGCTCTATCTCTTGTCAGGCCACCGTGTCTAAGCTAGTCATTAGCAGTGGGGTTTTGCCAGTTGGCAGGGCAGCTGGCCACAGAAGACCAGCTAAGACGAGCTAGGGTGGCACCCTGTTTCTATTCCCTGTATCCCCGTTACTCTCAATGCCAGCCCACACTATACTAGTGACCCAAACCCTTGGCAAGCACCACAAAGCCTGAGGCCCAGCATGATTCTCTTGGCCTGTAGGGTCTGCATGGCAGGACAGTCCCTCACCCCCATTAATCCCACCCTGGCTGGTATGAGCAGTGGCGTGCACACTTACAGATGGCCTGCAGAATCCACTTAGGCTTGTTCTTCCACCAGACACCAAAGAAGTAGACAGGCAGCCCACTGAGGATGATGGCAAAGCCAATACCACACTCCATGGGTGTCTTCCAGAATGACACGGCAATGAGGAAGAGGCAGGCCAGGATAAAGAACACCGGAAGGGCCAGATTCACCTGGGACAGAATGGAGACTTGTAGACCTCACACCCATGGCCCACAGACAGTGGAAAGCTCTTACCTACTGCCCAGTGGCTGCCTTAGGCCCTGAGCCGTCATCTTCTCTTTCAGGTCTGTCTAGCCACGCCTCCCTAGACCTTTGCCTTCAAGTGGCTTAACTGCCTCCAGCTGCCCGCCTTGCCTGCCTTAACTGTCATGGGCCTGGGGAGGACAGAAGCCTCACTCTGACCTCAGTACACAGTGCTGAGCATCTAAGTACCCAAAACTGATCTGGAATAGACAGGAATGAAACCAACTAGCCTGCTTTCTCTTGAAGCTTCCACAGGGCAGCAGAGGTAGGCTCTGCAGTCCCCACATCAGACATGAAAACCCTGGCTGGAATACTCATCTATGGCTGCCTAGATTAGGAGTGGTAGGTTGACCCTTCTGGGAAGACCCTGGCTACCCACCAACAAGCGAGGAATGCTGCCTTCTCAGAGGACCCTTTGTGGACATAAATGCTCATCCCGAAGCCAAAGCCTATAACTAGCCCAAGCAGGCAGGCTTCTGGCAGAGCAGCTTGGCCACTGAGTAACCCAGCAGGCAGAGCTGGGCTCAGGCCAGACTGCTGAGCAGAATCCCACTGTCTTAAAAATGGACTTGCCACTGTGGGAAACAGCCTCAGCAGAATAGACTCTAACCGTGCGCCCAGGGGATAAAGCCCACAGGTTATCTGTGAGGTTCTCATGGACCAGCTGTGGGCAGTCTGACCTCTGTCCCCATAGCCTGGAGAAGAATGGTAAAGGCAGCATGGTTGAGGTCTCCCACCAACTGGCCACCAGGTTCCTTGTGTTATTGATGGAGACCACTGAGTACGGGCAGGAAGGAGGTGTGACTGGGTCAGCCTTGTGCCCAAGGAGAACATGCTAGCTAACAGAAGCTGCTGGCCACCAGCCACCATATGCCAGAGTTGTCTTGGGACAACTCTGACACTTGCTCTGACCCTAGGAGATCAGCCTTCAATGTCCCCTTCATACGGTACTCACACAGAAGGGGACAGGCAGGCTTCCTTGTTTGCCAAGGAGAGAAAGAGGCTGGACAGGGCAGGACCAGAGGCTGTGCTGGTCCAGGGGTCCTTGGATGCAGCCCCCGCCTCTAAGAATGACACCTAGGGACACCAGCCAACACTCACCTTGATGGGACGCTCCAGCTCAGGCTTCTTGAAGCGGAGCCACATCATGCCAATGATGGCCAGGGCCACACACAGCCAGTTGAAGAAGCTGAAGAAGTTGATGATGGAGAAGATGTCTTTGGAGAAGGCGTACATCAGGGTCATGAGACACTGAAACCAAAAACAGATCGAACCACGTGAGCCTGGCAGGGCTGGGCCCATGCGGGAGGGTGCCCGAGGCCACCGAACAGCAGACTGCCAGCTCCACCAGTGTCTGGCTGAGCACATCAGCTAGCCCTTGCTTTAAGAAATGACTGCTGTGACCAGGTGTGAGGTCTTGGGATGCAAAGAGAAGAATAGTGGGAACAGTGAGGCACCTGCACTTAGCACCTCCTGTGGCCTCCCGTGCCAGAAGTGACCAAAATATCCATTGGGGGACCTTTCTAACAAAACACCACACCACTATTAAAAGCAAGCTCAAAGTGATGCTGACTCTAATTCCTGACTCAGGAAGAGTGAGGCGGTAAATGTTTCTTGTTTAGTCTTTCTGGGGTTATGGTGACTGTTTTGTCACACAGCAGAAAGAACTAACACAACTCAACAAACAGGCACAGAGAATTGTGTCCAACTTGTGTTCCGAGGCCATTAACATGGCCCAGGCATGACAGAGCAAACTGGTATGGCTGGAGCAGATATGGTGTCTGAGTAGACATTCCTGCTGGGCAGGGATTTCATTTCATCACTTGATGACTGACTGAATTCTCTCTCTAGAACCACGATGGGGTTCTAAACTTAAAAACTCTGGTGCCGTATTGCAGTCTGGTGTATGCTGGCAGCCATGTGCACGATACACAGTTCCCAATCACATATTGCACTGGGCATAGACACAAGGCCCTGAGTGGTGAGGACAGACCGGGCAGGACCACGTGGTAGACTCACCGTGAACACCAGTGATGGCACAGGTGTCAGAAGCTGTGGGTGGATCATGGAGAGTACAGAAGGCAGGTGGCCCTCCCTGGATCCCACGAAGAACAGTCTGTGGATGGAGCAGTGGGCAATCAGCCCTGGCCCCACCGCCCAGACACAGATGGGAGATACCTGGAGCTAGGGCAGGCTGTCAGCTACACTGGGAGGGGCTTGGCCTCTGCCCTGACAAAGGACCTTCAATGTCCTTGACCTCTTGTGCTAACAAGGACAGAAACCTGGGGCTGTACCTCACTTCTAGCCCCCCATGATATGTCTAAATAGCAGAGGATCAGAACAGTTCCCCCGGTCCTAGGTCATCCAAGTATTTAATACCATCCGTCTATCATGAATAAACAGACAGCTTTCAACACTCGTGAGACAGCAGGATTTCTTCCAAGGTACTGTCAAGCACTTACCTTGAGGATGTAAACAGAGACCCATTGACAGAGCCGAAGCAGGACAAGCCCACAAAGACAGGAATGACCCAGGACATGACTCCCAGGTGGTAGTTTCCAAAATCCTGTACAAACAACACAGGGTGAGCACTCAACTACAGTGGCACACAGGCAGGACCTCAATTCTGGCCCCTGGAGCAACTTAGCCTGTGACTCAGCCCTTAACCTCAGACTTCTACAAAGTGTGACCATCTTTCAGAATTTGGGTCTGCACTAAGAGGGAACACACAGGGTCTCACAGCAGGCCATCCCTGAGTCTTGCTGTAGGGCACGCATAAAGTGCACTGACCCCTTCCCATGAGATATAGGGTAAATCTTTAACAGGGCTCCCTTACTGATGGCTGCTCCACATCTGCCAAGGGCCTGGTGTGGCGGATATTTATAAACCATGAGCTTAGAGTCAACACTTAAATAAATAAATCAAAAGCTAGACAGCACCGCCTCTCCTGGTCCCCTTTAATGGACACCAATGATGACCACTAGACCCTCCCAGGTAGGGTGAGGCTTGGGCATAGGTCTGGGGGTGGTGAGCCAATCTCAGGCTCTCTGGCCTACCTAGGAGAAGCTGATGGGCAGAGTCTTACCACAGCCACAGCTTCGGATGTCAGCATCTGGTTGGTAGACAGGGTAGTGAAGTAGGCCAGGTTCGTCAGCACATAGACCAGCGTGACAATGGGCACAGAGATGATGACAGCCAGGGGAAGGTTCCTAGGAAGACGGGCACAGACATCAGCGTGTGACCCAGGACTTAGTGCCAGACTCCGGGGAGAGGAACCAGGCTTCTGCCCTCTATAAGCGGCTCCACATCTGGGCCGCACTTCTTGGGCAAACAAAGGGGATGCACGTGACTTGATAAGCCCACTGGACTTGGGCAGCTGCGCACAGCTGACACATAGCTCACACTACCATTGCTCAAATACTGAGAATCTTTTTGGTGGCTCTGAGGGTTGAGGAGAGACAAGACTGCCCAGTGTGAACACCCATGGTCCTACCTACGAGCATACCACAGACAAGTCCAGGGCCAAGAGCCAGAGCTGCCCCTCTCTGGTCTAGAACCAACCCTAACCCTACAACGTCCTTACTGCAGGGCCCAGATGGCCTTCCACAGAAACAGGCAGGGCTCATCAACAGGCTCTTATAGTGTGGAGTTTCTCCCTGTCATGTTAAGACAAAATGAAGTATGTCTCTGCCATTTCTGCACATACCTGTAGGGGTTGATCATCTCCTCCGTGACAAAATTCAGATAGTTCCTAGAAACCAGCAATGCTATGTCATTATATTGTATACACAGTCATTCTAGAAACCAGCAATACTATGTCATTATATTGTATACACAGTCATTGGGGTCAAAAAGTCAATGCAAACAGAACCCTGGGCTGCTCTGGGTAGGTGTGGTGTTTGAATGAGATCAACACCCTTAGGGTCATAAATTTGCATGCTCAGCCCCCAGCTGGTGGGCTATCAGGGAAGGGTTGGGAGGTGTGGCTTTGTTGGATTAGGTACGGCTTTTGTGCAGCTAGGGTGGGCTTTGATGTTTCAAAAGTCCAGAAGGCCCAGCGTGTCTCTGCCTGCCTGCTTACAGATCAGGATGTAAACCAGTCAGCACTGCTTCAGCACCATGCATGCTGCCACACCCCCCTGCAAGCTGCCACACCCCCTGCCTGGACAATAATGGACTAACCCTCTGAAACTGTAAGCTCCTGTACTGGTTAGTTTTGTGTGTCAACTTGACACAAGCTGAAGTTATCACAGAGAAAGGAATTTCAGTTGAGAAAATGCCTCCATGAGATCCAGCTGTAAGGCATTTTCTCAATTAGTGATCAAGGGGGGAAGGCCCCTTGTGGGTGGTGCCATCCCTGGGCTGGTAGTCTTGGGTTCTATAAGAAAGCAGGCTGAGCAAGCCAGGAGAAGCAAGCAAGCCAGTAAGAAACATCCCTCCATGGCCTCTACATCAGCTCCTGCTTCCTGACCTGCTTGAGTTCCAGTCCTGACTTCCTTTGGTGATGAACAGCAATGTGGAAGTGTAAGCTCAATAAATCCTTTCCTCCCCAACTTGCATCTTGGTCATGATGTCTGTGCAGGAATAGAAACCCTGACTAAGACAGCTCCCAATTAAATGCTTTCTTTCATAAGAATTGCCTTGATCGTGGTGTCTCTCTACAGCAGCAGCAGAACACTGACTAAGACAGTAGGGGACAGGAGAATCCTCTGTGGCTTCCCAGGGACCCCACTGTTGACAGCAGCTAGGCAGTGGGTACCCTTGGGAGCAGCTCTGCTCTGCTCTGTTCTCTGCCAACTCTATCTGAGGCGATCACACACTCTGTTAAACTACTCTGTGTGGCTTCATCCCAAGTCTCTTTTTATACAGCTTTCCTAAAAGCAGAGGCCAGGCTGGGCACTCTATGGAGAACTGCAGACAGAACTGAGCTCTCCCTGCCTGTTTTGTAAAGGTCATGACCTGTAGGTGCCTGTGCACCTCTTCAAGATGTTCTTGTGTTCTGTTTCACCCACTTGAGTCACCCCTGTATGGTCAGGGCACTGAGGTTCTGAGTACATCAGGACCATGTGTTCCCAGGCCAAGGGACACAGATGTTCCAGCACCTACCATCCTCCGTAGGCGAAGAGGCCACTGTACAATGCCAACACAATGTTCCCCACATCCAGATTGGTGCCTTCAAAGGACAACTTCTGGTGCAGGTTGGACATATCACCTACAATGCATTAAACAGAACAACCTGGTTAGAGGATCTGGACAGAGGTCACACTACAAGTTCTGGAGCAAAATACTGTAACAAACAGAAGCTCGGGATGCAGGCATTTGCTGCAGCAGACTGACTGTACTCCCTAGCCATCTGATCACCTGCCTCCTACACTCCCTGGTCACTTAGAGGATTATGGCCTGCCTAGAAACTCATTAGATCTCTGCAGACAAGGACAGGCCTTGGCTGGGAGGGATCAGCTCTAGAGCCTCTGCTGATATAGGGCTGTATGTTATGCTCATATGTGGCCTGCAGGCAGTCCCGTTAACCTTCAGCTACACGGAGATTTGGCTTGACACCTTGGCCTCTTGCTATGAAGCTCAGGAGACCCTGGGACAGGGCTGCTAGGAATCGAGTGGGAAGAATTCCAGTCAGACCTGTGCCACCCCAAGTGTATGAGCAAATGCATCCAAGAACGAGGACTGGGTGAACCAACAGGACGCCCAGAGACACCCTATTTGGAGCAGCAACCACTTCACACACCCTCTGCTTGTGTCCACCACTCAGATGACCACACAGCCCACACTCCAGGTAGTGTTCTTTTTGAGTATTTTCCAGAGCTAGTGGCTATCGGAGTAGAGTCTCAGGGTGGTCACCGGGCTGCAAGGAAGCCCTTCCTGAGGCTTGCTCACCTTATCCGTGGAATGGCCCATTTCATCAAGCCTGTGAAAATCTGCTTCTTAAAGATACCAGACTGGAAACCAGATATCTGGGCACCAGCAAGGTAGGTGGCTAGTTCTCCACAGATGCGGGTCACCTACTGTGGGGCTTTTAGTTGGTGGGTCCTGTGACTTTGGGCCTGAGGACAGCTACAGCATTGACATACAGTTCACATGACTAAAGACCACAGGGCCAACAGGATTAAGGCACCTAGAAACTGAAGGTGCAGTGTGATCCCCTAGAGGCGAACTGTTTCTAGTTGTGGCTATTAGGGCAGCACAGGGCCTGGCTAGGTCTGCTTAAGACATCATCAGGCCAGCTACTGTGGGGCCAGGCCTGCCTGATTCATACTCCTGGGTCAAAGACAACAATGGACCCTGTAATGGAGGTCTCCACAGAATGTCTTTCAGCCCTGTGCCAGGGTCTGACTAAGAAGGAAGCCTGGACCAGTTGTTTCACAGTCTTCTGGATGTATGGAATGTCTCATGATTTTGTTTCAAAGCCTGAGCTAAGGTTGTCCTGGGCTCCCCATCCACCTCAGGTTAGGCCTGGTCTTTTAAGAAGGGTATTACCCATATGCCCATCTGTCTAGGTCCTGGTCACAGGGTAGTCAGAAGCCAGCTTGTGGTGAGCAGTGCAGGGCAGCTCAGGACAGGGCACTTCCTCACACTCTGCAATGGAATGCTTTGGAACAAGGAGTCTTTACACACACAGGGCCTAACTCACTCGTCTCTGCTCTGGGTAGCACTTCTCCCATAAATGGGGAAACCAAGGCACAGACCAAACCAAGGCAGTATATGAGGATCTGTCAGGCTATGTGAGAATCAAAGCTGAGTCTCCACCATGCTGGGACCCTTTAAGGGATGAGAATGAATAATGAATACCAGAGACCTGGAATAGTGACCAGAACCCACCCTGAGTCAACAGGGACAGCTTTAGCCCGAGTCCACAACGACTTTGTAACACAACCTCAGTCACCCTTGCTCAACCTCTTGCTTCAAACAGAACACAAGTTTGGGACAGTATGGGGGTTTCCAAGTCAGAAGGAGAAACGTTCATTCCGGAGGCTTGTGTAACACTTCAGTGCTTGCCCTGTGGACAATGCCATGCTCGGACCATGACGTGAGTACAGCCATGAGTCACCTGAGATGATACAGTGGAGAGTAACCCATCCCAGCTCCGCCTCATATCCTGGAACACCCCTGAAAGAATAGCAGCTGCTGTGACCAGACACCAGCTTGGGTATCTCAGTGGCCCTATTCCCGGTAACACATGAGGCTGAGGCAATCCTTTGGAACCTTAGTACAGCAGGGGACCTCTGGAAGAGAGTGATGTCAGGGTGCACAGAGAAACGACACCCAGATTGTGAGGTTTAGTACAGTGGGCAGGATGCCTGGCTCAATCCCCTCAGGAGATGGTTCTCTTCCAGGACTCAGGGTTTGGACCAGTTTACCCATCTCAAATCTACCGCTACCCTTTTCCCACTGAGGATGGAGGTGAGGACTGAAGTCCAGATATGTGTCAGGGCTTACGGCATTCAGCCTGGGCTACAGCAGAGCCCTGGCAAATGGTGACTGTGGCCTGTGCTGGAAACTGGCCCAGGACTGGAGGACATAGCTTCCCTGGATATCTGACTAAACAACTTTGTCTCCACAGGCACCATGGAATGGACAGCAGATTCCCAAGCTGTTCCCAGGCTGGACTGACACACAGGTGACCCCACAGTACACTGTCACCCTTTGACAGCAGCTCCACCTTAGTGGCTTGAGGGCTTGAGGGAGTGGCCATACCCACCTGTCTGATCTATACAAGGCAGCTCCCTTGTGCCTGGTTGAGTGGCTTAGAAAGAGAAAGCAAGACAGACACCTTGCAGGGAACGGCCAAGCCTGGGATTTAGATATAATTGTCCTACCTTAACCTGGAAGCCTTGGGGTTGTCACAAATCCAGGTGGGGGTGTGGAAAGTATCGGGGTACTAGTGGCAGAGATCAGAGATACTTCTCGGTGTGCACAGCATGACCTCCACTGCTCAAGGAGCCACTGCCAGGCCATAAGCTGACTTTCCCAGGTCTCAGTCAGCCTGACCTATGTGTCCACATGGCTTCAGGCACCGGACAATGGACTGAGTGAGGGTTCATTAACTAACAGTGGCAGATGCCAGGCAGCCAAGCTTACAATGTTAATGGCACAGGCTGTTGGGAACCAGATGATTCCAACATGACTTTGGAGCACTGCTGCCCTTCCTCTGGGCTTGTGTACTGTCTCAGAGCCCCTTCTCCCACTCTGGCCATGTCAGGTGGGGCCTGGTTGGCAGGCCTTCCACTCCTCAGCCATGAAACACTTCTCTCCATAGGGCTGACAGGACTGCTGTGAGAAGTTATGGATAAGCAGTAGCCCCAGCAGGATGCAGTCCTAAAACCACTCATCAGAATTCTCTGGAGAGCAGGGGTAGCTGGTGTGGGAACGCTCACGGCCCAGGGAAGAGGACCTTAGGGAACAGCATCCCAAAGATGCCTGTGGAATGCTGTGTGTGGCCATGTGAACTTGCCCCAGAGGAAAGGAAGCTGCTGAAGCTGAAATGCCCTGCCTGCCTTCCCTGACAGATGCCTGGTAAGGCACACACAAATGCTGAGGGCAGGCGTGCTGAGAATGAACACAGATTTCAACTTCTTCCTACCTGCAGGACACGGCCAGTCTTGCAGCCCGACTCAGAGTACAGAGGCCCCTCAAGGCTGGTATGTCCTGGAAAGGGCCAGGGCCCCAGGCAAGCTGGTAAGCAGGAGAAACCCAAGGCATTGTGGTCCTTCGGGGCTAACTGTACTTCACACAACAGCCAACCGTAAACCAGGGACAGCGCTGTGCTGAGCCTACTTTCTGTGTTCCTGCAGGCTCCGGGGCTGCATGCTTCTCAGTTAGCTGTGGGCCTGCCGGTTTTCTGCAGACACACATTTATCTGTAAAGTTAGCTTCTGCAGCTAAAACACTGCCAGGTGGCACAATTGTGAATTAATGGGCTCCAGACCAACAAGAATCCTAGTCAGACACAGGAAACAGATGAGGTGGCCACAAGAATGTGGAGGCCATGTGCCCTGCTGCTCTGGGAGCTCCAGGAGGGACATTCCTGTAACCAGGGCACAGGGCACCTGTGTGGAGGGCTGACCAAGCCTGGCATATATCTTGAGGGACTGTGAGGAGCCCTTGGGCATGATGAAGGGCCAGCCCTAGTATGTCTGAAGCTTGAGATGTTACCCCACAGTAATCTATACTCTAAATCCCCCAGTGGAGTTGAGGCTAGCCTGGGGTACCCCTCCAGAGACCGTTCTAGAGGCAGAAGAAGAGTTGACATCCTCCTCCCAAACATGTTCCAGGCTTCCCTGGGGTGGCTTTGGAGGCTCCAGGCTGCTGACCCCACTTCCTGCTGGCACAGCAGCTACAGCCCCAACTCCACCTTGTCTGCATATGGACACAGAACCCTAAGGGAAGTGACAGGGACTTCAGATGAGGCTCTGATGCCATGATACACAGTATCTCACACTAGCTCAGGCTAATGAGGCTTGCCTTGTATTGTGCGGATGGTGTCAGCCATTAAAGCCCTCTCCTGGGCAGTCAATGGGGAAGAAAGGAGAAGGTATTATGGGACACATCATCTACAACCCTTACAATCCGCGAGGGCCTCAGTTTATCCTGTTGCTGTGAGGTTCATCCCAAGCAGAACCACAATGAAGCTACTTTGTGTTCTCTGACGACCTGGGACAATTAGCAGTCACAGGAAAGAACCTTCCAGAGTCCACTCCCACGTCTGGCCTTGAGAAAAAGGCCTGGCACCCACTCGTGTTTTGGAACAGTCTGATCTCGGGCCACAGCCCCTTCAGGGTACTGTTGGCAAGGGGCCAGTTGACTAGAAAGGGACACAGTGGATCAAGGGCAGTGGAGTCCCTGTCCAACATACCTATCACTTGTTTCTTACTTCAGGTCCTCTAGGCTCACAGTGGCCAACTCAGCCACTTCTACTCATAAGTCCAGTCACAGCCAGTCAGATCTAATGCCAGTGTGGGCACTATCTGCACTTCTGAAAACACTGGACCAAGTGCAGACACCTTATGAGGTCAGCGACAGGCTGAATTCTCCTCAGCCATCTAAGGCAGTCAAAGCGTCTCCTCACCAGGGGAGATGGGTTGCTTGTGAGTGCTTTCAGGGCCTGGGTCAGAGCCTAATCTAGCTGTCTGCAAGTCTCTCATCCACAGATCTGTGGCTAGCTGATTTCTCATAGTGACATGATCTCTAGACTGCAGGGCCTGTCTTCTCTGCATCCCATGTGAGGTAGCTGCAGAGATTCTGTGGAAGGCTGGCAGGGTAGAGTGAGTGATGCTCACAGTTCATCACGGTTCCCTGATGAGAAAGTAGCCTGGGCAGCAGGATCACCACCTGAGGGCTGAGGTGGCCAATAAGGAAGCTGCTCAGAGTCACATGGAAATGGCCACCATGTTCCCAGACCCACAGAGGTTTCATTAAAGCAAGCTCACACACATGACCAGAGCCAGGGCCTCTGCCTTCAAGGACCTGGTGATCACAAGACCTCTAAGGACAATGCCCAATGAGAAATAATGGTGGGCAAGTGCTCTGGAGAGAGGGGCCAGCATCCCACACTGTGTCCTTCACAAGTCAAGGCATCCATCTGGGTAACAGACACCATACCTCCCCTCCCCCCTACACACACACACACACACACACACACAGGAATTTTGCTGCCACTGCATAGCATCCTGGAGCTCAGAAAAGAACTGCTGGGGGTGTGGGGCGTGCTCACCACAGCCACCGGAATTAAACACATTGTGCATTCAAGCCTGACAAAAGCTCCGCTGTCCCCTACCCTGTTTGCTTTTACTAACAGCCAGTTCTGGGGCTTGATTCCTCACTGCATCTCAGCATGGCAGCCAAGACAGTCCTCATCAGCACTCCTACATCCAGCCACATGGTGTGCAGTGTGATGGGCTGCGAGCACAGAATATGATCCCTTCTGCCCAAAAGACAGGTCTGGACCACTCCCTGGAGTATCTAGTGATGCTCAGGTCAAGTCCTTCCCTGACAGCTGGCCAGCACTTCTGTGTCTGAGGCTTTGCCTACCAGGATCCCAGAAATCTGAACAGCCTCCCAGAGCATCTGGAAAGGTGTTGGATGGAACCATCCAGAGCTCTAGGAAGGCTCCCAGAAGGTGAATAGCGAAGGCCTCAGGCCATAAGCCCGTGGATCTCCCTGCCAGACATTCCTGAAGGACCGGAAGCACCACTCAGGCCATATTCCAGGCTTTCCATCACCTCAGGCACAGAGGCAAATGGTTCCGGTCACAAATAAACACTGTACAGACGGATAAGGCCACAGGAGGATGTAGAGTTTTTGCAGACAGTGCCCCACCCCTGCAGGAGGGCAGGTCCCACACCTCAGGCTTTCCCAAGCACTTGTGCATCCTTGTTCCTAGGCTGGCTCAAGTCTGTGGAATGAGGCTCCACAGAGGAGGGAAGGCAGAGAAACAACTGGACTGTCACAGGTACAGTGGACACCCACCCCATTCATAACCAGCCAGGATGCCTTAGCATGGTGTGGAGATTAAGTTCAGCGTCTCCTGTTCCTAGGCATTTGGAACTTATTGTACACACGGAAAGGTCCGGAAGGGGGGCAGACCTCAGCCAAACCCCAACTCTCCGCTGGGTCTGCTCTCATCTATGAAATGGAGAATAAGGTCCCTACTGCCTCTGCCCCAGGGCAACAACAGGACCAGGGCTTCCTCTGCAGTTCCTGGTAACTGATACTGAGCCCTGGCTGCTGCTGTGTTCTGAAGTAGTGCCCCAAGCTCTCTGCGGGAGCAGCGGCTCTAAACACTACAATTCTCAGGCAGGCGCTCAGTCAGCTCCTGTCCATTCTTCATTTAGGCCACTACAGGGACTGAGATAAATGCAAAGGAGGAATTGCAAACAGGGGGCCTGAGCTACAGAGCCTCTACTTCAATGCAGCCCATAAAGAGTAGATGACAGACATGACTGTACTTGTGTATACTAGGACGTACAGGCAGCTGTCAGAGCATCACATGTGGCATAAGGATTACACAGGGCATACATCTTGTGTGTGCACGGCTCACTTTCCCTTTCTCTGCTCCCAGAAGCCTCACAAGGCAGACAGAGAAAGACTCAGAGGTCCAGATGACCTCCCCAAACACATTCAAAGTGTGGCCAAAGTCCAGGTGGTTTGAACCTGACACTCCTCATGCCAGGGGGGGCCCGAGTATCAGGGTGACAAGAGACTTCCTTGACTTTATCCCTGCTGACATCATGCTGAAATTAAAGCAGTGCTCCCGTCTCCCAGGCCTGATCCCTGTGCTCGTACTGGACAGACAGCCACTGGGCCCTCATCTGGAGACAGAGACTCTGAGGGTTGGTTACTATCCTCCTGAAGTGACCCCACTCCTGAAAGCACTCTTAACATGTCATTGAAGCCAAATTCCCATTGTATGCCAGCCCCTGGACAGACAGGCAATAAGAATCAGCAAGAGAGAAAGAATCACTACTAAGCCAAGAAACTTCTGTACAAGAGCCAGAGGCCTAAGAACCCCATACTCATCTCAGAATGGTTAGTCCTGGGAGAGCACCTCACACAAGGGACATGCTGGCCACAAGGCAGAGAGAGAAGCACTGTGGTGGGTGAGGCCCGTCAGATGGAAGCTCCGACCCCCAACTTCCTGCATAGATGGACAGACACTTGGGACTCTCCAGAGGCCTGCACACTAGCTCCGGACAAGGCTTTAAGGTTTTGTATACACTCTCTGGCATTCAGTTTCTTTAGGCCCAACTCAATGTCCCAGGCGAGAGAGCAGGCAGAGTCTTCACCACAGCAGAAAGTATCACATGCTGACGGGCTCACCTTGTCCCATATCCTTTCCCATCTGGATGAAGCCGAGCAGGATGATGAGGGCCAGGGCCAGCAGCTTGGCAGCTGCGAAGGCATCCTGCACACGGGTAGCAGCCTTCACGCTGTAGCAGTTCACAGCCGTGAGTAGCACTGTGGGGAAGAACAGAGAGAGAGAGGGCAAAGCATGAGTCCCCACAGGGCAGGCGATCCAGTCCAGGGTCGGGGCACAGAGAAGGTCAAGTGCTGGCTGGGATCCCACAGAGACAAAGCCCTGCCTGACTCCCCACGGGCTCTGAATTTCTAGGACTTGTTTTGATAACGCTAGCTGGTTCTCTGGGGTCAGGGTCAAAGGTTAGAAACACCAATTCTTCAAAGAGCCTGATCCTGGATGCCCTGGATAGCCTGCAGCGATTTTTTTTTTTAGACAGGGTCTTACAATGTAACCCAGGCTGGGATCAAACTCAAGCTCCTCCTGTCAAAGCTCTGAGTGCCAGGATGACAAGCCTGCGCCACCAGGCCCAGCTCTTGTTACCTGGCCCTTGTGAGACACTAGCACTGAACACTCTGGATCAGTCGCTTCAGCTTCCTGAGTGCTGGGATTAGACATGTGCCACCACACCTGGCTAAGGTTTCCTTATGTCTCAGTGGTCTCTGCCTCCTTAGGGACTCCCCATCAGAACCCCTTCATCTGCTGTTGCCTGTGTGTATCCATTCTGCGGAAGTGCAGACTCAAGTGAAATTCAAACAGCCTGGAGGATGGCCCCTAATCCTGGGGCAGCACTCGCTAGGGTCGAGCACAGCACTGCAAGGTGGCCTCTTCTCAAAAACAACCTTCCATGGGGTTGGTGAAAGCAGGTGAGGCATCTTATCTATCCGGTAAGCCGAGAGAACAAATGGGGCAAGGTGGGCACAGGCTGCAGGTGGGAACCGAGCGGACCAGGCGTTCTCACATGCTGCTGCTGCAGGTGGGAACCGAG
>JADRCH010000090.1:11659017-11683095 GCA_019843965.1 Rhynchomys soricoides
AGCGGACCAGGCGTTCTCACATGCTGCTGCTGCAGGTGGGAACCGAGGGGACCAGGCGTTCTCACATGCTGCTGCAGGTGGGCTAGGGTCATGATGCACCAGAAACATGTCCCACTGCACTGCCATTTGACCAGCAGATATTGAACATGAAACCACAGGTAATATTTTGTAGACACCTGAGCAACTGGACCACACAGCATGAAGGCAGGGCCTCAGGGGGCCAGGGGGGCTGTAGGCAAGCAATTAAGATAGGGCTGCCTGGTCTCCTAAGGAACCCCGAGACCTTGGCAAGAGTATGCAGTTGACTGTAGAGTGAGGAACTGGATTTTAACACTGTGCTCTGTGTAAACATATATGAAAACACTGCAAAACCAGTGAGCACCCAAACCTCTCCACCTTGGTCGCTGCTGGGTCCCCATAGAAGAGCCCCCAGCTTCCTCAGCTCCTGCCCCAACAGAGCTAGAGAGCTTCTACACCCAACTCTGGGGGAGGAGGAGGTTCCTAGCTTGCCTTGGTCAACCATTAACCAGTACAGCATGCAGCCTGAGAGGCCCCAGTCTACCAGAATCCTGACTCTTCCAGGATGTAGAGGGAGCTCATTGCTTCCCTAATGAGAAACTCCCACAAAAGCTGTGCCGACTTCACAGACGCCAGGCAGTATCTCCCCAGCCAGACTAATTATATGTAATTTTGCAGTTTGGGGAATAGACCGGAATCTACATTAATCTACTGAATCTTTGGGCAAAGACAGGAATCTACATTAATGATGTGGACATGGCCAACTTCAGGTGGAAGGGAAACAGGAAGACTCCCTGGTGCTGGGGGGTGGAGGCTACAGTAGTTGCTTTACCTCCAGGAAGTCAGAGCACTCAGCTGCACTGAGTCACCTCTCTCCTTATAGCTCAGGCTGATTGTAACACCGGCTGTAACTAGACTAGAGAAAGCTCCCTTGCCTGGGTAGTTGCACCTGCAGTGACTAGCTTGAAAACTCTCATGTCTCTCAGAGTAAAGGAGAGAGAGGAGACCGGGATACACACGGCCCCGAGATGCTCCCCCATCAGCCTCTGTTCCTTTCCCCACAGGTCGCCAATCTGATAGCTTTCCTTATAGGTGCGATGACAAAGAAACCTGAGCAGCCAAGCCTCTCTTGATCCTGCTTCTGGGTGCAAGAGGCTGGCGAGTTGCATCACCAGTGCGATCCCATTTGGCTGGGGTGAGCCGGCAGGAGGGGTGTGGCTAAGCCCATAGCCTACCGCCTCAGCCTACTGCCTCAGCCTGGTTAGCCCACAGCCTACTGCCTCAGCCTGGCAGCTCTGGTCTCTGGTTTCTGGACTCTGAAGTGAAAGTATGCCACAGCCCTGGGCTTCGGGAAATGTACCTCTGCTGAGTCGCCCTGTATGAGGTGTGGGCTTTGGGAAATGTGCCTCTGCTGAGTCGCCCTGTATGAGGTGTCCCTCTGAACCTCTAAGGAAGGGAGCAGTGTATTGGACCACTCTCCTTGCTGTCCCAGTGGGCCCCTCTGTTACTCCAACATCCTGCCCTGTCTGGGCCAAGGCAGCTTCTCCCAGGCCAAGTGGACAGAGAAGGGCCAGCACGGGCTGCGGCAATCGAGGTTGAACTTCTTCCTAGCTGCTGACTTCTCCTCTGACATCAGAATAAGACAGAACAAAAGGGACTCTATACTTTCACGTCTCTGTTTCTTATAAAAGAGCCAGAGCAGGCGGTGGACCGGTAATGCTCACTGACTCGGGGAAAGGGAACAAGGGATTATTATCTCCCACAGCCTCGTTTTCAAAACCAAACAATCTGAAATAGATGAATGGCTTCATCTGGGTCCAGGGGCTTCTGGCCTTCTCGAGACACTGTCATGAGAGGCGGTCAGAAGACTGACCAGAAGGAACCTCAGCTTCCTACCTAGACAATTTGCCGCCTCGTCACTGTTTCCCAACCAAAGACAAAGCCAGTAGGATTGTGCTATGACCTACTCCTGTTCATATGCAGCCCTGTGACGTGGGGAGAAACCTGGCCATGGTGTAGGAGGTGAAAGCTGGTCCTTTTGGGGTTCCCCACATGACACCAAAAGATAAATGTGGCTGTGCTGGCTAGCAGCAACAGCTGGACCCGTGAGATAAAGCCCAGTGTCTCATACTGGGTACAGATAGCTGTGCAGGTCAAGCCCTCAGCCCACAGGCCTAATAATGATTGCTCTTCACAAGGTTAGTTTTCATCCCTAGCCAGCGGCATGGGGACACTCAGGGACACTTGGCTTACCACAGGCTCCATAGCTTACACTTTACAGAGTGCTGGAGAGACCCTTTACTGTCTGGCTGAGTTGGCAAAACACAGTGCTCCAGCCATGGAAGAAGTCCTGGGCTCACCCTGACACCACCTGACCCATGGCTGAGAAGGTATCTGGCACCAGAATCTCTTCCCTAAAGGACCACGCTTGGGGCAAATATGGCTGCCAAGGAACTGCTGCCTCACTACAATGGGCAGGTGGTAGAAACTCACGAAGCTGGTTCTGCCCACACTCTCCCAGTAGTACCAAGTCTCCCAGGGCTTCTCGGGAAGATAGAAAGTGGCTGGTGGCTTCACTGGTTTCAGGAAGCATGGCTGGGCTGGTCCCCCAGGTGCATCTATCCCCGGCCCAGCAACTGGGCAAAGGCCTGAGCCTGGGTTGGATCAGACCTGGGACCCTGCCTGGAGGTGATCTCGGCTCCATCTGAATTGAGGCTGTCAGCACACGCAGGGACCTGGGACTAGTAGGTGACCCCACTGATGGGCTCAGGACCCCCTCGTCAGTAGTACTTCCTGACTCCTTAAGGTCTAGGTGTTTCCAGTTCCCCACTCAAGTCTCCCAGGTAGAGCCCCAAAGAGCCCCAGGGAGCCTCTCTGTGCAGGTTCAAGGTCTGTCCTGCAATAACCAGGTGGGAATGTCCAGTGGTCAGTCACCTTAGTATTTACCCTCACCAGACTCCCCCGGTGCTGGTAAAAACACACCCCCTACCCCAAATCACTGGCATTCCCATCCAGATAAGTCCAAAGGAGCTGAGCCTCTAAGGTCAGTAAGCTCCCACATGCTGGGGCCATTAGCCCAGGTTGCCCACTCAGATACAATGAGTGACTTCTCTAGAATCCCTTTCCTGAGAATGCATGTGGCCACACAGGTCAGGAAACCTGCAGGGTGTGACTCAACTCCAGCATAGGATGTCACTCTGATGGGCCGAATATTTTGGCACATCATTAAGTCTTTGCCGAGGAACATAGCTGCTGTGGATCTTCAATGTTCTTTTTTTTTAAAATTCGAGACAGGGTTTCTCTGTGTAGCCCTAGCTGTCCCAGAACTTGATCTGGACCATGCTGGCCTTGAACTCAGGCATGAGCCACCACACCTGGTGTCTTCAAAGTCCTATGTGCCCCACCCTCGGGTCTATGTGGGTTCTCTAGTGTCTTTCTCTCGGCGCGGGGTGGGACTCAGGCCTCATATCTGCTGAGCACTAGTCAACCACAGACAGTTCCAGGGGCGCAGGTGTCAGTGACTGTTCAGACAGGCTTGGCATATCCTTTCAACAGGCCAGGAAACATCAGCTTAATAAGCTGAAACACTGGGGATGGAGAGATGGCTCGGTGGTTAAAAGCACTGAGCGCTCTTCCAGAGGTTCCAAGTTCAACTCCCAGCAACCGCGTGGTGGCTCACAACCCCTTTTCTGGTGTGTCTGAAGACAGCTATAGTGTACTCATATGCATGAAATAAATAAATAAATCTTCAAAAAAAAAAAAAAAAAAGCTGAAACACCCAAGTCCAGGGCTAACCAAAACAACCATTCACCCCCAGTGACTTCCCAAGACTTCTGAAGCAAGTTCCCTGAAGACAGAAGTCCCAAGGGTTCCTGGTAACTCCAAAGGCTGCCTCAGCCACAGGACATCTGACACCTCTAAGCCCCTGCTCCTACTCTGCAGAACCACCACCACCACCATCGGCTTAAACCCCATGCCAGGGGCTTCCTGGTCACCCCCTGATCGGATTACTGCAGTGTTGAGTATCCAAGGGAAGGAAGATCTGTAAGTACGGGCTCTTCATCACCAGCTAAGTGCAGACTCTCACACCTGCACACGGCGCTACAATTCCCTCATCAGTGAAGCTATCAAAGAGCAGGTGAGATCTGCTCCACCATACAGCAGATGCTGGGGAAGGAGGGCACCCAGATCTCTAAGACCCATAGCCAGCCATGGGACTAACCTTGATGTCCCTAAAGCAGCATTAGAGTAGTCTGCCTGTAGGGGTGGGTGCATACTTTTCAGAGTATTTGCAGTGTGGACAGCGGATCATTGCAAACACTGCATACAATAAACTTGCTGAATGGGGTGCACTCAGGCTTCACCAGGGCACAGCCTGTGTGTGTGTGAGGGGTGCAGGTTTAGTGGCACATGGCTGTTAGGGACAGACCCCAAGGTCTCTTCATCTCAGTCAGCTCCAGCAGGTGCAGAGAGAAAAGCCAGAAGACTAGGCCTACAACTCAGGACACCACCGTACAGCACTTTAGGCAGTTGCTCTCCTCAGTAGGTGTGCACCCTGCAGCCTCTACTGTACCCAGTGTGGTGTGGACCATCGACCCCACCCTGCCCTGGAGGGCTCACAGCTCAAGAGACAGACTCCTCTGTGGCCCTGAATCCTCCCATACAAGCCAGGCTAACAAGGTCCAAGGGAACCCAGTAAAGACTCCCGACTCATCCACTCGTACAGCCTGAGCTGGTGGCATGATCAGAAATGTAAAGCTGAAGGCAGGCAGGCCCCTTACTGACTAAAAGCAGCTGCCACACCAGAAGGTCTCAGCTATGACATATGCTGGCCAGCCCCAAGGTCAGGGTGACTCAATATGGATCAGGTTGCACACACCAGGCTCCAGAGAAGTGGGATGGGAAATCCTGCTAATTCTTTACATAGCAGCATGTCCTGGCAAAGGGAAAGGGTTAGCAAGGCACAGAGAAGTGTCCAGCCAAGGGCTGGTCTGATGGCTGGTGAGATGAGACTTCTATGGCTCCCAACCTCCCGGTGGTACACAGATGTAATATGGCTGGCCGCCGGGAAAAGCAACAGCTCAGGACACTGCTAAGTGAGTGCGGGATGTGAGTCCTCCAGTTGGGTGAGGGCGGCAGTGGATGGAACAAATGTGTCTAGGGGGTGTATCAAAGGCTGGTATGTAAGACTGGCTGCAGGCAGAGCGGACAAGGCTTCAGACAGGGAGTGCTGTTCTTGAGGCAGCTCCCCATAGCCAGCAATCCACAAGGCTCTGGGACCAGTCAGGCTGTCTGGGGGTCCTGAGTCTGCTGCTCCCTGAGCCTTGAGGCACTCCTATAATATCCCAGAGGTGGACAGATGGGGCTGCCCGTCTAAAGCTCACCCTAGTGGAGACTGTGGCAGGAAGACAAAAGAGTGACTGGTAGCTCCCTACAAACCCCATCCAGGGAAGAGCCCTTCCTCAGGAATCTAAATGCTGATGAACCTCTCTGAGCAGCCTGAGAGCCTACCCTAGCAGACCAGATTCCTGGATGTAGTAACCAAAGCACCACATACCCTAGCACTTGCTACCCAGCCCACTCCTGCCTCAGTTTCCCTCGCTATGAAACACGGGAATGGTTACATTGACTTCAAAGGCTAAATCAGAGGAAATAGGCAGAGGCCATGCGTATGTGCCATGCAAAAACCAATGCTCTCAAGGTGCTGGCCCCCACCTGTGTCTCAGGGCCTTGGGACTGTAGGGCTGTGCAGGGTCACTATGGCCACCAACCACCATTTCTGGACAGAGATCCTGGGCATGCTATGGATTACCTAGTGGTCCATAATCCCTGCCCAATGCCCACACCCTGCCAAAAAAAGGGGCAATCCCCGTTTTTAAGTATGTACAAATACTTAAAATGCTTGCTGTATTTCCCAGCTGCCTTGGTCAAAGGTTCTGTGAACTACTCATGTCTGGGGCCCCAGGTCCTGTGACTGGGTGTTGTCTGCTCTATGTGTATGTGCTTTCATGTCAAAGCACGATTTCATGGAAAAGCCGATTTCAGTGCTAATTACAAAGCTGTACTGAGCTCATGGTTCCAGACACTGGGGCCACAGCAACATCAGAGCTTGTGCCTCAGCTCAGCCCCAGTAGCAACAGTGCCCAGAAGCTCCAGCTACTCCTGGGGAGGCCTGGGGTCTACAGCAGAGGCAGGCCAGTGTAGAAACCAGGGGGTGACTTGAAGAGAAGAGACAAACAAGCCACCCTTCCCATCTTCTCTAGCAGCTACTCAGCTGACCCACTGACCTTCAGGTAGGCAGAGCTTGGCCAGGCAATGGCCATCAGAAACCCAGGCAGGGCCAAGCAGGAGGCTACATGTCTTCACCCAGACCCTGTCCACAGCTTGTGCTGCACTCCTATACTTCAGAGGGGGGGACACCGAGCATCCTGCATTTCCTTCTTCAGAGGAGGGGAAAGAGCGAGCACCTTTCTACTTCTTTCTCCCTCCTTCCAGCCTCTTCTCCATGCAGAAGTGGGCTGTGGGGCTGTTCCCTGGTAAGAGGGGACAGGTCCACCAAGCAAAGTACAGGAGATGACACATCTCCTATGTGATCAGCTCTGTGCTATCTGCTAAATAAAGCTCTCCACCAACACCCAGGCAGGATGGATCCCCATTTTACAGAGTTATAGGTGGAGGTTCAGAGGGTCCTTTCTCAAATCAGAAAGACAATGTTCCTGATCTGATACCAGGAGGGAACTATTTCAGGCCACAGGTCTCTGGGCACATGCTAGCTAAAACTGTCTAAGACCCTGCTGGACGCATTTGGTAGGGAGCAAAGCAGTGAGTTTCATGGCATGAGGAGCCTGCGCCAGGCAGCCTCTACCTCTCCTGAGAGGTCGAGAAGAGTCCTCAGCCACCTGAGGTCAAACTTCAGCAGGTAGGGATCCCACTCTCCACCCGGGATAGGGTGCGCCCCTGCAGTGTTTTAGGATTGTGAGCAGGCCTCACCCTCCCCACTCACAAGTCTGGAGAGGTGACACAGGCGGCACTGGTCACCACCCAGAGCCTGGGCTTCATTCCCGAGTCTAGGCTGCTACATTCCTGTACACCTCAGCACAGACAGCCATGGCCCTGTGAGATTAGATAAATCCCAACTCAGACAGAATCTCAGCTCTTATCTGTAAGATTCTATAACAAGACAAATCTAGGCACTGAGTGTCCTGGGTAGTTTTTTTTTGTCAACTTGCCACAAGCTAGAGACATATGGGTAGAGGGACTCCTAATGAAAGTCTACAAAGCATTTTCTAGGTGAGTGACTCATGGGAGGGCCCACCTCACTTCTGGTGGCACCACCATGGGTGGGCAGGGGATCCTAGATGCCATAAAAAAAAGCAGGCTGAGCAAGCCATGAAGAACAAACTGGTAAGCAGCGCTCCTTCACGTTTCAGCATCAGTTCCTGCCTCCAAGTTCCTGCCCTGACTGCTCTGGATGATGGACTACAAGTTGGAAGGTGAAGCTTGCTTTTGGTCACAGTGTTTATCACAGCAGTAGAAACGGACCTAAGACGCTGGGCCCCAAGTCAACTTGACCCCATCCAAGCTACTGAGCTTCACTTAGGCAAGAATGAGCATGCGACTTTAATCCCAGTACTCTAGAGGCAGAGGCAAACAGATCTATGAGTTCAAGATCAGCCTGCTCTACAAAGTGAGTTCTAGGACTGCCAGGACTACACAGAGAATGTCTCAAATACAGAACAGAATAAAAACCAAGCCACATGCCCTAGGCCTCACTCATACAGGCCCATGGCCATCCAGAACAGTGTGGAAAGCCAGTTCTCTAATCTTTATGAAAGACTCCTCCTCAGGCCGCCCGAATCAGACCTGAGGTTACAAGGAGGCATCCATCCACCTTAACTACTAGTAAGTTCATTCGGGATGGATGCCAACTCATTTCCCAATTCAATCTTAACTGGGTCAAGGAAACTTGTGGAGAGAAAAGCACAGAGGACTCCAGATGCCTCAACCTACAGAAACCAGACCTCTGCCCTAAACCTGACTCTTGGTGCTTCCTCAGGGCATGGAAGCCAGAGAACACTATATTCCCCAGAAGTGCCCTCGAGAAAGAACAGGGCACTTACTGACACACTGAAACTCTCTCCTCAGAGTCAAATCCTCTGAGAGTCAGCACCCAGGCCTTCAGAGACTTTGAAGCTCTTCTGGACCTCCAGGAGAGCCTCCTGGGGGTCCTCCTGCCTTGTCAAGCCAGCTCCCTTTCTAGATTCTGCCTTTCAAGTAGGTACAGACAAGGCTCTCCTATAGAAGCTTGTCGTGATGTTACTGAGAATTCTCATTCCAACTAGAAGGCAGTAGCACACGTTCCTGTGGCTCAGAGAAACAGGGCGGTATCTGTACCACCTGTCTACTGATGACCACAAGAGCAGAAAGATGATGGACAGATCTCACCCTAACCCTTAGAACTTGGGCCAAGGTGTGTCCTTTCTAGAACTAACCAGAGGATTTTACCTACAGCAACCACAAAAGATTGTAAAAAGGCTACTTTTTAAAAACCCTGTGTCATGGGGCTGGAGAAACAGATCAACAGTTAAGAGCACTGGATGCTCCTCCAGAGGACCAGGGTTCAAACCTCAGCACCCACATAGTGGCTCACAACTGTAACTCCAGTGGCTGACTCCGGCCTCCAAGGCAACTCACATGGGTCAGAGGGTACACAGACACACATGTAGGCAAAGCACCCATACACATAGTTTTAATTTAAAACAAACAAAAAGCTCCACCAAAGCCTCTACATCACAAAAGTCTGGGAGGTTCTGTGGAAGGCACCTGCTAACCCCTGTTCTCAAATCTTGGAAGCCCCAAATGCTGCTAAGCTTGTTGGACGCTTTCCTGAAGAGCCGAGACATGCTGTGTCCCCTCAGGTTTTAAAACAGATGTCCACTGAGATCCAACTGGGACTTTACCAATTAGCTGTCAGGTGACAGGAGCGTGGATCTCATGTTTGACTCTCATGTGTCTACTTAGCTGAATATTTACACAATTATACATTTGTGCTATTATTTTTATTTCAAGAAAGAAGACATTTGGGCCAGTGAGATGGCTCAGTGGATAAAAGGGCTTGCTGCCAAACACGAAGATCTGAGTTGCATCCAGGGACTCACATGTGGAAGGAGAGAACTAACTCCCACGATTGTCCTTTGACCTCTAGCAGTGTGTAAAATAAATAAAACATTGAAAAAACATTTTAAAAGAAAGGACATTTTGCAAGCCCTCTGTGTTCACCACCTCCTGTGGGCGAGCATTGCTTCCCATATGTCAAGAGCACCTGCAGAAGTCAGAAACTGGCTTTCCAGAACTATCTTAAGAGAGTGGGCCCTTTATGCACTTGGGAGACAGAGGAGAGTTGCAGACCAGCCAGGGCGGCATAGCAAGAGCCTGTCTCAGAACCAAGCAAACGAAAAAAAACCTTAAAGGTACCCATGACATTCCCTACGTGGCCTAAAGGCCAAGTCATTCCCATCCATAAGGAGAACTGGACAATTAAAATGAGTATGCAGTGCACTAATCACTGTCCCCTCTGAGTCCAGGCTTCCCCTAGCCAGCCCAGTGCTTTTGCAGACCAACTGTGGCTATGACCATTTTTACACATGAACCAAGCAAACAGAAGGAGACCTTACAGGTTGTCATCTAGTTCATCTCTGACCAGTACTACAGAGCAGAGTGGGTGGTCTCAGAATTTAAGGGCTCACCAGAGGGCTATGACTGATAACAAGAGACAGTCTCATAGCCAAAGCCAAAAAAGGCACAGGCAAAAATAGGCCAGCAGCGGCTCCAGTGCTAATGGCAGTCCCCTACTTTCACAGCTCACAACCCAAGACAGTAGTAAGTCTAGCTCTGCCACTCGGTCACCCTCTCTGTGTGCACTGTCAACGCAGCTCCTAAAGCAAACAGATACATCTGTCTTAGCTGCTTGAACCCATCCATAACTTTGAAAATAGCACAATTTCCAGGTTGTTCTCCACCACCAAATCATGTGGCATTTGCTCCAAACGATCATTTTCCCCAGTCCTAAAAAAACACACAACTGTTTTAGAAAGCATAAACCAACCTGTCTTGATCTATGAATCCCGTAAGGGCTACGCTCAACAGCTGTTACCTGGCACATCTTGGGACCCCTCAAGCCCACACAGACTGTCTGCAGCCAAGTTTCAGTCCTTTACTAACAGGCAGCCTTTACAGGATTCTGCTACTCATCCCAAATGAGCAAGCAGTCATCACTACCACACACAATTTTATTACTACTGTTTTCTTATGAGTCAGCCCGTGCACTAATTCCTGATAGGTCGGTTTTAAGAACGTAAATGATTTTTTTTTAAACGGCAATTTCCCTCTTAGCAACCAGTCAGCAATTGAAGCTGAAACAGGAAACTGGCACATCAGCCACTCCACGTGGTGCTTTGCTGGAAGCAGGGAGTACCGCTCTCACCCGGGACAGAGTAGATCTCTCGTATCTTACGGATTCAAGTCGGGAAGCGGGATGCCTGCCGCGGGGTCAGAGCCACGACCCACCGAGGTCTCGCGAGGGCTGCCCCGAAAGTGTAGACACTATGAATAGATTAAAGAAACGCACGTGGGTTCTGGGACCTATGACTTTAGCCTGGAACTGCCGAGATGGTCCAGGGATGGACAGGAGGGATGCTGGGATGGGTGTTGCCGGGCTGTAAACACAGAGACCTTGGCTCTCGCCCACCCCGCCCCGCCCCGGACCCCTACTTACGCACGCAGAGGCAGGCCACGAGCTTGGCAGCCTCCTCGGGCACCGGACAAGTGGGGAAGATCGGCTTGAGCAGGTAGGTGGCGAAGACCAGCGCCACGATGTACTGTGAGGAGGGCCGAATGATGAGCAGCTCGATCCAGAGCTTGAGGAAGGCGGGCAGCGAGCCGTAGACCTCCAGCATGTAGGCGTAGTCGCCGCCAGACTTGGAGATGGTGGTGCCCAGCTCCGCGTAGCAGAGTGCGCCCACGATGGAGAAGACGCCGCACACAGCCCACACCACGAGCGATAGTCCGGGCGAGCCCGCTTCCTTGAGCACGCCGGTGGGCGTCACGAAGATGCCCGAGCCGATGATGGTGCCAACGATGATGGCCACACCGTTGAGCAACGTGATATTGCGCTGCAAGGTCACGCCTTCGCCCTCGGGATCCGCGCCGTCCCCGCGCCGCGCCTCCAGCATCTTCTCCCGCGCCTGCCGCTCCTCCTCCGCCGCCGTCACCGGGGCCGCAACCGCGCGCCGCTTTGCGCCCCCGACCGCCATGCTCTCGGCGTTCCCGGCTCGGCCTGGATACCCGGCGTGCGCGCGGCCGAGCCGCCTTCAGCGTACTGAGAAGTGCGTCTGCGCCCGCCCCGCCCGCGCGGCTTTTTATCTCTACCGCTACCCGCCCACCAGGCCCCGCCCTTTGCCACCGCCATTGGTCTGTCCGCGAAGTCCCCGCCCATCTCCGTCCGCGCGACTCCACCTCCCCGAGGCCCCGCCCCCAGGCCTGTTAGAGCACGTGGAGCGTAGAATCCAGACACGGCCGAGTAGTGATGTGTATATCGCGGAGTGTTTCACAAGACCCTAGCCCTGTATGCAGGTGGAGAGTCGGCTCACACTTCCACACAAGTACCTTTGTGCAGGATATCCGGGCCAATTGGTGAGGGCGTGCTTCTTCTCCCGCTCCAGGAGGTGCAGAGGACTTGCCTGGGGTGAAAGCACCGGAAGGGTGGCTCAATGTGTCCGCCCATCACCTGCCCGGAATACTGGCGTTGCCTCGGGGGGGGGGGGGGGGGGGTTTGCCCCCCTCTCCCCCCGGGGCTGGTGGGGCGGGGGGGGGGGGGGGGGGGGGGGGGGGGGATTTATCTCCCCTTTCTCCAGTGTGCTTATCCTGTGCGTCTGGGAGGTGGAGGATAGATATCGTATCTAGGATAAATGGGGGTGGGCTGTGGGGTGAGGCACACTTATGGTCCAGAGGAAACGAATCTGAGGGTGAATATGAGGGTGAAATGATCCGTCAGCTCTGGAGGAAGCAGGGAGGAAGGATAGACCAGGATGGTAGCCAGCTCACTCCTGGACTTAGATATCCATCTGGTCCCAAGGAGAGTCATGTCAAAAGCTGGCCTAGTGGTACAGCCAACCTGGAGAAGACACGTTAGAAGAGGGGAACCTGCCCAATCTACACAGGGATTTTAAAGGCAGGCCGGGGTGAAAGAGCTTTAGCTTGTTATTCTTAGGTTAGAGGGCTTTTCAGGTAATGTGGTGGCAAGTTTAAAAGATTCAACCTCCCAGGCCTGGTTGCCCGGGCATGGTAATTTGAGCTGACAGGTGCGCTTGGAAAGTTTCATTGGTCAAGGTCAGACTAGGAAGCCCCAAGACCCCTTCCTTTTCATTGACTGTTTCTTTTTCTGTCTAAAGGGAAAGCTCTTAGACAACCGGAGGGGAGGGGGTGTTAATTCAAGAAGAATCTTCAGACTTGTATGGATGCAGAGCCCTGTGTGCTCTGCAAAACAGTCCAGTCTGCCAAGTCTTCCCCACTCCTGAGGCATGACCAATAAAGAAATTAAAACTTCTCAACATCTCTGGATCTATAGCTGCAGCCAAGAATGCCAGAGCTCCCGTTAAGAGCCCTGACTGCTCTTCCAGAGGTCCTGAGTCCAATTCTCAGCAACCACATGGTGGCTCACAACCATCTGTAATGGGATCCGATGCTCTCTTCTGGTGAGTGAGGACAGCTACAGTGTACTCAGAAATAAAAATAAATAAATAATATTTTTAAAAAAAGAATGCCAGAGCTGCCCTTGGAAGCCCACATCGGGGACGTGTACAGCCAAGGACTCCAAGTCACTGGAGCCACACCCCCTCCACTGTGTCACCAACGACAAGCTGGCGTATCTGTATCCCGAGCAGTGGGAAGCCAAGGAGCTAAAGGGTCACACCAACATTAACCATACTACAGACTGCCTGAATTGATGGCTTTGGGAAGGTTGAGAAACTTGTTCTCATTCTTTCCGCGGTCCTTTCGGAGAGTTAAAAGCGTACCACCCACCCACTGAGACATTGCTAAGATTCCAAGATACAGCGCCTAATTTAATAGGACATGTGGCGACTCTGAGGAACGCTTTGTAAATGAGAAAACCGACTTTACCATTGTGTAACTTACCCGCTCAGTGTGCACAACTTTGTGGCCTCCTACCTCGAGGCAAGCAACCTGCTCACCTCTCACCTGTGGGTGACTAACCCTTGCTTCTTTTGGAATCTGTTCCCGTTTGTTTGCAGTGGCTAGGTTCTGCATGGTAGCCATGGGGAAGCTTTGATTTGAGCCAGAGGTAGCAATAGTCCAAGGAGGTATAAAATCACAACCATAATTAAGCCAGGGCCACTACTAGAGGCCAAGAAAGGTGGACATGGAGGAACACAGCAGGTTCAAATGGCTTTTCCAGGTCTGGAGTTCAGAGAAAGAATGAACAAGGAAAACAGAGGGGGATCTGTGCTCTGGGACAGGTTTGGTGCCTGGGGATTGGGGCCCTGAGAAGCTGCTGTGGTCCTCTCCAGGAAGAGTGATCATGCCCAGTGAATGTCCCCAAGAACCATGGCTTGTGATTCCTCCATCGCTGCAATTCACCGGGTTAGGTAAGGCCTTAGACTTATCTTCGCAGAGCAGCGTTGGTGTGTATTATGTGTCTGGTGCCCCTGTAACGCATTTTCCCGCAACTCTGAAATGTTTTCCAAGGGCGCCATCTACTGGTGGATTGAGGAGCAGTTTCGTCTTGAACAAATTTCCTCACTTAGGGCCCCAGGTGTGGCTAGCTCTTCAACTGGTCAGTAATTTATTTTAAATGGTGTTGGGCTAACTGGGTGTTGGGAAGCCCTGTCTTCCCATCTCCATCTTGAAATCATAGTGAGTACCTCTTACAGTCCTTCATGGAAGAAGAAAGAGGTGGGGATGGTCATTGGACTCCCCCTCCCTCCTGTGCTGCCCAGCTGCGCTCGGTGTCTGCGCGTGGCCTGAGTGTTTGGGAGGTAGAAGATTGACTGAGGAGGTGAGGGGACTTAGTGTTGGTACTGCTATCTGCTTGCCTGTTCTGCCGTAAGTAACTAGGCCCAGGAAGCTCGTTCACGCACCAACCTGGACTTGTATGGAACTGGGGTTGCCAGTGCCCCGTCTGAGATGAGAAGTCTGTTCACATCTACCCATGAAAAGCCACACAAGAGAGGCACAGTAACCAGAGCATTTCTGCAGAAGGAAATATGTGTGGAGTGGCGCCTCGCTCTCTCCCACGTCGGGTCATTTCCAAGGGTCAAACTCCCGTCATCCAGATTGGCTGCAATCCCCTTTACCTGCTGAGCCATTTTTATGACCCCCTCCTCGGGGTTTTTGGTTTAAAATGCTTTTTTTTTTGGTTTTTCGAGACAGGGTTTCTCTGTGTAGTCCTGGCTGTCCTGGAACTCAACTCTGTAGACCAGGCTAGCCTCGAACTCAGAAATCCACCTGCCTCTGCTTCCCGAGTGCTGGGATTAAAGGTGTGCGCCACCACTGCCCGGCTTAAAATGCTATTTTTTTTAAAGATTTATTTTATGTGGATAGATGTTTTGACTGTGTGTGTATCTGTGTGCCGTGTGTGTGCCTGATGCCCTCAGAGGACAGAGGAGGGCATTGGGTCCCCTGTAACTAGGGTTACAGAGGGTTGTGAAGCACCATGAGTGTTGGAACCTGGGTCCTCTGCAAGAGCACCCCCCGCCCCCGCCCACGTGCCCAACCCCTTATATTTTGAAAGAGGGTTTACATAGGCCTGGAATTTGCTCAATAGGCTAGGCTGCCTAGCCAGTCCGCTCCCTGGTTTTCCTGGCTCTGCCTCCCCAGTGCTGGGATCATAAGCCTGTGTCACCACATCGGCTTTTTGCTCTTTTTTTTTTTTTTTAAGAAAAAAAAAAATCAATGTCTTCATGCTTCAAGGCAAGCAGTTTGCCAACAGCCTAGCAACCATTTTATTTTATTTTATTGTCTCCAGATTCTTGATGGCAAAAGCTGTTGAGAAGGGAGGCTTTCCAGCAATACTGGCTGTACTGTGCCCTGAGCAGCCAGGGCCACTGTTGAAGAGTGACCTTGGCCTGTCCTTCTGGTAGGCCTTCTGTTTGCCTCTATGAAGTGGGAGTAGAACCTAGTAGGCATGAGCTGAGACAGCACAATGCCTCCAGGAAACCCTGCCCCCAGCAGTGGAGGTCTTGAGGAGGCCCTTGAACCTAGTGTGCCTTGCGCTAGAAGATAACTGGAACCCCTTGGGGCTCTGGGCTCCATGAGCCCGTTTCTGTTTTGCGTCACTAGTCATTTTTGAAAGCCCTACTCCCAGGTGTACGGCCATGAGCCCTTTTCCGAACAAACTGCGACTTCCTCCACACACGCAGCCCGGGTTCTTGATTGATGCTCCTACAGAAAGCAGGAGCCTGTACCGTGAACCCAGTGAAGGAACAAGTTGGGATCATCTGGGCTCTGGGAAAAAAGAAATTTGATTCTCCCTCACCCATGAATATTGGGTAGCCAAATACCTACCAACCAATCAAACACATCAGAAGCTGAGGCAGGAGGTTTATATGTCCCAGGCCGGCCTGGACTACATGGAGCCCTGTCTCAAAAACGAAAAGGCCACTCATAAGACCCCTTGCTCCTGCTTCTGGGCAGCCCCACAGGCCCATTCAGCTGCTGCATTGAGTTCATCTCTAAGGCCTTGCTAGTCCCTCTGCCTCAGTTCTCTACACTTTAATTCCTCAGAGAACCCCGGCCCTGCATGCCCTGCTCCCCACTTGGCTTCATCTCTGCCTTTCTTACACTGAGCACCTCTAGTGTGGATCACATGTGCTTGCCACATCTCTGAGTTCAGGGCTCCCCCAGAAGCACACACCTTTCACCCGGGAAAGGTTTTTTAAGATGAGGTCTTTCTCACTATGTAGCCCTTGGTTGGCCTGGTACTTGCTATGTAGACCAGGCTGGCTTCAAATGCTCAAAGGTCTGCCGACTTCTGCCTCTCAAGCACTGGGTGGGGTTACAGACCAGCACCGCCACAGCACACTTCTGGAAGCATCCTAATTGTTCTGTGCTCCAACAAGCACACTGCCAATAAATAGTTGTTGGGGTGAACACTAAAATAGAGTCAACTGCACATATAATTATGAAATGAGACAAAGGACTGTACCACGTGTGAGCACAGACACACACACACACACACCTCTGCCATTATGGTGCCTATGGCTAGATTTGGGGTTATATGTTTGACAGCATGTATACGAGACAGCCCTCGGAATTAGAGGAATTCAGTAAAAAGGATCAGCAGAATTTACCTTGCTTAAAGATAACTTTCAAATTCAGAAGCATTGAGTTCTGAAATAGGTCCCCAAGCTGACAGGAAATTCTAATGAGATTCATCTCAATCCTAGAAACACAGCTGGCCTCTCCTTCCTGCTGTGGACACGGACTCTGCCCCTAAACCCAAGAAGGCCATGATCAGCTGCCTGCTGGTCCATGCCTATAAACCCAACGCTCGGCAAGCTGAGGCAGGAGGATCATGTGTTCCAGGCCAGTGTGGGCTGTGTGAGCTCTGTCTCAAACTTGAGTGAAGCATGTTACCTTTATGCCTTTACAGGCTCCTCGGGTGATGAGGGGCCTGAGGTGGAAGCAAGCTGCTCCCTGCTGTCTCCCTGAACACAGAGATGGCCCAGGGGAGACTATGGACCAGGAGGATGTCTGAGGTAGAGGTTAAGGGAGGGAAGGAGTGACTCTTGCAAACATTCATGGTATCACATATACAGCTGGTCTGCAAGAGAGCCAAGAGCCCGGCTCCCTCTGAGAGAAACAGGTGCTTAAGCCTCTGTACCACAAGAAGCTTCTGGAACAGGGAGGCTGAAGGATCATGTTTGTCTTACAGCCACACACGCAGACACTTCTCCATTCAGAGAAGTAAATTTGGTGAGAACAGGAAGAGGAAGAGCAACGGCCAAGCCAAACAGCTTTGGCTGTGGAGGGAGGCTGGTCAAGGTCTGAGACAGTATGAGACAATTAGGATCTGTACAGTTTGATGGTTGACACTACCCACTGATTCCTTAAACATGGAGAGTAGGGACAGAAGAGACCAGGCACCCATAAGTGTCTGTGGCACTGGGTAGATAGATGTAGGAACCATTGGTTTGAAGGGGCCTCTGAGTGTCAGGTTGGGCCATGGTGGCAGGCACAACAGCTCACTGTCAACAGAGGGACAAAGTCTTGAGCTGTACAGTAACTACTGACCACAGAACACAGTTGAACATGGACATAGCCAGGCCTTGGGGACTTCCCCAAGGACACTACTTCAGGGGAAGAAAGAATGGGTATCCAGCGAAGGGGGAAGTAACTCTCGGGTCTCTTAGAATGGCTGTGCATGCTCTGGGGCTGATAGAGGCTGATGACCCAGTTACACAGAATGGGCAAGAGGTGGGGGAAGGACTGGGGTAGGGTACAGGACAGCCATCACTGCTGAGACCGTGGCTATTGTCCCAATGAGGCAGTACTGGGAGACTGGTCAAACGTGGCCTCTTCATGGGGACCCAGCAAGAGTTCTCACACATTTGCATTCTTAAAGAAAACAAAACAAAACAAAAAAAACAGAGAAAGTAACACAAGAGCCAAGGACAGAGCCTTGAACTTTCAAAGTTGAGCCAGATACTCTGAAGACAATGGTGTGTGGTCTCTGAGCAGACCAAGGCTGCTAGGGAGGCAGGATCCTTTGTTTTTTTGCCCTGCCTCTTTGAGGACTGATATCAAAGGCCTTTCTTCTCGTTTTGTTTGTAGTTTTGTAGCAATGTGTCCAGGCTCAGTCCTCTTCCTGAGAGTGTCTCAGTGTCTCTGGGCTAACATGGCTTTTTAAAAATAGCTAACAAAAGGGAAATTTTTTAGGAGACAAAGGCACCCTTGCCCTCAGAGGAAAGAGTCGCTGCAGGATCCTGTCTGAGTTCTTGTGGGATGGGATGTGCTGTGGAGGTGCAGTGGAGCTAAGCCCCTCTCTCCCCGTAGGTGCCTCCATCTCTGCCTCTGAGACCCCATGAAAATGGATGCTCATGAATGATTGATGTAGCTCTTCTGTGATTCCTCCTAGGCTTAAATCTTGAGAGCCGGGCTCCAATCCCATTTCCTGGCACACCCAGACCTCTGTTGCTCAAAGAACGTGAGGCCCAAGTTCCTTTCTTTTTTTTTTTTTTTTTTTTTTTTTTGGTTTTTTCAAGACAGGGTTTCTCTGTGTAGCCCTGGCTGTCCTGGAACTCACTCTGTAGACCAGGCTGGCCTCGAACTCAGAAATCCACCTGCCTCTGCCTCCCAAGTGCTGGGATTAAAGACCTGCACCACTACTGCCCAGCCCCAAGTTCCTTTCTGATCAAGTTTCCCAAATGGTCTGATCTGATGGAAGCAGCTCTATGCCCACATTTGAGACTCAGGAATTCTCTGTCATTGATGCTGCTTTCCCATTGTTGCATGAGTCTCAGAGGCTGGGACACACAAGCATAGAACCTGGGTATCCATTCTTTACAAAAAGCCAAGCATAGTAGTACTCATCCATCACTCCAGCACTGAAAAAGACAAAAAGCAAACAAGTGATCAAGTCTCCGCACCAGCATCTCACACTACAGTTATGGGTGTGCGCTATCACGCATGGCCAGAAGACACACTTGCCTGTTGGGAGCCTCTACATGGGATCCTTTCTTGTTGCAGCCACTTGTTCCTGTGGACTGAAGTCCCCTTGCCAGGGGGATGATTGTTTTTCCTCAAGTCTCAAGCATGAACTTTGGGTTCTAACCAAAGGCAAGAAGATCACTCCCCCTCTTGTGCCATGTCTACAGTGACAGAACCACCTGACCTTCTCATACTCGGCTACCAGCCATGGCAGCCATGACACGCAACATGCCTGGAGATCAAGAGTAGCCTTCAGGTGTTTGGTGCACCTGGGCCAGCCTCTGCCATGGTCACAGAGGCACCTGGGGCAGCCTCTGCCGTGGTCACAGTGGCACCAGGGCCAGCCTCTGCCATGGTCACAGAGGCACCTGGGCCAGCCTCTGCCATGGTCACAGTGGCACCTGGGCCAGCCTCTGCCATGGTCACAGTGGCACCAGGGCCAGCCTCTGCCATGGTCACAGAGGCACCAGGGCCAGCCTCTGCCATGGTCACAGTGGCACCAGGGCCAGCCTCTGCCATGGTCACAGTGGCACCAGGGCCAGCCTCTGCCATGGTCACAGAGGCACCAGGGCCAGCCTCTGCCATGGTCACAGAGGCACCAGGGCCAGCCTCTGCCATGGTCACAGTGGCACCAGGGCCAGCCTCTGCCATGGTCACAGTGGCACACTAGCCTCTACACTCTTCCGGGAGGAGGCATGTCAGGAAGCCCAGGGTGGCTTTCTGTAGCTGCTCCAGGACACTGCCTATCCCAGCTGCAGGTTGTTGACACCATAGGAAGCTCTGGGATGGGAGAGGACCGAGCTGCTGCCAAAGTAAACCTGGGACTATGCAGGCTCTCTTTGATTCAACATGCTATTTGTAGACCAGGGTACATATTTATTCTTTATTTTCCCCCAGCGAAACACGGTGTGCCTTGGGAGACAGACCGGTGCTTGCTTATTTTTCCATACTGTTTTTCATTGCATCCCTGACAGGAAGCGATGTTTGAAGATACCTCGATAAGGTAGTTGAACTGCGTTGCCGCCTGAGGGAAAGTTGTAATGCCATAAAAGCAATAACTAGTGACAGAACACCTGTTGACATCTGGAACAGAAGTGATGCAGCCCCAGGTAGGCCTGATTCAGAGCACAAATAATGCGTCTGAGCCTGGCCTTCCTCCTGGCTTTCTGACGCTGGATGCTGTGTGCTGGTTCACCTGTGTGCTGGTCAGAGCAGGGGCACTCGCAGGAGGCAGTCCCGTTCCTCCATAATAAACACTGAGGGTCTTGGGATGTGCTGAGCCGTCTCCTAGACTCTAGAAACACAGCGCCCCACCACCCTTGGGACTGACTGTCTTCGCTCCACTGGAGTCTGAATCCCACGGGGCTGATCATAAAGGGTAACAGAAACCAAAGGCTCACAGAAACACATTGGATACACTGAGCGGAGAGATCAGAAGAAGACAGGGTAGGGAGAAGGCCCAGAGTGGGAGAGAGGGTAAGCATTCTGTATCAGGCCATTGTCAGAGACCAAGGAAGGGGCAAGCTGCAGGGGCATCTGAGGGTGGAGAATCCCAGGAAAAGGTAAGAAGCTGGAGACCCAGCCTGGTCTCACCCAGTCTGGAGCAGGGTGAGACAGTTGGAAGTGCGGAGGCCATGAGAAATGATGTTTTTAGAGGGGTCACAACCACCAAGGCCCCAGCCGCACCAGTGGCTGGTGTGGTGGAGTGAGGCTGTATTCCCTGCTAAGGACACTTCTCTCTCCATAGTGCCCCAGCCAGGTGGGGCATCCAGAAAGGCAGTTAAGGCCCTGAGAGTTGAGCATGCCGGCCATTTTTCTTTTTCCAGAGAAAAGGCATCTAAAAGAGGGGTGTCTGGCAGCAGTGTGGCAAGTGCATGCCTCACCTTTCTAGGCTTCTCACCTTATACTGCATCCCTTCCTGAAGGTCAAGGGATACAGAGTCTGTGGTGATGCTCCTCAGAGACACTCGCAGCTAAGCCTTTGACCCAGGGAATGTGTGACCTGGCCTCAGGGACTCTGCAGTGGGATTAAGGACATGGTTATGGAGCTGTGATTAGACACCAGGTAACCATGAGGTATCTTTCTGAAGCAGTGGGGCCAGATCACAGAAGGAGAGGTCACTGTGGACGTACAGAGTGAGGGAAAAGAAAAGGCAGTTTGTGGCCATAAAGCCAGCAGTGGGGAGGGCGAGCCTTGATAACCCTGAATTCAAGGCCAGCCTGGGGCTGTACAGCCATCTTCTCTACTGAAATCTAAGAATGGACTCTCTAAGTCCCCCACCCCCCCATGGTGTGTTACAGGGGTCCTGGGTTTGACACTGAAGAAAAGGATATTGGTCCCACCCTGTGTATTGCTGAGGACTCTGAGTGGCCCTAGCAATGAGCCACACATGCAGAGAAGAAAGAACAGGAGCCGAGAGCCAGACAAAACAATCTGTACTGAAGGGTTATTTTATTTGTTCAGTTTTTGGTTTCGGTTTTTTGTTTTTATTTTGTTGAGACAGGGTCTCACTATGTAGCCCTGGCTATCCTGGAACTCACTATGTAAACCAGGCTGGTCTTGAACTCACAGAGATCCCATTCTGCCTCCCCACTACTGGGATTAAAGATCCCAGTTTGCTCAGTCTTGAAGGCTACCTTGTAACTATCTTGGGTCTTCTGCCAAGAGTTCTACTCTATAAACTTAAGTTTCTCTCTCTCTCTCTCTCTCTCTCTCTCTCTCTCTCTCTCTCTGTATGTGTCTGTGTGTGTGTGTCTGTGCCTGTGTATATGTGTGTGTGTGTCTGTGCCTGTGTGTATCTGTCTGTCTGTCTGTCTATCTATGAGTATGATATGGTCATTTTGGCACACATATATGGATGGATGCAAATGTGCATTCTTTGCCTGTAGATGTCACAGGGCAATGTCATGAGTCAGTCAGTCCTCAGACACCTCCCACATTTTGCCTGAGACAGGACCTCTCACCAGTCTGGAAATGACACAGTCCCAGCCAGCTGGCCTGAAAGCTTCCAGGGATCTACACGTCTCCATTTTCCATGTTGCCATCACTGACGCTTAGATGCTCACGCCGCTGTCATTGGCTTTTTTTACAGATATCAGGGATCTGAACTCAGGTCCTTGTGGCATGAGGCGAGCACTTTGTGGGCTGAGCTGTCCCTCCAGCTTTGCTTGGATTTCTTTAAAATATATCTCTTATTTGCAACAGCAACAACAATGACAAGGCAGGCTGATTGGAGCAATGATTTCGTCTTCTCTTTTAATCCAGGTATCATGGCATGTGGCATCCTGGAAATGTGCGCCCCCTTTTCGGTCTGCTCTGCCCATCCTTACACACTTCATCCTGAGATTAAGACCTCGTTTCAGTCCTATCGACCTGGAATGACGAGCGAACTTTGCGGTCCCTGAGGAGCTGGAGCGGGCGGTAGTTGTTCACCATCACCTCCTCGTCCTCACCTCGCCCAGAGAACAAGAGTGTACGGAAAGTTGACAGCTGAAATAGAGAGCAGCCACGGTGAGCTGCTTCGGGAACAGGGAGATCCACGTGCCAGGTGTCCCCTCCCACACCGAATCAGGAGTGACTAACAGAACACAGCATAAGGAACCCGTGACTCCATAACGCCTGAGGGTTCACTAGAGGCACCGTAGCCACCACTCTGTTGGGGTTAGAAAGCCCACAGACGTGAGGGGAACCCAGGGGTCTCACCCAGTGGTCCCAAGGAAAGGTCACAGGAGGGTACTGAATCCCAGCCAACAGCCAGCACCGACTTGCCAGCCACTGAGTGAGCCACTAGGTAGGGACAGAGTCCTCTGGGTATGTGCCATGATATACACTGTCCTGTTAATGTAGACATTTACACCCCCACCCCACCCCAAATGAACTCCTGCGATGAGATGGACAGGAAATCATCAGGGCCAATTAATCACTTTTTTTCCCCCTGAGAAAGAAAACAACCTTTCCCCAAGGCAAACAGAAAGGTCCCATTGAGATTTGAGAATGGCTTTTGTTCTTACATGGATGGGCTTTCCCAGGCACAGCCTGGCTGAGTTATTTAACTCAGGACAAGGATCACACCTAGATCTCAGGGAATATGATGTATGCTAGCTTCATACATGTAATATGCTACCCCAAAATGTGATCATGGGGCTTTGTACTCAGTGACTCTCGTGTGAATGGAAAACCCTTCTAGCAATTTGGGAACATCTAAAATATGCCAGCGGGGGTGGGAAGTGTGGCTCAGTCTGGTTTGAACCTAGAATGCATGATGGTATGCTCTTGCAATCCCAGCACTGGGGAAGCAGAGCCAGGCAATCCTGGTGCTTAGAAGTCAGCAAGCCTAGCCTCATGGGTGAGTTTCAGGCCAATGAGATACCTTGTCTCAAAGCACAAGGCGAATGGTACGCAGAGAGTAACAACCAGAGGCTGACTCTAGACCTCCAGATGGACCAGAAAATGGAGTCCAGCAATGCCCTACCATGACACCTGGATGAAGAGGCAGATAAAAATGACCTCTTTGGGGGCTGTGACTCAGCTGGAGTGCTCACCTGGCTTGGGGACACCTCAATGGGCATCTTCTGCACAATCCAGGTGACTGACTCAGCCAGGGGTGGGGTAGTGAGGGAGCCAGGGTAAGTCCAGTAATCCCGGCAGGCAGGTAGCAGCCAAGAAGGGTCAAAGGGTCCCATGGCCACCTGTGTATCCTGAGAACAAGAACCACAGCCCCATCAGGGGGTCCAGCATATATGGGGACCAGGAAGGAACAAGCACCTCTCCATTTTACCACAGCTTTGATGGCCAAAGGAGCATTCTAAACAATGGTTATGTGGCCACCATTGTCATATGTGGAAACACAAAGAAAATGTGACTCTTCTTTACAAAAAAGGGACTCCTACAAAATGGTTTTTTGTTTGTTGTGGGTTTTTTTGTTTTGTTTTGTTTTTTTTGAGACAGGGTTTCTCTGTGTAGCCCTGGCTGTCCTGGAACTCACTCTGTAGACCAGGCTGGCCTCGAACTCAGAAATCCACCTGCCTCTGCCTCCCAAGCACTGGGATTAAAGGCCTATGACATAACACCCAGCTGAGACGGGGTCTTGTGTAGCCCAGGGTGTCCTCAAAATCTGTTAGACAGGGATACATTTGAATTCCTGGTCCTCCTGCCTCCTCCTGCTGAGTGCTGAAATTACTGATGTGAGAGAGAATGCTGTGTGTGTCCTGTCATGGCCAGCTCAGTAGTGTCCGCCATGTGACTAGGCTGTGTCTCATCTGCATTCACCCATGTTGGGCTCTTGGCCTGCTTCTCCGTCTGGCTATCTTAAAAGTATTTCCAGAATGGATGGGA
>JADRCH010000090.1:11683105-11846346 GCA_019843965.1 Rhynchomys soricoides
TCTCTCCATTCCTTAGGGAGCTGTGAAAGCCCTGGTGTTGGTGTGGCCAGCTTAGGCCTGGTGTAGACCACTAAGGATCAGAATCTTGATAATCTGGGAAGTCTGCAGTTATCCTAAGAATTTCCCTTTTTGACTCTGACTCTGATGTGATCAGTGTGACATATATTTCATTTGGGGAAATAAATTGTGTAGAAGTGAACTCAGGAAAAGGAATCATGTTTGGCACTCGCTTTTTGTTATTAGTGTCCTGAGGAAGATGAGACTGGTGTCAGAGTTCTAAATCCAGGCTGTGTCTCTCAGTAAGATACTTTGTTAGTGGAGACTTTGAACACCGTCACAGCCATACTAAACGCTTCTGTACCCACCGTCATGCTGGCGGACAGCACCAGGACTGTCCATTCTCCAATGCCAGGACTGGACATTTCCCAGCTTTTAAGAAGAGGTTGTAGTTCAGAGCCATCTGGCTTTCTCATGCCTTGGGAAAGGCAGGTCACACCAGCAGCGTGAGTTATCCTGCTGAGCCATGTGTTGGCACAGTGGTTCTCTAATGAGTGTGTGGAAACAGATGGCATCATTATTAAGTGACTGCTGCATATGGACTGTCAGGCAGGACAGTGTCTCACTTCAGACGCACTGACCACTAGTCCTGGCAGTACTGGTCACTAACCCATGGGACTCAGTCATAGTCTTGCCTCTTTGCCCCAAGATAGCTGCTTAGCAGGGCATGTTAGGTCATCTGCTGAGGTCATAGAAGAATTATTGATACGGTGTGCTATGGAGGATATGTTTGTAGGGTTTAGTCCTTTGGCCCCCATTTAGAGCCAAGAGTTGCAAGTGGACAGACGGTTCTTGTCTTCCTGGGTGCCTGTGTGCCTGAGGTCTGTTTAAGAGGCCTGAATGCTTTCTATCAGATTTGAAGTCAGTTGGTTATACTACAAGGGTAACCCTGCTCTGGGTTTTAGGGCTGGGGACCTGACCTAGGGCCTCCAGGTGCTTGGCAACTATTCTATCGCTGAGCACATCCCAGCCCTCTTTTCCTTCTGTGTTTTGAGAGAGTATCTCACTCAGTTGTCTAGGCTGTCCTTGAATGTTGCTCTGCAGCTCAGGTAGGCCTTGACATTTCAGTCCTGCCACCTTACTTTCTGAAGTGGCTGGGACGACAGCCTGCGCCATTTCATCTTACTTACTATAGGTGTTTATTTAGGTAAGGCTTTAGAGATGGATGAGCTAGAAGAGCAGTGTATGTTGAGCTTTGCCCCTGCCTTCTGTGGTGGTCATCCTCTTGCATCCCATTCTTGAACACTGAGAGTGAGGGACATAGTCATTCACAGACCTAGCTGGCTGAATGCATGGGAACGGCATCTGTTAATGAAGGGAGTTAGTTGGGTTTCTGTTCCCACAGTGTGGGCATTTGGTAATCCCTAGAGGGTAGGCTAATCCTCCATGTAAAATCCTAACCATTCATCACAAGGAGGAGGTGTTGTGTGTCAGTTAGCACTGGCTCGGACTGCTCCCTCTGCAGCCCATGCTTTCTGCAAGTGTATGGTTTCATGCCGTAGTCTGCTGACTTACTGACAACTTCCTGTGATAGTTGCCCTTTAGGTCCCTGCACCATGAAGCTGATGGCAGCCTGAGAAAGCTCCAAGTGGCTTGCAACTTGAGTTTTGCTTTGTTTTTGTTTTGTCGTGACCAAGCCCTGAGCTGCCTGTCTGTAGAGAGAGGAGCTGACGGCCCTTTCGTGGATCTTGTTTGTGGAGTGACCATAAGGTTTAGGGAAACAGAGACCTTGGTTGTGCTTAGTTTTCTTATGTAAGAATCATTTGTAGGGCTGGAGAGATGGCTCAGCGGTTAGGAGCACTGACTGCTCTTCCAGAGGGCCTGAGTTCAATTCCCAGCAACCGCGTGGTGGCTCACAACCATCTGTCATAGGATCCGATGCCCTCTTCTGGTGTGTCTGAAGACAGCCGCAGTGTACTCATATAAATTAAAAAATAAATAAATCTTTAAAAAAAAAAAACCAAAAAAACCCAAAAACCATTTGTACATTACTGGTTAGAAGCCACAGCTATATAATAGAATTGCTATTCAAAATAGCTTACTAAAACAAGACAGATGAAGCAAAAATAGCTTATGTAAACCAGGGGCCGTTTTGGAAGAAAATGTTGGAGTGCGCCATTTCGAAACCGGACTTGGCAGTTTAGTCTGTGGAGTGAATTTCTAAAATTCTCCACTTCTGTGCCACAGAAGTGACTCCTGGCTGTCACAGTTGTCCTCTAACATGTGGCCTGTCCTTGGTCCAGGGCACATGCTGCCTTCTAGCCTTTCTGCACCCCTTGCCCATATGAAACACTGGTTAGATACCTCGCCATCCACACATGGATGGGATCATGTCAAAGCATCTCCAAGTCCTAGCTGCAGGTATCAAGAATGGATGTACAGGCACAGATAGGTGCCTGCGGGGACTCTTGGACCCCTGGACAGCTCACGATCGCTTCAGGGCAGACATTTACACGTGCACAAGAAGAAGGGGTTTTCTGGACTATTCAGAGCCTCTTGTTGCTCACCTGCTGAAAGAACTGGGTTAAATAAATGTGATCATCCTTTGGCTGTGTCTCAAAACATTCTAGGTTTTGTGTGTCAGTATGGCCTGAAGGCAGTGGATACTGACCTTTGTTTCCTGTCTTGTAAGTTCCAGAGGACTTCATTCTGGTTATCTTCATTTTTGGAACCACTAGTATTTCACAATGCTTGTGTCTTAATGTTGGTAAACTGGGTTTACTTTACAAATGTCAGATGGGAGTTAATTTTTCCCATGGATAGAAAATATATTTAATAATAGTTCATGAGTACAAGTCTGTTGTCTAAAAACTTTCCTGAAGGAGGCTGAGGCTGAACCCAGGTAGCTAACTGACCTGAGCTTTGCAGTATTTGAGTAGCTCTGAAGCCTCGGTGGCCACACCTTTTCTAGATTGTTTAGTACCCTGCTGCTGGATGGTGCCATATGTCACTAGCCTCTAGGACTTCAGCAGAGCCCTAGGAATGGCTTAGGAAACCCACAACTGTAATGTGCTCTTGAACAGGAACTGGGGCATCTGGGAGGCAGGGCTGTCACAGAGCCCAGTGTACCAGCAAGGCATGGGAAGTGGGAACTGCTTCCTGCTCTTCACACCTGGGGGTGCTCTCTGTGCATTTTATTTTTCTGGAACTTAAGATAGACTCTCAGAGTTGTTTGTATTCGGACCTGCTTTAAAGAAGAGCAGAAAATCCAAATTGCTACTGGAAGCTTTTCATTTTAACAGTTTTTAAAATTGATGATGCCATTGAAGATTTATAAGACTGGAAAAGAAAACAAGTTTATTTTGCTTAAACTGTAAAGCTAGAAGAATGTGTCGTTCTGATGGTGACATTGGATTGACATATTAGTACAGCAAGTACACTGCTCCTGAATTTACGAAAGGTGCCTTTCAGATAAGGAGTGGGTAGATGTTGTCTTGTTCTGTATAGAGACATGATTCTGTGTTACCAGTGGAAACCTGGACCCTACTGTTATACAAATTGATAAGGTCAGAGCGTGCTAGGTTTGCGTGTTTGTGGAAGCTAATACACTGAGTGAACCAGCATGACCCACTGTGTGGCAGTCCTTCCTCCTGCTTGTCCCCTTTATCACTGAGTGATGACAGCAGGCCTAGGCCTCTCTCGACCTGAGATGGTTTTCCTGCCCTCCAGCAGTCTTCTTCTGTTTGTTTTGATGCTGTTTGTTGAGATAAAGTCTCCTTATGTAGCCTATGCTGGTTTGGAACTCATGATTCCCCTGCCTCAGACCTCTAAGTTTTATGATTTCAGGCATGTGTCATTATAGCCAGCCCATTGGACTTTTTGTATGCATACTGGATATAGCCGTGACTGGCTGACTTCAGGTAAAAAACCTGTCTCTGAGAACTCTCTCCACTTACAAACTATTGATGCCACCAAGCAATTATTCATTCATCTTCTGAATTCTAAAATTCAGCTATTTCCATCCTTACCCATGCTGAGAGCCCATGCCCATTTTCCACCCTGCCAGCATGTTTTCCCTTGATGTTTTAAGACAGTATTGTGACAGGGACCTAGCAAAGGCTTCCTGGAGAGGGGCACATGACAGCAGCTGTGCTCAGATGAGTTGGGCCAATGGATTCGAAAACTGGCAGTGCTTGGACTCTGCTTAACCAGCATACTTGCCCGCCTTTAAGGCATCATTTTCTGTTCTGTTTGCCCAAGGGACTCCCGTTATTTGAGCTCATATCTCGTTTTTGACGTATTCCTTTACAATCAGGATAGCTTGGGCCTGCTACACCTCAGCTCTGGTGTTCTGGCAGCCAGATGGAGGTTGGGGGCTTGGCTTAACAGCCCCAGGGAGCTTATATTTGAGCTGTGTGCTGTACTGCCTGAACCTGCTTCTGAGCTGGGCTAATTGAGGCCTTTCCCCTCTTTCAGAGGACTATCCCAACGGCACCTGGCTGGGCGATGAGAATAACCCTGAGATGCGGGTCCGCTGTGCCATCATCCCCTCCGACATGCTGCACATCAGCACCAACTGTCGCACAGCTGAGAAGATGGCGCTGACGCTGCTGGACTACCTGTTCCACCGTGAGGTGCAGGCCGTGTCCAACTTGTCGGGCCAGGGCAAGCATGGGAAGAAGCAGCTGGACCCCCTCACTATCTATGGCATCCGGTGTAAGTTCACACAGCTGATAAACAGCGTGGCCTGTGAGGCTGCTGAGGTGGTCAGGGAGCTGAATCCAGACCATGTTTTCAGTCCTAGGGGTGGTGCCGGGCACAGTGGTCTGACAGAGGTGGGGATCTGGACTCAGGATTTGCTTTGGCAGTATGTTGTTTAGCACTCTGTGCTGAGAGGGACGCTTGAGAATGTGCTTCTCCAGGGACTTGCAGATCCCAGTCTTACCCATCCTTAGACTGCTTTTGGAGACGAGAAAGCAGAGGTAGGATTCCTTGCTGCCCATTTATTTGCCCCAGTGCCCCTGAGCTTCCCAGTGGCACCAGTGGAGTACCACCTTCTTTCTGTTCAGGGAGGTCTTGGCCTTGGCACCGTGACATGCCCATGAGCTGATCTGGCTGTGCTGGAGGCCAGCACTCTAGGACCGATTTTAGTGTCCAACATGAACTGGTTGTTTTCCTCTACTTGAGGAATACCCATTGCTCAAGCTGGTTGTCACTGTGTCATTCTGCTGATTCATGGAAAGCACGTAAGAAACTAAGGCCCCTCTTATCAGTGGTCCAGTCTGATGCCCAGCCTCCTAGACTGTTCATTCCAGAGCTACCTGGAATGAACTGGCAAGTAGTGGCCTCTGCTCACATTCAGAGTCGTGGGATGGCTGTGTGTTTAGTTTCACACTAAACAGACCTTTGGCTTTTCCATCATCCCAGAGGGGCAGCTGCATTGTCCTTCTTGAGGAGACAGCCACATGGGCAAGTTCTGGGGCCAGTGGAGCCATAGCTCTACCGAATACCCCACAGAAGGTAGGTATTTGACACCTGCTTTAGAAAGAGAGACTGGCCTTGGACCTTCAGAGTGTTGGGCCAGTGTACCCCACAGTTAGACACTGGCTTAGCCCTAGGGGTGTGTAGTAAGTGGGGGAGCAAGGGGCGATGCTAAGGCTAAGGCCATCTGTACAGGAGTCTGCGTTGCCTTCCCCAGACCGTAGTCTACACTGTGTTCACTTGGCTGTGGGCCATGTGCGAGACAGGGAGTGCAGGCTGTTCAGATTGACCATGCTCTGTGGCCCTGGGCTCCATGCTAGCCTCTTTGTGCATTGGTTCCTTAGCTTTGTAAGAACAGAAACTTGGTAAATTGCTGGCATACCTCCATCTGTATGGGCCTTCTCCCTCCCAAGTACTGGGATTAAAGGTGTGTACCACACACCCAGGCAGCGACTCTTCCTAAACTGTTACCTAGAGCAGACAATTTCCTGGTCATAAGTTGTAGGTAGCACAGAGAACTTCCCTGGCTTGGTGCATTATGGGATTTCTAGGGCTATGCTAACAGAGTCCATGCTGGAACAATCAGACACAGGCCCAGATGGAAGGTCTGGCTGTTGGCTGGGCAACACCTCCTCCTCCAGAGGGGCTTTGCCTCTGGCTCTGGTGGTGGCTGGTAGTTTTGGTGCTTCCTGATGCTGCCTCAATTGGCCATCTCCTCTGTGGCTGCCCGTGTCTGTCTCTCCCATCTCCTTAGAAGTGCACGTACAGGAGTGAAATCTCATTACTGTAACCTCTTCCTCAATCATATCTGCAAAGGCCCTGGGTCCCAACACGGTCTCATTTGGAGGTCCTTGGGAAAGCTATGATTTTGGCAGACACTGTTTCATCAGAGACAGGGATGTGGGTTTTTCTGAGTTTGGATAATCAGATGCTGTCTCTTCCCAGGTCCTGAAGGGTGGATTGGGAAAGCTGCTCATATGCTTTGGATACAGGCCATATATAGGTGTGGCATTGGTCTGCCATGGCCTGGCAGGGGTCTTGGGATACCCTGAAAATCCCTAGACAGTCAGGGAAGAGTTCGGTCAGTTTAAGCTGGTAGTAAAGCAGCTCGTGAGTTCTGGAGACCAGTGGGAGACCTCATCTCAGAAGGGCCCAGTTGCTGCTGTGGAGCTGGCTTAGAATGGCTGTCAGAGACTCTAGACTAAGAGGAGTTGTGGGGGAGCATGAATGGGTCAGGGTGAGCTGGGGAGAGCCTGGCAGGCTGTCCTTGGAAAACTTTGCGCAGGCCTGTTCAAACACCCCTTGTCCAGCGCTCCTTCTATCCCCTAGTGGGGTCTGATGTTTTTCTGGGGAACTGCAGTTGAGTGGGGTCTGTAACATGAAAGATGAGTTGTTGGCAGCTAGTTTTCTGCTTGGTTCTCTCCGTGGACTTGAGATTATTTTAGCAGTGATGTGTCCTCCTTCCTTTGTTACTGAGGAAGCACTGTGCCGCCCACTGAGGAGCAGCTCAGTTGTTCCTCCAGTCTGTTGCCTTTCCCACAGTTCCTAGCGGGCTTCTGCATAGGCTCATGAGGTGGGAGCTGGGAGACTGCCTTTATCACGGCATAGTCGGCAGTGGAGCTCTCGTCCGTGGAAAGGCATTAGTAGTGAGAGCAGATGCTTCCTGCTCCCCGATAAGTGGTGTGAGCGAGCTGGCTGCTCTGTAGTTTGAAGAGCATTGCCCTGACTCCCCTGAGCTAAGTGCTCCACTCCTGGGGCAGCAGGTGACCCACAGGCCAGCAGCTGGAGGCTTCTGTTCTTTGAGGGCTTTTGGTTTTGAGCTTTGATTCTACTGCACGACCTGTTGAACAGCAGAGGAAGGTGTGATATCAGGCCTCGTCTTGTTTGTCTCCTTGATGCTCTTACCTGGGGTCCTCAGCTGTGATGAAGGTGGACACATTGCAGGATAGACAGAAGCTACACTGTGAGATTACTTCTCCTGTTCCTTGGTTTTGCCTCAAAACAGGCACAAGGGCGATGCTGTTCTTATTCCATGAGATTCTCAAATGTGGCTCAGATGAGGCTGTTGGTCAGTAGTGGGTTCTGGGGTGACTGTGATTGGAAGCCAGGTAACTAGCCGAGGACGTAAAGCCACTTGTAGTACACGTGGTCGCTCACTGGCTTACAGAATGATGACTCCGTGTCTATTTTAGGTGACCTGAAAGTCAGAACCAGAGTTGCCAGCTCACTCCCAGATTCTCTTTCCTGAGGGAAGGTGAAAAGTACTGCCGGGCCCCGTGTGGTGCTCAGCAGGCCAGCCTCCTTCCGGGTCACAGGTCTGCTGTCATTGTGTCATTACTGAGTATATGCAAACAGAAAACTCAAAGACATCTATCTCCTAATGCCCGATATTTAATCCAGCAATGAAAGGCTTCGTTTTCACTACTTCTCCTGTTTGCTATCGATAAAAGCAGCTTTAGAATGTTGGTGCTAACTCACCTTTCAGTAGATGATCTGAACTCAGTGGCCTCAGTGGCCACAGCAGCAAGTTTCCCAACTTAGACTTTTGATTATTATAGTTTCAGTTTCTTCCATTTATTTTCCTGTCAATCACTAAAGTTGTATAAGCCAGTACAGAGGTCACTGTGTTGAAGAGCAAGTCTTGTGATGTCATTCACTACCATCCTTCCTGGGCTGCAGACAGGGTCCAGTGGTTAAGAGCTCTGCATACTGTTCTGTGGTGCTCCTGGCATGCTCTGTACTCCTAAGGATTAGCAGTGTGGGTTACAGTGGTGCTCTGTTTTATGAAACAGCCTGGTAAGAATGCAGAAGCAAGCATCTGACAAGGAGCACTGGTCAAATATCTTCAGGTGACTGCTGCTCCCTGAACACTAGCCAGTGTTTAGTGAGTCCAAGGCCCTCCGGTTCCCGACAGGCACAGAGAGCAACTAAGTTCCCTGCCTTTCTAAAGGAGGAAGGGTATAAGCACTGTGTGAGACTCCTGTCCATTTAAGGTGTTGTAGAAAGCAAGTGTGCTGCACTGAGGGAGTTTGGGATGGGGGGACAGTACTGTTAGCTGGTCTAGACTGAGGTGGGCTGGACCAGAGGAACAGAGGGTGACGGGACTACAGCTCTGGCAAGACCTGCATGGGTGTAGTGGGAGGTCTCTTTGATCCCCTAGGCAATTAGGATGGTGCATGTTGTCTTGTGAGTTTAGGGCAGGAGAAGCTACAGGCTTGGGAGTCTGGAGCCTGTGAGAAGTGGAGTCTCCTTGGTGTTGGAGGGAAGCCCGGTTATGTAAAGGTTAAATAGACAGGAAGAGTGATAAGTATTTGCATCTGATCCTGCCTACCCTAGTGACCTGAGTGACGGACGATCTTCCTTGATGAAGTGAGATTTTCTGGAAAATGAGTCAGCCCTCCAGGAGTAGGCCAGCGGCTCAGCTAGGTCTCTTAGTGATTAGCTGCTGTGTTTGGTGCTCTCAGCAGTGGGGCTCAGGGCAAGGCCTGTGTGACAGCTTTTATCTGGGACATGTTCTTTCAGGTCACCTCTTCTATAAATTTGGAATCACGGAATCTGACTGGTATCGGATCAAGCAGAGCATTGACTCCAAGTGCCGTACAGCCTGGCGGCGGAAGCAGCGAGGCCAGAGCCTGGCGGTCAAGAGCTTCTCTCGGAGGACGCCATCCTCATCCTCATACAGTGCCTCAGGTAGGCTCAGGAGAATGCTGTCCCAAAGCCTTTGTTCATCAGTTGACCCCATTCAGTGTGAGGCTGGCCTTGTGGGAACTCCCTAGGCAGTGGCTAGAGCACAAGGCCCGCATATTGTACACTGTAAGCTCAACAGGAAAATGTGGTACAGGACCTTTCTTGTGTTGCCTGGTTACTTACCTTCTGAGTGTCTTGCTGCCTTAACGGAAGCTACTGTTACTTGCAGAGTGATGGTGGCGAAGGGTGGAGGGTCCACGTTGTGCTCGTTATTCTTAGCTTGAGCTTGTAGACCCAGGCTTGTCCTTAAGATAACAGACATTCTCTGAGCCCTACCTATTGGCCTGTCCTCTCCTCCCTCTCTCTCTCTCTCTTTATTTATTTTATGTATGAATACACTGTAGCTGTCTTCAGACACACCAGAGGAGGGCATCAGCTCCCATTACAGATGGTTGTGAGCCACCATGTGGTTGCTGAGGATTGAACTCAGGACCTCTGGAAGAGCAGTCAGTGCTCTTAACTGCTGAGCCATCCCCCCCCCCCCCCCCCAGTAGGGCTTGTGCCTAGGGTCTTGGACAATCTTGGCTCTAATACTTTGCCGCTGAGCTATGCTCTCAATCCTAAAATTGTCTTTTAAATTCTTTTTCAAAGCTTTCTTGGCTGTAGCAATAGCTCCTGAAAGCTGAGTCCTGGGTCAGCTCAGGACCTGGGGCAGCAGTGGGCAAGGGCCGGCAGGTCTCCCTCTCAGTGCAGGTTTTGTCCTGGGACTCTGTTTTGGAAACTACAACGCTGGTCACCTGGAGCCCTCCTTGACCATCTTCCAGAAAGAGCTCTTCCTCCGTTGTTTTAGTGGTTATCAGATTCTTAGCTCTAGCCATTGCCAAGGCTCTAAGGTGGCAGCTGTGTGGGCCACACACATTGTTCCCTGTAGGGCAGTGTTTTTGCAGGTGGCATGCAGAACTAGGAGTTGGACTTCTTTTCTGGGAAGCCAAGGGAGCCTTTAGGGGTGAGAGGAATGTGTCTGGTGAAGCTGTATCTGGCTGAGGGGTGTGTGGCTGTTTTATGGGGCAAATTCGACTTGTGACTAACCTGAGATGTGCTCTTGGATGCTTTCAACCTGTGCTGGTTGTGGTTTGCTCCTTCCTTACCTGAGCAGTGGATCTTCATGGTGGTGGATCCGGCAGTGGTTCATCAGTTCTGTTTGTATTACTGTAGCTCCCATGTTACTGTCCATGAGTGCTTCGTCCATGTGAGAGGTTAAAGAGTGGGGGGTCGGCCTTCATCAGGTTGTGACAGCCACCTGGAGTGAGCCTTCTTGCTGTGAAAGTGTTGTGAAGACAAGTGGACACCTAGGTCTCCGCATTAGACCCTCTGGAACTGGAGTTATGGGTGGTTGTGAGCCACCATGTGGGTGCTGAGAGCTGAACCCAGGTCTTCTGAAAGAGCAGCCAGTGCTCTTAACTGCTAAGCCATCTCTCCAACCCCATAAAGTCAGAACTTAATGACAACCTAAGAGGATTATACTGGCCCACAGATTTCAGCATTGTATTAGGAAGACAACGAAATCCAGACACCTAACCTACTAAGAACATTTACAAGGTCTAGGATCCAATACCAAGAAACAGGAAAATGACCAAAACAGACAACAAACAAAACCTAAACACAGCCAACCAACCCACCGACCCTAGTGACTAAGGCGACCCAGTCTTAACAGCCCATGCATGCCACTACAATGTTATTAAAGTTATGTTCATTGACTTAAAAGAGGAACAGGAATCTAGTAGCAAGGTAAGAAATAGATATTCAAAAACTTGCCAAGCAGAGTTAGAGTGAAACATGAGGGAATGGTTGCCAGGCACCTGGATTTCATGCAGGCTGAAGGTGGCTGTTTGTTTCATCCCAAGGAATTAGTCAAGTAGTTTATTGGACAGGGCCTTGATGAGCCGGGTCTTACCTGAATCTGACATAGTGAGGCATGGCCTGTGTTACTAGTGTTAAGAAAGCACAGGCCAAATGGAATGAGCCAGGGTTCTGTAGCTGTATACATGTTCACAGCACCTGCTCAGATGCACACAGCCCAGAAGCGTTTACCTGCAGGCTCCACTGCTGCATTCATACACATGCTGAGTCCCAGCACCTGTGCAGCTGAACAGTGTGCCCTGTGTACATTTTCTGACATGATCACCTTTCAGACCATATGTCAGTCTGCCCCATGGTCACAGGGTAGTGTTTGGGGGCCACAGAGAAGGCTGTCCCAGGACAGTTTCTGTGGTGACAGTGGAACTTGAGTGAAGGATGAGATGCTTAACTGCACAGGGTTTGGCAGTGGACCTGAGAGGAGTGGCAGTGTGGGTGAGTTGGACTGCCTTCAAAGGTGCAGGGGCCAAGGGATTGGCAGAGAAGAAGCAGGTCAGCTCTCCATTCATTCACAACCAACCATTAGACCATTCCCTGTACAGGTGGATTGCTTACGGATTGCATCCGGGTCTGAAGGTGCTCAGGTTGTCGGGTGCTGGTGTGCTACAGTGGGATCGTGGTTGAAGTAGTGTGGGGTGGCCTGAAGCTCCACGTTTCTAGCCAGCACCCAACTAGCACCCACCTTGCTGACCCAAGCATGCTCTTAAATTAGTGAGGTTTCCTATCTTCAAGCTAGTGGCTGCTTTGCAAGTGGAGACTCAGTGCCTGTGCCTGTGGCTCCTGCTCCAGTCAGCATCTGGCGTATTTACTTATTAGCGTGTGGGCTCTTCTAGTTATTTGTGTTTCTCTCTATTGCTTGGCAGTAGCTTAGTGTAATGATGTTTATATTTTGTGTTTTAATATTTAGTATTTTTCTTTTTTTATTAGTAGCTAGTTGTACTTTTTATTTCTTTTGCTGCTTTGTTTATAAACACTGCCGATTTCTGTAAGATGCTGTGAATGCTGGCCTCTTGTGTAGGCGGCCAGCCACTGTGCAGTCTAAAGTGCCCAAATTCCAGACAAGTCCTCAGGGGTGGTATGTTTGAGAAGCCTTGGCAGCTGTCAGCCCCCCAGGGTGACTGTGGGGGGATGGACAAACGCTGTAGTCTGCGCACTTGGCTGACCTAGGCATCATTCCCGGAGGACACTGCCAGGTGGTCCTTTTCTTCCTGACCTGTGGTCTTTATCCTCCTGGCAGTGGACACTGTTAGCACAAGAACTGTGGAGTAGAAGGGAACCTTTGGCTAGGAGGGTGTTGCTGAAGGTGTGAAGGGGCTCCAGAACACGAGGCATGAATATTGTAGTCCTCCTCCTGTGAGCATGTATTGTTTAGGACTAGCTCAGAGCTGCCTAGTAGTTCTAGTCTCCATGACATGGTAAGGCAGGCAGGCACTTATTCAAAGGAGGCCCTGGGCGTGGGGATGTCCTTGCTACTCAGCATCCATGGGTGTTGTGGAAGTGAGCTGCTTTGTAAACTGATGAGGAGACATTCTGTTGTCTGTCCTAACATGCCACATTCTTGACAGAGATCTGAGTAAGCGGAGTGGTGGCTAGGCCAAGGGACTTCTGGAATCCTTGTCATTGTTCTGTCTGCATCTGCTGTTGTCTTGGCAACACTATTCTAGTCTTCAAGGCTGTTGGGTGATGGTGAAATGTAATTAAGCCAGAATTCTGTTAATTTGGAGTTGGTGTTGATTCCCGCTGGGCCGCCTTCTTACTTTAGGGTGGTTAGCAGAGACCAGGGGCCACCACACAATGCTACACACGACTCTCTTTTTCCCCTTACAGATGTTTATGTAGATAAGAATTTCATCTTGTATTCCATTTTATTTATTTCATTTGTGTCTTTTCACGTGCGTCCCTGTGTGCCGGGGATCATGGTAGTAAAGGACGCAGGTGGTGTGCATGAGTGGGGCTCGAGAACATCTTTCAACAGTAGGTCCTCCTTTTTCTGAGTGGTTTCTGGGGATAAGACTAGGTTGGCAGGCTTGTGGCAAGTGTCTTTGCCTATTCAGATATCTCACTGCCCTTATATGAGTTTTGCATCAAAGCTAGGGTGGTTGTTTGCATGAGAATGCTCCCCATAAGCTCATATATTTGAATGTTTGGTTCCTAGTTGGTCCACTGTTTTGGGAAGGATCAAAAGGTATGGTCTTAATTGGAGGAGATGTGTGTCTTGAGGTAGGCTTTGAGGTCTCTGCCTTGTGCTTGTGGATCAAATGTAAGCTCTTATCTCCTGCTCCAGCACATGCTTGCCAGCCTGCTGCCATGCCCCCCTCCATCACTTACCCTCTGAATCTGTAAGCAAGCCCCTGATTGAATGCTTTTTCTTATAAGTTGCTTTGGTCATGGTGTTTCTTCAGCAGGAGAACAGTTAGTAAATTGGCTAGCTGGTTTGGTTGGTTGTCTTGTGCTGGGGATAGAACTTCTGACCTTATGCATGCCAGGCTAGTGCTCTACCACTGACCTATGTCTTCATCCCTTGTTTATTTTTTTGAGACCAGGTCTTACAGTATAGTTCAGGCTGACCTTCAGCTCGTGGTCCTCCTCAGCCTCTTGAATACTGGGGTTACAGTTATGCCACTATACCCAACAAGACTAGTTTATTTAATGATGGATTAGTCATTGTCAGTTTAGATATAAACCACAGAGTCATAAGTTTCATGTAAGCTTCTGGAAATTGGCTTGTAGAGCCTGGGAAACAGATGTTTTTGTCAGTACTGTGTAACCATTCATACACTCTGCTCTTACTGTGCAGGACAGGGGAGGTGGCATCCATGCAGTGGCCAGTAGTTTAGAATGGCAGAGGTGGCAGCTCTTCTGTCTTCTGCCTGTGCCTGTGTGTAAATCCCCAGGTTTACTTGTTGTCATGATGTTTTTAAAATCACACGGGCACCAGAGCACTGTGACACTGCTAGGGAAAGGACACAGAGCTTTCTTTTCTTTGTAGTTAGCTTCAGATCCTTTGTGTTTCTACTTTTATACAGAATGGTAGCCTACTCTCTCAGGGTTCAGGGCATGACACTGTTTGCCTGGCGTGTTTGTTCTGACCTATTATCACAACTCTCTGCCACAGAATTGCAAATTAAAAAAAAATTACCAGACCTAATTTTTTGTTTCAGAAAATTCTGCTTGCGGTGTCATTACAGTTAGAGGCTGAAGTGTGCTTTGTGTCAGAACACATGTCTAGCACGCTGGAGGCCTTAGGCTCAATCTCCAGTACTGGGGGAAAATCATTATGGTTAGTATTACAATTAAAATTAATATGTCATATATCAAACCAATGTCCCTTACTTTGCTTAAACATAAGAATTAAAATGTGTTGCAGATGCATCTTTGAGTTAAATTTGTCTTGGAAAAATGCCACATACTGCAGCTCTAATGCAGGGTTGGTCCTAGCATAGCCCTGCAGTTGTTCAGTGGTTTTTCTAGTGTCTGCAGGAGAAACACTTGGTTACAATGGTGTCATCGAATCTTAACAATGCTTGACTTTGTCACAAATCTCAGTTCCCCTGACTTGCTGTTGACAACTTAGGAGCTAAGTGCCTTTCCTCTTCTGTAGAAATTGAGGCGGGGGAGACATGAGGGAGCCAAGATGACAGGTGTCATTCTGTGTGTGGGACCTGAGGATCCTAACACTTGTTCCTGTGTTCCACAGAGACCATGATGGGAACCCCTCCACCCGCCAGTGAGCTTCAGCAGTCACAGCCACAGGCCCTACACTACGCACTGGCCAACGCACAGCAAGTCCAGATCCACCAAATCGGAGAAGATGGACAGGTGCAAGTAGTACGTACTCTTTTACTCCCATCTCTGGGAGTGTGGGAGGTGGCTGGGGAAAGGCCTCGGCAGCAGTTCTTCGTGTGCGCTGGGCTCCTATAGATACTGCACAGTGAAGAGGCAGGCTTCTGGGTGCTGTGTTCCGAGTTGTAGACAACACAAAGGCTAAGTAGAGTCTTCTGCACCCTCTGAGCAGACAGTAGGAAGTGGCAGAACAGGAAGTATGCACCTCAGAAACTGGAGAGCAAGGAGCTTTGAGGGTAGCACTGGGGTGCTGGTAGGGTTGGTCCACTGGGCTGTGGGGCTGTTTTGAAGCAAACAGAGTGACTGTGAGCGGTGTGTCTCCTGGGCTTGTTGATTGTGTAACTGACTGGACACCAGCAGGTATTTCCATCTGCTGGGGGATCCGTGGAAGCCCTGGAGTAGACCGCTTCAGCACAGGCTTCCGTGAACAGTGAAGCAGAAGCAGCCCAGCCCCTGTAATGGGCTGTTTACTATAAGATCTGTTTGGGCCAAGAAAGGATTTAAAAAATAAAAATGATTTATTTTTATTTTTAGTTGTGTATAGGGTCTGTGCATGTGAATGCACGTGTTCACAGAGGCCAGAAGAGGGCTTTAGACCCTCTGGAGCTGGAGTTATATGGGGTATTGTGAGCTGCCCAATGTGGGTGCTGGGAATTGAACTCAGGTCTTCTGCAAGAACAAGTGTCCTTAACCTGAGCCCTCTCTCCTGCCCCAGATTGGATTTTGATAGGAGTCAGAGCCCTGGTTCTGTGGACCACATTCGTTAGTTGTTTCTGTGAGCTGTTTAAATGTGAATTTAAAACATCTGCCCGCTTCAGTGTGGTGCACACCTAACTCCCCCCATCTGCCACCCTTATCTGCACGTTCTTATTTGGCAAGTAACATAGGAAGGTTCAGCAAATTTCATAAACCATGTGATGAGCATTTACTTCTGGAGGCTGAGGGATGAGCTCAGGCTGTGCGCACATTTCACCAGCTGACCAGGGGTAAAACCAAAGCTCCTTGCCCTCCAGCTGTTTCTGAGGTGCATACTCTCCTGGGCCAAAAGCAGCCAGGCATGAAAGTGACAGAGGGTGCTTGCTGTTTCCTTCGGTTTGTTTTCCTCTGATGCTTCTTGGTGTCTTCTCTTGCTGTGGATCCCACAGGGCCATCTCCATATTGCCCAGGTGCCGCAAGGGGAGCAGGTGCAGATCACACAGGACAGTGAGGTGAGTCAGGTGTCCTGTCAAGGTCATAGGGCCATACAGTCATGTACTCAGTGTGTGGAACCAATACCATTCCCGTAGAGCCTGGGACGCTCTCAACGAGAGACTCTGCCTAGTGCAGTGGGGTGACCGAGATGCTTTTCTAGAGTCCTTTACAGTTGATGATGGTGTGAAATGAGGTCCGTGAAAAGACACTGCAGACTCAGAGGGATCCTTTGGTCCCATCGGTGGGAGTAGCTCCTACTTGTTATGACTCAAGCAGTCAGTGCTCTGATCGTTAGTGTATTCCTGCCATGGGGGACAGCTCTGCTGTGGGCCATACTGTGAGGCTGCGCACATGCCTTATGAGTCTAGCTGTTTAAAAGAAAAAGAAAAAAAAAATAGATGTCCTCATCCATGGGTCAGAGTTGAAGGAATGGGTTTAAAGTTTTATGCTTTTAATAGAAGAGAAAAAGCTAGAGATTCAGCCTGCAATACTTGTTTTGTTTTTCTGGGTCTTATTGCTAAAAGGGGTTGAATTTTTGTAGACTTAGTGGTGTCCTGGTTATTTCTGAATTGTGCAGGGAAGTTCTCACTGTTTCCTTTTTGCACTGTGCAGGGCAATCTGCAGATCCATCACGTGGGTCAGGATGGACAGGTAAGTGCTTACTCTTCCCTATTTACTCCTCACGGGCCTGCACACACTCTGTATTCCTCAGCATGACACACTGCTGTTGGGGTGGGGGTGGGGTTGCCTCCAGCAGGAGGGAGCTGAGCTGAGGTGTCAGGAGTATGGAAAGGGGGAGCTCTGTCCTGTGCTTGGACATCCTGGGCTCTCACATTAGTTTTTGCACTGGAGAAGAAGCTTCCTCTAGTTCATTACTTTCTGCAACAACGTCCCATGTCTGATGGACAAGGTAGGCCTGGGTCTTGATTATTGCTGTTAAACACTTTCCTGTTCTCCTGAGTGAGGAGAGCGGGTCTCTGTTGTATATACCTACCTGGAGGACTTGTGTGCTTAGTAAAGTGCCCCAGGCCATGGGTTCCCAGGAGGATGTGCTTCTGGGGGGAGGGAAGCTGGTGCTGCCAGTGGGGGTTTGTTTGCATGGCGTGGCCTTTAAGGAGTTTTTGTGAAGACTGGTTTTAGTTCTGGATTATGAGTAGTCAGGCCAGGCTCCTGTTAGTGTAATGCAGCTTTCATTGTGGAGACACACAGAGCTCACTCACATGGGTGGCTCTGCTCCTTGTTTTGCAGACTGGTGCTTTCTGTGCCGGAAGACCATGTGTCCCCCTCTTGCTACCCGCTTTGTAAAGAGTCGGAGCTAAAGAGGACCTTAGTTATTCTGCCCAGCTCGTGCAGTTAGGAACCAGTAGCAGAAGTTGGTTCTCATGGCCTTCCTCTTGGAGAGTTTCTTGCTGCCAACTGGGACAGCGGAGGCCCAGCCAGGCTTGAAGCTGGTTCCTCTCTGTGCCTTTGATGATGTGGTTTGGGTTTGTTATGTTGGTGTTTTCCCATGGGAAGGCTGTACCATTTTGTGGATGAGGAAGGTAAAGGCCCTCACCTTAGGTGCCCACTGTTTCTGTTGTGACTGGAGCTCTACGTGGAATTGGAAATAAACACAACATGGCTTTTCCTTGGACCTGGCCATCTGACATGAGGGCAGAGATTCCAGCGTCTAACCCCAGGCATGGCAGCTCATGGCATGGCCACAGGCATCTGGTCAGGGACAGTGAGGCTGTGAAAGAGCCATTGCCTGAGCTCCAGGTAGTGACATCTCTGGTTCTGCCCCTGTCTCCAGTGTCTCAGAAACCTGTCACTGCTGCCAGCTCTGCTGTAAGCAGCTTCCCTATAAGAAGCTGCCATGCTGGTCACTTGTTACACTGGGAAGTAACTTGTCCATTTCTAATTCTTTCTGCATGTGATCTCCCATACTTTCTTTCTACCCCCTGCTTCCCAGTGTCTGTATCTGGGACCGAATATCAAAGAACACTCACTGCTGGCACCCCTTGGCTCCCAGAGACAGCTTGCTTTCAGATGGCCATGTGCAATCAGATGGTCAAGAAGAGCTGCTTGCTGGCTGGACTATTAGCCAGTTGTCTTAGCTTTCCACTTGTGGAGGTTCTGTCTTCCTTTTGTCATCTGGCTGGTTCTCATGTCTGTTCAGTAAACTGACTCAGAATGGCTTCATTTATGGTGCAAAAGGCACAAATGCTCCATTTACCTTGATGTCCTCAGTGGAGCTAAAGAGCCCAGACCTGTGCTGGGGACAGCACTGTCACCTCTCCTCTTTCTAGGTCCACAAGAGTATTGTGTCTATTGATCTTGGATTCTTTAGCTAAGCTGGTCTCAGGTCTTCCAGCATCCTTGTGGGAATGCTGGACTGTTTTCCTGGAGACTGACTGTGTGCACTGGCTGTAGATGAATGGGGAAGGTGTTGACTAGGTCTCTGTCCTCGGTTGTAAAAGCTCAGGAAGACATTTGTGTGGGAAGCTGGTGCATCAAGGTTGCAGCACTGTGACACGAACGAATGGCTGTGTCCCCAGAGGGAGGCTGTCTGTCACAGGAGGACTTGGGCACCAGAGATTCAGGGTTAATGAGGTTAGTGCCATCTGACAGGTGCACAACTACTCCAAGTGTAGACAGCAGCTGTGGACAAGTGTGGTCAGTAAGAACCGGTGGAGAATGGGAACATTTGAAGCTCCAGTGGCTGTTTTCAGTGATGGTGTGGGAATGGGTGGGCTGGGTGCTATCCATGTCTGCTCCTCTGTTTGCACTGCCCAGCTCTAGAGGCGCTCTGCTTGCTCTTGACATTCTAGCCCAAGAGGTCACTGCTCTTTGCCAGTTGTCTTCCCACTTCAGGTTTCCAGGCCTTTGTTTCAATTGCCAGTACTCAGTATCTCTGCACTCTGTACACACCACTCAGCACTCAGTATCTCTGTACTCTGGACACAGCACTCAGAATCTCTGTACTCTGTGCACAGCACTCAGTATCTCTGTACTCTGGACACAGCACTCAGCAGTCAGTGTCTCTGGTCAGTAGACGAAGGAGGCAGGGGATTCCCTGGATAGTGAAATATAAACTTTAGCAGAATATTTTAAAACATGACTTAGTGGGTCTTTGCCTGGGATCTCAAAACTGTGCTTTATCTTGGTTCCTAAGTGTAGGCTCCACATCAGAACTGATCTCGGGCTCCTTTGAGTATGGCCAAGCACTCTGAGTTCAACCTCAGGCTGGAGTACCCGTACACAATAGGCTGTTGTCTCTTTCGTCTTCTGGCCTATGTGTCTTCTTGTGGTGATAGTTTCCCATCCTTTATATGACCTTCCATTAGAGTTGGATTTAATCTGCAGTCACTGGTTGTAACTGCAGCTGTGGGAAAGTGAGGGATGACCCTGAGCCTCCAGGTGTTCCATTGCACTGTGGCTTTATTTCTGATGGTTCTCTTTGAGAGTTAGCTCTGGGAACTTGGCAGATTATTTATTTAAGCTGATTGGAACTGGTGATGTCTTTCTTCTCAGATGAAGCCATAGATACCATTGGAGGTGAGTGACACACTGCTCCTGCCCCTGTTCCTGTCTTCTAGCTGTGAGCATGGTCAGGAGTGACCATTTTGGAGTGGTCTAAGTAGGGTTGTTGTGGTCTGATGAAATTGTTTGGTGGGAAGTCAAAGCAGGGACAGGGAAATCCAGGACCTCTTGCAAGGGGATCTAACAGGGCAGGGCTCCAGAATGGGGCTGTGGGTGGGACAAGCATGTTGATCCAGTATTAACTTCTTGTCAGGTCAGAGGGATTTCAGTCCTCACAGTCAGTACAGTGGAGTCTTTAGTTTGTGTGGGTTGTCAGAAGACTCTGAAGATAAAAGTCCTTAAATGCTAAGAGCCATAGGCTTGACGGTTGCAGTGCAGAGGATGGAGTTTTCTTGGGTACATTGGAAATGCTAAACAGTGACCTTCTTAAGGTCATAGGGAATTCTTGAGCTCCCCCAGGCAGCCTGGGCCTCACTGTGGCTTTAGTAGTGTTTACTTTTCTGCCCCCCACCCATAGCTCTTGAACACTGGTTATGACAGCACATTTATGGTGAGCCATAGTGTGAGAGATGACTACTGTTGTCAGCTTAGCCTGTTAGTCAAAGATAGTCCAGGTCTTCATGCAAATGGTATTTGTGCTGTAAATAGCAATATATATTTCCCTTCGTTTTGATAAGTCAGAAGATAATTCTTGGATTTTATTTGGAAACCCATTTAAAAATTGCTGGGGCTGGAGAAGTGACTTGGCAGCCAAGAGCACTTGTTGCTTTGCAGAGAACTTGGGTTCAGTTCCCAGGTTCCATGCCAGGCAGTGCACAGTTGCCTGTAGGCATCACCAGGGAATCTGACAGCCTGCTGCGCCTGGTCTCCGAGCACTTGTACTCATTTGCATAAACCTACATACCGATACACAGAGCAACTTCATTTGCATAAACCCGATACAGATACACAGGGCTACACATGATGTTTTAAAAATCAAAAATGAACTCTATAGATATAAACCTGTGTGTGCTAGGCCTGGTGGCACAGGCTTCTCTTTAATCACAGGTAGACAAGAGTATTGTAAGGGGTTCTGTTCCAGGTGATCCTCAAACTTGAACTGCCTGCCTCTAGCTGAGCAAGCTTCAGGTGTCTTGGATAGCCATCTCCACGGTTCTCTGCCCTCTGGAGCAGCCGAGCCCTGACAGGATGAGGAGCCGCTGGATGCCTCCAGAGGCTTGTTATGAGAACTGGACCCACTTTTGCCAAGTGCACTAAAGACAGGCCTGTTGTGTTGTGGACCTGGGCAGTGTTTCCAGCAGCAAGAGAGGGGTTTAGGCTTGCTACTTTGGCATTTTGTTTTTGTCTCTGGTGACGTTCTTGGTACTGTGTCCCACAGCTTATGACAGAAGAGTCTTTGAAGTCAGGCTGAGTCCTGTGAGAAGCTGGACACAGTCTGTGGCTGAGAAGTATGTTGTGATTTATTTATTTTTTTAAGATAACTTTGAGGAATGCTCACTCACATTGGTTGTTTTGGCCTGGTCACTGGAGCCAGGGCATTTGGAAGGGGCTGTGTTAATTGTATACAGTGAGGTGGACTCAGCACCCCAAAGCTAGCCCAGGCTAGGTTGTTCTGCTGCTGCCTTGGTTCCCTCTTATATCCCTCATCCCATTCTCTTCAGGGACTCCAGACAGCCCAGGTAGGAGCAGCCCTTGTAATCACAGGATCGGTTTTGATTGATTCTTATCATTTTCCAATGCTATTGTTTGTTTGGTTGGTTGGCTTTTTCTAGACAGAGTTTCTCTGTCTTGGAAATTGCTCTGTAGACCAGGTTGGCCTCGGGCTTTTTCTAGACAGAGTTTCTCTGTCTTGGAAATTGCTCTGTAGACCAGGCTGGCCTCGAACTCAGAAATCTGCATACTTTTGCCTTCCAAGTGCTGGGGTTAAAGCTGGGTGCCATCCCACTCCCTCCCCATCCCTCCTGACCAACTTCCAATGCACTTTCAGATTGTTAACTGTGATACTGTTGACAGCATTAGGAACAGGTTCTTTTTTGCCTTTTCTTTGTGGGGAGTTTGGGGCCATGAGTCCTGCTGCCCAGAGCCTGTGCGAGTACTGCAGCCTAGTGCTTACACAGCCACCACATGCACACTCCTCTAATTCTGACTTAGAACACACCGATCATCTCCCCCTGCCAAACCAAACCTGTTTGATACCATTGTGGTAACCCCCCCCAGGCCCCCCATCCTCACTGTCAATAGTGGTTATGTGGGCATACTTTCACATCACTCTACAGCTGAGAATCCACAAGCCAGGGCCTGTATGTACATATGAATTCTATATTTATTTTTTAAGATATTGGGTACTGTACTCTTGCCCTTGTTTGTGCTATACCACTGAGTTTTATAGACTTTGAAGTGTGTAATTGTCCCTTTTTGATTTTTGGTTGTGTTTTGGTTTTTGAGGCAGGGCCTCACTATGTAATTCTGGCTGGCCTGAAACTCATAGAAATCCACCTGCTTTTGCCTTTCAAGTGCTAGGATTAAAGGTGTGTGCCACTATGCCCAGCTTTCTTTTGCATTTTTCATTTTGAGATAGGGTCTCAGCTTTACAGGCTGTCCCTGAATTTATTCTCTAGCCCAGGACTTGATTTAAGATGTAGTCCAGGAAGGCCTTGAGACCAGGACCATTCTGACCCAGCTTCTCAGTAGTTAGGGTTATAGGCCTGCACCAACAGCTCAGGTTGTCCATGGATTTCAAGTTGAAAATGTAGGGTCATAGTGATGTGCCTAATAATAGCATTGGGCCACGGAGAGGAAAGGGCAGCAGCAAAGCAGGGCACACTGAAGTGTCACAAGGCCAGGGCCAGAGCATTGGCTGGGGCTGCCTTGGTCCTTGAGTCCCACTTGGTGAGTTGGAGCAGGGCAGCTCTCAGGGATTCCTGCAACACCGTCTTCTTAGGGGTGTTTCAGAGGCTCCTAGTCTGAGCTCTCAACAGGTTCCCTCCAGAGAGTTGGGGAGCATGCTGTCCAGAAAGGCTAGCCATCAGCAGCTTGTCCCAGTCCTAAGGCTGTGCTCTTTCCTAAGAAATGCTGAAGGAGAAGAAATTCAGTGTGAAGAGTTGAGCTGGTCTTATGGGTTGACCATAAGAAGCTGCAGCTTCTTGGTGCCATGGTTGGTTGTGCCATCGTTCTTCTTGCTCTTTTCTAATGAACCTGTCACAGGCGAATGTGAGTCCAACACGGAGGGGCACCAGGCTGGGACACTGCCTGTAAGGCCTCCTCTGTTTGCTTGGTTTTATTGGCCTTATGAACTTGGGCAAATGAGTCAGTGTCTCAGACTGTTTCCTCACAGGCAGAGGGCAGCTCAGAATAACAAACAAGGTAACATCTGTGCCGAGAACTCGGAGCCATGGCTGGTGCTAACCTCAGGTAGCCCGGGCACTATTGGACTGGGGCCCTGAGGTCCCTGAAGCTTCTCACACAGCCCCATTCTAGTGTCCTCTCCTGTCCCAGGCATCCTAATTCTTTGTGTTAGGCTGAATGGCAGGGCCATGAGATCCTCTAACATCTAAGGTGCCTACAGCCACTAAGGTTAGGCTTTAGCGCCCCCAGCAGCAGGGTGCTCTTCCTGTTTTCTTATGTTTTCATGCAGCTTCCTCCAGCTTCAGGACCCCTCACTCACTGCAGGTGCCTGCTCGTTCCTTTCAACCACTCTTGCCACCTTTACCTGCCAGCCTTAGACAGAGGGGAAGTGTATATGGCTTCCTCAGTGAGTGACACTATAGTTTGAACTTCATCTCTGGAATGGGTCATTTCTAAAGGAGAGCCACAGAAGGGGTCTTTCCTTGTACTGGGCTTTTTTCTAGTGCCCAGTGTTACCATGGGAACAAGAACAAGGACAGCTGTGCACAGGTTCTCCTTTGCCCCCAGTCCACTCTTGGAAGTGGTTTTTTTTTTTTGGCTTGTAGAATTTCTCCCAAAACAATCTATGTGCTGGTGTTTTGGACTCTTGATCTTAGTTAAGTCAAAGTGGCCTCTTGCTTATGATAAGTCACAAGACTTGCCATAAAGAGCAACTATCATATCATGTTAAGGAAGCTTTTTGTTTTCCAAGTGGCTCTGACAACAGATACTGTGCTTCAGTGGGGACACAGTTGCTGTTTCCCACTTGAAGCCTAGAGGCCTCTGTGATTGGGGTGAGAGGCCGGGATGCTTCTTGGGGAGTTTCTCAAGACTGGTCAGTTCCCATCACACTGTACTGTCTGAGTTCTGGGGCCAGAGTCAGGCTCTCAGGGCTGAGGGCTGAACTCGTTGCTAGCAGAGTCCTGGGACATGGAGCTCTGAGAAATCCTTGGGCTTCTGGAGGCTCAGGTGGAAGATGGTGGGCCTGGTTGCACTCAACTACAGGTGAGACAGGCTGGCAGCTAGCGAGCACTACCTTGCCAGCCAAGTGGGTCATGCTCCAGTGTGTATGGGAGGGGTTCTTTCTTTATGGGTGGCTTTGTGAAGCTCTTCCTCCACGCCTCTTCAGCCTATCAGAGAGGTCTGCTCTGCCCAGTTCAGAGCTGGAATTAGGTGTTTAAAGTCACTATTTTGTGTATTTTTTGGATTCTGGTAACTCTTTTACATTAAGATGCTACAGATTCCTACTGACACCCAGCAGGGATCCAGCATTTATCTTTGTCATTCCTGTTAGGAAGGGACCCTGAAGAGTGTGGCGAGGACCCAGTTAGAGGAGACTATTGGTGGCTCCTTTGAAGGGCATTGAGCTGACCCAAAGCAGCTGCAGGAGAGGACAGGAACCTTTAGAGAGAGGCCTTGGTATTCTGGGAAGTTCTTAGCAGCCTGTGGTCCAGTTGGTAGCCTCAAGTGAAAGGCTTATTTGTGTTTTGGGATTTGAACCCCCAAACCCCTGGTCCCTGCTTGGATCTTAGAATGAAATAAATGCCTCAGCATCCTGAAGGCTAGGGATGTTCAGAGGAGCAAGACCGCCTTACAGAGGCATGCAGAGGGGGCACAGCCATCTCTACTGAGGCATTCAGTGGAAGCCAGGTTGCCTGTACAGAAGTGTGCAGAAGAGGCCATGTTGCCTTTGTTACTTCTCGAGACTCTGGAAGGGCTTTTTGCTTATTGTACTAGGTCCTTGGTATTCCTTGGCTTACGGTCACATCATCCTAGATAGCTTCCGTTGTTGCATGGCCTTCTAGAATTGTGCCTTGTGTTTAGATGTCCCTATATTTGGAAAGACACTTGTCCTTAGGTTAGGGCCTGTCCTGATCCTCTAGGAGCCCTGTTTCTAGGTGAGGTCATCCTAAGACATGGAGTTTCATCAAACTTGTGGAGATACAGTCCAATCCGTAGGACCAGAAACACCCCCACCCCACATCACCACTGCTACTGTGTCTGGCTTCCTCTACCTTAAGCTCCTCCCTGCCTCCCCCCAGGTTAGTGGCAAAGCCCACCTGGGTTGGAGGCCCACTCTCTTGTGGAGAGCTTTGTATTGTGGTGGGGCTAGGCTTCAGTTTGGGAGCTTTTCTCAGGCAACTGCAGGCGCTCTGCTGCACCACCTGTTGTGTCATAGTCCAGGTCCTCTCCTGGCTCAGTGTGCAAGACCACAGCTTCCTAGGGCTCTGGAGATGAGCTGTAGGAGGAATCACTGCAACCAGGAGCTCTAGGCCATGGCCTAGAAGGGAAGTGGCTGTCGAATGGTTGCATACCCCCTCTACCCCCAAGGTCATGAGGACCTGAGTCTGAATCCCTGATGCTATATAAATGCTGGACACGGCCATGTTTGCTAGGAGCCCAGGGTTGGAGGCAGGCATAGGCAGATCCAGGGAGGAAGGCATAGAGCTTCATATCTGGTGAGAAGCCCTATCTCAGTGGAGCGAGACAGAAAGCAACGGAGGAAGACATCTGATTGATGTTTTCCTCTGGCCTCTACATGTGTGTGCCATAACCTCTTTCCTGTGCAAATACATGCATATAGTAGTGCATAACTAACACACACACACACACACACACACACACACACACACACACACTCTCACCTACCTTAGAGTGCCTAAAGATGATGGACTGAGCAGAGTAAGGGTACCCATACTTGAGAGGCCAGCTGCTCGTCACCTGTCGAGACCAGGCAGGGCTACAGAGCAAGACTGAGCTGCTTGCTTTATGACAGCTTGACACAGCTAGAGTCATCAGAGAGGAGGGAACCTCAGTTAGGAAAATGCCTGTAAGATCTGGCTGTGGACAAGCCTCTAGGGCATTTTCTTAATTAGTGGTTGGTGTGGGAGGGCCCAGCTCTTTGTGGGTGCTGCTGATCTTGGGCTGGTGGTCCTGGGTTCTATAAGAAAGCAGGCTGAGCAAGCCAGTAAGCAGCGCCCCTCCATGGCCTCTGCTTCAGTTCCTGCATCCAGGTTCTGGCCCTGCTTGAGTTCTAGTCCTGACTTTCTTCTCTGATATACACTACAGTTCAGAAGTGTAAGCCAAGTAAACCCTTTCCTCCCCAGCTTATTTCAGCAATAGTAACCCTAACTAGTACAGAGACCCAAAGGAATTAGTAGCTGGGGAGGGGCTCACTTAGTAAAGTGCTTGCCACACAAGCATGAGGACCTGGATTCCAATCCCCACACCCACATAGAAAAGCCTGGTGTGACTGTGTACATCTGTAATTCCAGCCCTGAAGAGGTGGGTATAGGAGATTTTCTAGAGTTTACTGGCCAGCTGGGCTTGCCAGATTAGCAATTTCCAGATTCAATGAGAGACCTCATCTCAACATAGAATGTAGAGAGCAATTTACATTGATCTTTGGCTGGTGCACACACATGTGCACAAACACACATGCATGCATGCACATACATACACAAACACACGGGTGTAGGGAGGGACAGCGAGGAACAATCAATTAGACTTTTGCCATAAGAATGTGTGTGTGTATGAAAAGTGTCTGGGCAGGTCAGTGGTTGAGGTGTTACTGGGCAGTCGTCTTTCTAGCAACTCCACTGCTCTTTCTGGAGAAAACTATCATTTGAGCTAGCACGTGGGTTGGGAAAGATTCTTGTTGGGATGGATCAAGTTAGTGAGAAACAAGTTGAAGCTTCTTGGGCCTTTTTCCCTGCAGCTGTAGTCCAGACCTTCTTCCGGCCACACTAATCTTCACTGGGAAGCGTGTCTACTCCTGGCACAAGGATTTCCTTTCTCTTGTTTTGGTTTTGCCTCTAGTAGACTCTTGGTGGGGCTTGGAGTTTCACGTGCAGATACTGCTGAAAAGCCCTGGGGCTTTTGCATTGGTTTTAGGGTTAGCACCAGTTTTGCATTATCTCAGTTGGGTTTTAAGTAGATGGGTTTCTGCAGAGTTGGCAGCAGATGGAGGAGAAGCAGATGGTGTGCCCAGGGCACAGTACTCCTGGCTCCCTCAGTGCTCTTCCAGCTCCTGCCCACTGCCACTCTTTCTTACGTCTGAAAATAATTGGCACTGCTTCAGAAATGTGTTAGGGAGCTGCTACCAGTGAAGCTGAGAATGCAGCAGTGCCTGCTCCTTGTCCTCGTCTGTGGTGTGTCAGTTTGTGCTGTCCCCTGGGGAACCCTGAGGTCAGCTGCAGGCTAGCCGGCGTTGGCCGCCTGGAGATGAAGGGTCTGGCTGTTGGCCTGGGCACCAGCTCTCAGGTTCCTGCAGTGAGACATTTCCACATTCCGAGCCTGTTAGGAGAAGCTGCAGCTCAGGGCTCTGTTCCAGATGCAGAGTGAGCAGGAGGAGTGGAAGAACTGGGAGTTCATTACTGGGAGCTAAGTGGGAACTTTCCCCGTGTGCCATGCCATGGTGGCCGGCATGGCTGTGCTCTTTTGTAGCTGAAGGCTTATATTTACTAGACTCCTTCCTACAGCAGTGGGGATCCCCCAGGAAGACTGACTACTTGGTTTTCTTGGGCAGCCAAAATGTACCCTGGTCACCCAACCCAAGCTCATCTTTGTTGTCCTGTAGCTGGGATCTGACTTGGGTTTTTATTCATCACCAATTTAACATTAAGGTAAAACCTCAACTCATCTGATTCTCTTGAAGCACTGCTAGGAGTTGCCGGAGACTGGAATGTGGTTGACTCAGGTCTCAAGGCAGGCCTTCCTTCGTGTGCTCATTGTGGTATACTGCACCTTTGACATTTGTAATACATACCTGCTGGGTTCCATTGTTACAGTCACAGAACAAGTGGTCCAGTGTTGCTGGAATCTTCCTCAGCCTTGTCTGTGGTATGTGTGGATAGAGGCCAGATGTCCTCTTCCCTGCCCTGCCTGCTATCTCAGGCTGCAGTGTTTCAGAGAAGCTCTCGGGATGGACAGGCCCTGTCTACGCAGCTGGCCCTTCCTACATCAGTCCTCCTCATGGTTGGCAGAGTTCTCACCTGAGAGTAGCATTTCCAGTGAAACCTGACTTGGCTTGTTGTGGTCTCATGTAGCTCTGGCTGGCCTCCACCTCACTTACGTAGCCAAGGCTGGCTTTCCACTCCTGATCTCCTGCCTCTCCTTATCAGATGCTAGGATGATTGGCCATCATGCTTAGCTAAAAGCTGCTTGCTTTGTTAACTGCCCAGGAAACTCCTTGGAACTTTTTTGTGCTGGAGGCAGATTCAGGAATGGCCCACATAGCAGAACAGGTGTTTGTCTGCCGCTGTTGCTGGAGGAGGAATGGTCACTAGCATGACAACTCCTGAGTGTGGACCAGAGACTCACAGGGGAAGGCCCAAGAAGCATGGCCAGAACTGGACAGTTTAGGGATGGCCAGGCCTTCCTGACAAGTGCCCTCCTAGTGAGTATGATGATGACATGCTGACATGTATCTTGGTCTACTCGGCACAGCAGCCAGCCAAGGTGACAGCTCACCAGCCCCTCCCTACAGTTGAAGTGGGTGTGGTCAGATCCCATAGCCAGGTTCCAGGCCCCACAGCCTCTTCACTGGGAGACACTTTGTAAGCCAGGCCTGGTAGCTCTAGTCTTTGAAAGCCATGACTTTCTAGTCTTTTCTCAGATGAGAATCTTTGTTCCACTGGGCAGTGGTGGTGCACGCCTTTAATCCCAGCACTTAGGAGGCAGAGGCAGGTGGATTTCTAAGTTCGAGGCCAGCCTGGTCTACAGAGTGAGTTCCAGGACAGCCAGGGCTACTCAGAGAAACCCTGTCTCGGAAAAAAAAAAGAATCTTGCTTTCATTCATCGATTGGTTGGTCGAGTTAACACCTTTGTCTTAATATTGCAAATTCAAGTTTTCCTACAGTATGACATGTCAGATTTCACCAGCTTCATGTTTCATATAGAAAGTGGTTTTATTGGCAATGGTGGCAGGACAGCACTGTTGGGGTGCTGAGCAAGGAGGGTGTTGTTTGCTGCAGTCAACACAGGCAGAGCTTTCTGGGAAACCGGTTCTGTGACTGCAAAAGTTTCCTTAAAAGCAACTGCAGTTACCTTAAATTCACTATGGAGACATCTATAAACATGCAAGGTGACTGGGGAACTGGTTATGTTATAACCCCTAACTTGGGGTTTCCAAATGTGGCCTGGCTTCTGAGTTACCAGGATATAGCAAACCAGGCAGCCACAGTGTGTCAGCACCTCTCCTTTTTCCTACCTCTTCCCCACAAGGTGGGATCTGTGGCTTGACAAGTCCCTGCCGAGCCTATAGCCCCCATTCTGATCTCTTCCAGTCGTGGGGCCTGTGCCAGAATCCCATTCCTGTCAGCGGTGACTCAGTGGCCCAGGCTAATCCCTCCCAGCTTTGGCCTCTGGGAGGAGACACACTTGATCTGCCTGCTGGAAATGAAATGATCCAGGTTTGTAAGTGTTTCTTGTCGGGAGATGTGGGTGGCCTGACCAGTGTTTTCCAGGGACCATGAAAGAAGGGTCAGGTCAGAGCTCAGGACAGCAGGCAGAACCTGCTTGCCATAGGTAGCTGGCTCTTACAGAGCCTAGAGCAAGTTAGACAGTGCCACACACTGAGCCCAGGCTTACAGAGGCTGACACAATAGCTGCCACTGTCTATGCTGGATACCTACATCGGCCAGAGGCTAAGAGCTTGCTTTGGCAGCCAGACACATCAAAGTAGAGGTGCATGTTAGGGGTTTAGCATAGCTGATAAGGTGTCTGTGAACAGGCATGTGCCTTACATGCAGATGTGTGCATGTGCACATCTATGACCACATGTGTCTGAAGACTGTATAGGCATACACAACAATTGATGGCATATGAAGACGTACGGCTTGATGAATGGCCGTTAAGTCAGGCCCGTCTGACGAGCTCGGAGCCCTTACCCCACGGAGCCTTTCATTCTTGGAGACAGGGTCACTCTGCTGTTGCAGCAGTTCTGGTGTTTGTATCCTTTCCTTCCTTCTGAAGCTGCTGCTTCTGCTATTCAAGAAACACATGGAGAGCCCACCTTCACCTCTCCCTGGGTTACCCTGATAGATGGCCCAGGGTAGGTCAGGGGAGACAGCCAGGCACAAGTAGGCCATAGATACTCCATAGATACTGTCCTGTCTGTTTGACCCCATGTTCTTGCAGTGAGACCAGAAAGCTCCTGTGGCTCAGATGCTGGGTGGGAAATGTTCTTTCGTCTGTAGAGCATGACTTTGGTAGCCTGCAGGGTTGGCACAGGAGCATGCGGGACCTACTGAGATCCACAAGAGCTGCTGAGTAGGGAGAGCAGGAGGTATTCTGGGTGAGTAAGTGCAGAGGAAGAGAGATCCCAAGCTACCCTGGCTGCTCATGAAAGGTCAAAGCCAGCTTACACAATGGAAGAGTCTGGAAGAGCCAAGGCTCCAACCAAGTCTGCCACCAAGGGCTGTCCCCAAACAGGAGCTCCGTTTGCTTTTTCCTAAATAGAAAATTCTCTGTTAGATGAGGCAAAGCACCATGCCTGGAGAAATGTAGTTCTGAGCAAAAATAATGAACTTGCCTACAAGTCAGAGTGAAGTCCAGAGGCTTCTGTCAGTGACTCTTATAAGACTGGATCATTTTACTCTATTCAGGCTTTTCCCCCTGGAAGTGGCCTTGCTTTATCTAAAACAAGGAGTCTTTACTGTCAGCCAGCTGTTGGGCAACTTTGCATTTGTTGCCCTGCTTTGCTTTGAAGAGGGAGGGAGTAGCTAGCAGCATTGTGCAGCAGCTGTGCCACAGTGGGCTGTGGAATAGGGGAAATGCTGAGGTATCTGGGTACAAGTACCAGGCAAGTGTTTATGTTGACCTTTGAGCTTGCCTGGAAACCAGAACCCAGCTGTGTGTGTGCACCCTCTTTCCTTTTAATTAACCTGAGTTGAAGCATCTAGAGCGAGAGGGCCGAGGACCAGCGCCTCTGTTTTTGTATAGCCCACTGCCTGTCGCCACGGCCCATGGAGTGGCTGACCAGATGTGTGGTTCCTGTGAGGCCAAGGCAACTGTCCTCCTATCCCCTGATATTAACATACAGAAGAGCAGCAATGAGCAGGTCCAGACAGCTGTGTCTTGAGGGCTGGGTATGTGCAGGAACAGGCTGTCATTGTTGCTGCTGTCTCTTGGCTCCTCCCTGAGCAGAGTCTGTCAGGGCCTCCACAGGTCATCGGAATCACACTGGAAGTGAGATTGACCCAGAAGCCACTACACTTCCAGGAAGGAGATGGATAGACTGCTTCCCCAAGGAATGCTAGGAGTTCTCCTTAGGAAAGACCCACTTCCTGATTCTGTCACTGTGGCCCATCTGATGAGCTTGGAGCCGTCACCCCATAGAGTCCAGCATGAGTTTCCAAGGGAACAGCTATATTCGGTCTGTTGGCAGTCATTTCCCCAAATAGTTGTCTCACTTTTTTTTTAGTTATTCAAAAATATTAAAAAGGGCTTTTCAGTCATTAAAAAAAAAATATTTTCCCACTGCCTATGAACCTGAGTCTATTTTGGTTTGGCAGACCCTCATTAGCTTAAAAGACGCTGTCCTAACTTGCAGTGTGTCCTTTAAAAAGGCATGTGATCTGACAATCAAGCTAGCACTGTGTACAAGCACAGCTCTTCTTAGAAGTCGACTGGGTGAGTCTGTACTGCTGGCTCTGGTTGTGGAGAACTACATGCGGTCTTCCCCATACCAAAGGGTGGGCACGCCATCTTGCCAGAGGTGCCTCCAATACGGGCAGATCTGTCCATTGTTGGCGTTGCGTGCCTGGGGATCCTGGCCTTTCCACCTAGGGTAGTACACAATGCTGATGGCTGGCCTGTGGTTCCTGGCAACTATGAAGGGGCAGATGGAGGCTCTGTATTGCCTGCCTCGAGCCTCCTGCCCAGTTGTGTGAGCACCAGGTGGAGTTTGTGGGAAGCGAATCAGTGGGAAGGATATCCAGGCTGGAGTCACCCCAAGTTTATTCCCCCTCCTCCAGGTCCATTCTGAGGCAGGGTCACTGGTCAGGCAGGATCAGGGTGATGAAAGGGTGCAGCTAGAAAGGACTGAAGGTTCTGTTCTGTAGTGACTTGCCCCTGGTGTCTCTTTGCTCACACCCTCCCCTCAGAGCCTGTTTACCCCCCACTCTCCCTGCCACAGTAGCTCTTCTCTCTCTCTCTCTCTCTCTCTCTCTCTCTCTCTCTCTCTGTGCATGCATGCACGTGCGCGTGCAGAAGTGGATGGTGTCCTCATCTGTCTTCACCTTATTTTCCTGAGATAAGCTTTCTCACTGAACCTGAAGCTCACTATTTCAGCTAGGCAGGTGGTGAGCTGGCTCCAGCAGTCTTCCTGTTTGGGGTTCCAGGCATACCCAGCTGCTCCTGATTGTGTGTGGATGCTGAAGCTCTAAACTCAAGTCCTCATGCTGGCATACAGGCAGTATACCCATCGAGCCACTCTGCAGCCCTCCCTCTCCCTTGATTCTCTCTCTGAAGTTATTGGCTCCACACGGGCTCTGTCCAGGGCTTTGTTCAGCTCTCCTGCTGTCTTCAGCCTGCGCAGTCTTCAAGGTCTAGCTTATTTGTTTTTCCCCGGGCTTTAAAAGACGATGTCTGTGGAACAAGGGTGTTTCTGCAAGGTGTGAATGTGGCAGATCTCATGACAGCCAAAGGCTCAACACTCACGGAAGCAGGTGTCTCTCTGCAGTGGGCTGTAAGGCTCCATTGCACTTACCTCCGTGCTGCAGGCCTGGGGCCTCATGCTGTTCCTGGATCAGAAGAGGTTAGGGGTCCGCTGACCCAAGCTCCACTGACCAGCCTGGCTTTGTCCCCAACCCCAGGTACTGCAGGGTGCTCAGCTCATAGCGGTCGCCTCTTCAGACCCTGCTGCTACAGGAGTAGACGGGTCGCCCCTCCAGGGCAGTGACATTCAGGTTCAGTATGTCCAGCTGGCGCCTGTGAGCGACCACACAGCTGCAGCGCAGGTGAGTCCTGTCCCTTCCAGCCCCACCGGCCTCCCTAGTAGATACTGAACTTGGGGCTGTGTCTGACATTCCTGTAGAACTAGGAACCCTTGTCGAGAGGCACACAGGTCTGGCTCAGGCATGGGGCTTCTGTTTATTCTTAACTCCTGAAATCAGAATCCGTGGGCTCCTCTGATCTCAGCCCGGCAAGGGCAGGTGACCGTGGTGGGAGCAGAAGACTTGACAGTCAGTCCGCACCATGTGTCAAGTCGCCTCCTCCCTCTGCACACCTAGCTGACACTGGCAGCTTTCCTGGAGCTCCTTCCTCTCTGGGTTCTAAGCCTGGTGCAGTAAGCAGTGCAGACTCTCACAGAGGTTTCTGCTCCCCTGAACCCTAGAACCAGGCTTTGGTCATAAGCTGGTCAAGATTTTATGTCTCCCAAGAGCTGTTGAGGCCTGTCTGCCTCAGACATTGGAAGGGCTCATGGAGCTGCTAGGCCAGGCATCTGAGAAGAAGGTCTCCGAACCACCTCTTCCAGGTTCTCAGAGAAGGAACTTGGGCCCAGGTGAAGACTTCCCACCTGCAGGCCTCAGCCACAGCCACTATCAAGCCTCAAGACACTTCTTCCTTCAGTGTGCCACACAACTGCCCACAGCTACCCACTTGATCTCACTGTTGCAAACTTTTGATAAAGCCACAGGGTCTTTTTCCTGCCTGGCTGAGTGCAGAGCTTCTTAGAAAGCATCTGCAGTCCACATTCTTTACCTGGACTGTACTTCTCCTCCTCCCTCTCCTCCCCCCTCCTCCCTAATTTATTTATTTAGTAAGAAGTGAACTGAACATGGCCTCCGACATGCCATCCTCAGCAGGGAGAGGGAAACTTTTTTGTTTGCTTGTCTTTAAAAACCAGAGACTTAGAGGATGTACAGTAGAGCTGTCAGGTGCCAGCCCTGTGGGACCTTGGTGTCATGTGGTGCAGGACCTATGCTTAACTCAGCACTCACTCAGGTGACTTATCCTGCAGTGTAGCTGAGGTGGAAGATCAGTCATTCAGTCCAAGGTTGCAAGTTCTCACCTTGAAGCAGTGACTTCAGTCTTTCTAATATACTTCATGGAAAGGTGCCATGTCTTTAAGCTGTCCCAATATGCCACTTAGAACACTGGGACAGTTTCTGTAGGAAGTCAGCATGACCCTGAAGTTCTAGGGAAATATGTCAGGTTAAGAACATGGTGTATCTAATTCCAGTTGTTTCTCAGGGCACCTTGAGGTAAGGCTGGGAAGTTGGCAGCTGTTTGACCCCAGTTACCCAAGTTCTCCTGGGCAGATGTGAGATGTACTTGTTTCTCATTAGGTCGGGGGTGGCCTGTACCCAGACTTCTGAGGTTGGCATGCCTTTTCTGCTTGTGTGTAGCTTATGACTCTGTGTGACACTGAGGTCACTTGTTGACACACACACACACACACCTACACACACACGTGCTGCTGTATTCTCTACAACAGTTCTTTTTCTCCCCCACCTTGCAGACGGCTGAGGCATTGCAACCCACTCTGCAGCCTGAGATGCAGCTGGAACATGGAGCCATCCAGATCCAGTGAGACAGGCATTGTCGGAGCGCCACGCCACGGCTGCTCACTGACCCTGCTCTGTGCCCTGCTCTCATGCTTGCTTTAGCAAGCAACTGCAGGTTCTGATGGGCATCCGAGAGCTCCTCCTCCCAGGGAACGGTCCTGGCCACCCCCTGCTGGAAGGCGCCTCAGGATTTGAGTCTCACTGCTGGTCTTCAAAGGAGAAGCATAGTGCAGAGTGTTGAGTACGTTCAGAAAAACAAGAACTACGATATTTTGTTTAAACAGCTTTTTTAATTTGCTATGGTGTTTATAACAAAAAAGAAAATGGAAAAAAAAACCCACAAAAACAAAAAAAAACCAACCAAACAAACAAAAACCAGAACAGAAACCCAACTGTGGAGTAGTGGAAGCCTGGGCCGTGTGCTCCCTTCAGGGTCTTGACATAGGTGTTGGAGCCAGCTGGATACTGGAGCACTTCGGACCTGCTGCTAGGGGAGTGCTCCAGAGGGAGTGCTCTCCAGTGTGATTATGCATTTCTAATGAAATAAAGTGTATTTATGGCCACAGAGGCTCAGTGTTGTTGCACCATGAGAGGGCCTCCCCAGGGTGCCCTTCCCCAGGATGGGTACTGGGGTATATCCTCATCTCCAGGTCCATCTACCAGAGAGTTCCTGCTTTGGCTCTCTCTTCTAGAGAGCATGAGCTGTGGGTATCCCTTGCTTCATCACAGTGAGCCCTCAAAGGCAAGGTCATTCTAACCCATCCTCTTCTGAATGCTTAGGCTCCATAAACTGCAACCCCAGGGCTCCCGGAGAATGCCCTGTGGAGAAGGCAGGACTGCAGAGAAAGCAGGTTCAAGTAGCCACACGAGTGGTGAGTGAGATGCCCAAAAGGTTGTCCTTTCTGACCTACACTGCCGTGCTGACACTTTACCTGGGAGGACTTCAAAGTTGTGGTCCCAGATTCTCATGCCTCTGTCTCATGCCACCACATTCCGAATTCCTGGGCTGGTTATTCACCAGGGCACACTGAGGTAGCGGAGGAGAGCAGCCCTATGGAGTAGACAATTTGACATTGTTGTGGTCATCACCATAGGAGACTAACACTGTCAGAGATGGCCCTGTGTGGGGGAAATGGGGAAAGGCATGGAGGCTGGGTTTACAAGGCTGTGTAACAAACACACCTGGGCAGGATCCCAGGCAAGAGTGGAGAAGAGTCCAGAGAGGAAAGCACACTTCAGGAAGAGCATGGCGTAGACCACACCCAGATATACAAGAGATGGCAGCAGACCTGCACCCTGGAAGTCAGAGCACTGGAAGGTAACTATTTCCAGCAGAGTCAGGTCTTCAGAAAACATGTCTAGAAAGCTAGTTGACAGTGTACCATGCGACCCTGCAGTTGTGATCCCAGGAATACCCTGTGTCTATACACACACCTGTGTGTGCACATTCGCAACAGCCCCATTCATAACAACCTGATGTGGAAATAGTCTAAAGGTCCAGCAGGTGAGCAAAGGCATGCCTCTCAATACAGAGGATTATCTGGCTGCCAAAGGATTGGCATTTTGGCCCACTCTATGGCATGATAAACTTGCAAATGCTAGTGAGTGACAGAAGGCAGAGGTAAGAAGACCACATGGTGGAGGAGGACTGTAAGGATGGACAGATTCACAGAGACATTGTCAGGAGCTGAAGAGAGGAACAGCAGCAGTAGCTCAAGGGGGATCGTGTATCCTGTGGGGGTGCTGAGACTGCTTCGGTTGGGTAACAGATGTTTGTCCTGTACCCCAGGTGACTAGATTTAGTCACTCAAAAAGGTGAAACATTTGCTATTCACTATATCTGAAGGTTATTTTTGATAAATGGATCACATTTGGCAAAAACATAAACATTGAGGCTAAGTGCTAAAGATGCCCATGGAAAGGAGATTCCAGAGGATTTTCAAGACTAGGAACATGGATCCAGATGGAGGTTCTCCAGCAAGAGACCACTGGACCACTTGGAATAGAAATGGATCTTGAGTGATCTATATAAAATGGATTCTCTTAAGACTAAAGGAATCAAAACAGTGGAAAACATGGCTGTCTCGGGACAGGCAAGAAGAGAAGTGAATTATTTGAAAGTATTCTTAATTGCCTTGAAGAAAAACATGTTCGAGTTTTAGCCTTCAGTATTTGGACACTGTATAGAAACATGTCACTGTTTGTGAAGACTGGAATGCTTGCTCAGGTGGCTAGTAGCCCTGGCTTTGTCCTTGTAGGTCATCACCCAGCAGCTTGAGAAAGGTCTATTCTTAGATGTTCTCTGGAGCATTGCTAAAGAACTCTGCTTGCCACAGGCTCTGAGCCATGCTGTGTGTTCTCTGACCACATGGAATCCAGGTAGATTTTAATGAGGAAAAAACTTCCCATTGGTCAAGTAAATAAAATTAGATTCATGAAGATACGCTTCATTGAATGACAGAGATGTCAAAATGTAGAATCCAACAGGGGTGTTAAGAAAGAGCTGTAGACAAGCACCAGACTGGGGTGGGGCAGATGGGATGACTGACGTGCTGCCTTGACACCAGACTGGGGTGGGGCAGGAGAAGGAGGAAAGAAAGAAGAAGAGAAAGATTGTTGTTGCTTCTGAATGCCGGTGCTACCTCAGAGCATGAACAGGCTGTGCTTGGTGGCATGAAGTGATGTGTCACCCCACCCCAGGTTGAGTCAGGTTCAGTCGTGCATACTTGGTATATTTTGAAAGTCATATGACTTACTGTGGTGATAGAACCATGTTGTTATCTTAAGCAGCAAAAATGGTATGTAAAATTTACTTGTTCATAGTTAAGACTACTTTCAGCAAAATCACAATAGATCTGATCAGAGACATCTATAAGAAACCTGTGACAAATATCCCTTAACTTGGATCTGGAAAGCCTGGTGTGACAAATGAGGACGCCTGGCACCTTGGTTACTCTGAGATTGGGGAGCTAGAAGTGAGACTGCCTCTGTCTATATAATTTGGATGTAGACACCTAATGGACATCCCAGGAGCTGACCCCAAAACCTGCGAGTGTGCTTTGACTGGGTGCTGGCTACAGGCCACTTAGAAATCACTCCTATCTCAATCAGAATCAGCACGGATGCTCTTAACTGCTGCTATTACAGACTCTTAGAAGCTTTAACCCACAGAAGTAAAGTTAAGGAGCTGCTGAGGCAGATGTTACTGAACTAGAGAAAACCCTAGGGAAAGCCTCATCTGAGAAGGTGTGGGTCCTCTAAATGGTGCAGCCAGTGAGGTTTCACACAGAAGCCAAGCAGGGACTTCTGTGGCAGTGGACAAGAGTGATGAGGACTGGTTGGAGAGGTGGCTCAGTGGTGAGAGTGCTTACTGCTCTCCCCTCCCCAGTGGGGAGAGCTCACTGCTGTAACCCGATGTTTCTTTGATTCCCCCACACTCCTCCCACTCCCACTGCAGACATACACACACAGGAATAAAAATAATTCCTTAAGAATGACAATTGTCTCGATGGACCTGTGTGTGACCCAGCAGCAAATGGCATGGAACACTGTTGAGACAGACCCACCATGAGGACATGAAGGTGCTGGGACACGGGACCCAAGTTCCACATTGAAGCTCATGGCAGTTGGAGCCGAGTGTGAGGGATGCTGTTAACTAGGGCAAAGGTGACTTGAGCAGGGCTTAAAGGAAAGGCAGGCAAGCTCACACTAGAAGATGCTGCTTAGGTGCACATGATGGCCCAAGCCTGCAATACCAACACCCAGGAGAAGGAGACAGCAGGATCAGCAGTTCTCCATCATCCTCACTTGCCCGAGTCCCTGGCTTTTACAAATAAACGTTAAAGGAAGCCCCAACACCCAGGAGAGATTGGCTCGTTTGTCAGTGCACACAGGCCCAGCAGGTGTGCTGAGAGTCTGACCAGTAAAGTCAGTGCCACAGTTGAAGAGGATCTGAGGGGCAGAGGCCTTCCTGAGGCCTCCAAGTCACTGAGAGACTGGGGCTGCCACTTACTGCAGACATTTTGTTCTGCCAAAATAACAAAAAGTCAAAAGACTGAAACCTATCCACCAGAGCTTCATATGCCCAGTAAGCAGGAAGAGTGCCAGCCTCACTGCACTGAGATACCCCTTAACCCACGATAGTTTACTAGACAATCCTGTGGAGAGAACTGTGGGTAGCTGCACCCCTGGGGTGAGGTGGTGTCTCATTCAGCCTCCATGGAGGATGTTGTAGTGATTTCTAGGGAGCACAGGTGTAGGGCCAGATCCCAGAGTTCTGGCACAGGAATGACCCTTCCCCAGCCTGTGATTGCCTTCATGCAGCACTACACTGCCCCTAGGGTGGAGAGGAACAGGTGACACCCCACCCCACCCCACCCCACCCCCCACAGTCAAGCTGAATGGTTGGATTGACATGTGTAGTGTGGGCTGAGGCAATCTACCTCACCTGCCTGATTACCTGACGTCATTGTTGGTAGGAGGAATTCCACAGAAGAGGGCTGTATGCCCTGCTGTGCGGCAGCCTCCTGTGCTGTGCTCACTAGGCACACAGGTCAGAAACTGTTTGCTAGCAGCTCTGCACTGCAGGGGCTCCTGTGACTCTAATTAAGACAGAAGGAACAAGATGCCAAATGTGGAAATAGCAGAGTGGCACCCTTCTGGACAGGCTAACAAAGCCCTGGCAGAGAAGATACCTATGTCTTTTGTCCAAACAGCACATGATATAGGCAGTATGAGGAAGTCTCAACAGGAAACACCATGGGACATTCCTTAATCCTTGGAGCTGTCACTATGACACGAGAGAATGTTACTTTCAAACTAATAGAGTCAAGATAATTACAACCAGCAAAAATACCCAGCCAGTGCAAAGAAGGGACAGGGCACAGGGAGTGTTACAGTGATAGTGAAGCACCTGCAGGGACATCGGAAGCACTGAAGAAAGGGATGCCTAGGTGAGGAAGGGGCACCTGGGAATTGGGAATGATTGGGGTCACTTTTCTCTTGGGCTGGGTGGCCTATCAGGTGGCAGCTAAGTGGATATGCTGGGCCTCACCACCCTTAAAGCTAGTTGGGTAGGCATTGGGACCAGACAGCAAAGAATACATTCCCCAGTGGACCCCTTTACTTTGGGTGGATCCTGGCAGGGTACACACTGGCTTACAGGGCAGCCCCTTAGCTAACCTGCATTGTCTCAGTTGCTGATAGTAGGCTGGCCAGCATGACTGAGACTGCTTGTGTCCCCCCCCCCCCCCCCCAGTAGCCTGATGGGAACAAGTGCCAATCCTTTTGGGAGAAGAAGGATATCAGATTATATCCACAGGCACTTTTGCAGACAGAAGCAGCAAAGCGCAATGAAAACCCCAGGCGGCAGCAGACAACAGAAGCAGACCAGAGAGGCAGATGCTGCAGCTACCCCGGGCAGCCTTAAAAGTAGCCCTGCTGACTCTGCAGAGCTCAAGGACTTGTGGAGAATTTAAGCAGCGAACCAAGTGGTGATTCTGCAGCTAGACAACAGATGAACAGTAGCACAGGTAACTGCTGTCACAGCAGGTGAGCCTGTCGGAGATTGTAAGTGGGAAAGAAAGTAGAAGATCCTCAGGATGAAAGGTGTTCTCTCAGACCCAGGTGGGAATGTCCTAGTCTCTGTCTTCAAGAAAGTGGGACACAAGGACTCCCCACACTTTAAAGGCAGGTATATCTTTGACTTGCAGAGAAAGAAATTTCTAGTAATCTTCCTTAGACACAGTTAAAAGACACAGCCAAGGTTAGCAAATCAAATCCACAAAGTGGAGAGTGCTCACGGGGTTCTGGGTATTATGTTTCCAGTGGCCTAACTCAGTGTCTGAGCCGCAGTAACTCAAGCCTCTAGGCGCTCACATAGCCACACGGTGTTCAGCGAACTAGTGAGCCTTGGTCTGATTTGGAATGCATTAGTGTTAAAAACAGATGGACAGGTCATTAGCCATCTCAGCAAAAGCTGCATTTAATAAAATTCACTTAAAACAGTAGAGAAACCCAGATGTTCTAGAAGCATAAAGAACTTTACTTCACTGAGGGTTTTTAGGAAACCTGGAACCCACAGCACATGGATCTCGGTCTGTGATGAGAAACAGGCCAGGTGACGCCTGTTTCACACCAGGTGACACACTGAGAAAACAAACAGGAGGCTCATGAAAAAGCACAACTCATTTGTAGACAATTTTAGAAAATTCCAGGTAGCTGCCAAAGATGAAATCTAGAGTATCAGTAACTCTCGAAGGTAAATTATTGGCTCAAAAGCCAAAATTGAAAATGTTACTATGCTCCTGTCTTCTGTCAGTGGAAATTTAAACATAAAAGGTTATCATTAAACTACCTTAGCTGGTGGTAGTGCCTGCCTGTTATCCCAGCACTCAGGAGACTGAGACAGACGGGCACTGTACGTTTGGGACTCGCCTGAACTAGTTAAGACCCTAGCAAACACGAAGTAGCTTAAAATCAGTGTCATGAAATGAATGCAGCTGAAGGCACATAGGTGCTATAGGAGACTGATAGCACAGCTTTTCAGTTAAGACCTGAGCACTCCCTGCAGCATAGGCCACAAGCACCAGTGGCCTCCAGCCAGGGCTAACCATGACTGTCAGCCCTGGACCACGCCTCCACCTCTTCATACCTTAAAGGCAGAGAAAGCAAACCTTTACCTACCCTGCCCCTGTGATCTGGAAGAGAAACACACCAAGCAGCTGCTTGTCTACTGCTGTTGTGTTGCCCTAGGTTGTCCCGAGATCCCGTTCCACCATCTCCCACTCCACCACCGCAGTGCTGACATTTTCTTCTACTGGATCAAAAAGAAATACCATAGTTGCCACTGCCTCACCATGCAACCTCCCACAGCTGCCTGCCTACCATCGCCCCCTCTAGCAGACAGCAGGTATGGTCCACAGCCTGGACATAGGTCAGTCAGGCAAGGGGAATGGGGAGGGCTGAGGGCCCAGCACTGGGCAGGGAGAAGGTGGGGTGCTGACCAGTAGAAGCCTGGCAGCTGCAACAGCAACACCCACCCATCTTGATTTCTTGTCCTCTAGAGTCAGACCAAACTGTCACCATCTATCTGGCACCCAGGAGGATAGGATGGATGATGGTTTGCTGGCATTGTATCCCCACCGAGTTTTATCTGAGATCATCACACCCAGCAGACAGGAGATGATGGATGGACCACGCTTGCAGCTGAGGTAGCAAGTGAGCCAAGGTCACGGTTCCCCAGGAGGAGCAGTGCTGCACAGTGGGAGGAAAACTGCCCAGCTCCATACTGTCAAACCCCAGGTGCAGTGGGGCCTCTGTCCATAGTGGCTCCAAAGGAGATGGAACTGAGGTCCTGGGCCCAAATGTCACTTGGTGAATAGTGCATCCCCTGCTCGGGAGAGTCGAGATGTTCACAGTTCCTCCTGTCCACTCCTTGGACTGGGATCCCAGTAAGCCTGGCTGTGGCAGGTACTGGTCTAGGTCTGCTATCCCTTGCTGACTCTAGGCTCTTTTAGGTTGCTGCCCATTTGTATGTCTGCAGAGACATGTAGGTTCAATGGCCCTTTATAAAAATCTCCTTCCTGCGCTGGATGTGGGTTTCACACTTGTCCCTTGTGTGTGGTGGCATCATGGATAATCAGGAAGGCCTGTGACTGCTTATTGGATTTGTGGTCACTGTATTTCTTTAGATAGCATTTAAAATCTAAGCAAACCCTCAGGTTGGGTTGCAAGCGATAAAACAAGGTAAGAATGACCCCACAGAGAATGCTTTTAGGGTTCTGGAGGAATGGCACAGTCAGTAAAGTGTATTCTGTCCAAGGACATGAGTTTAGTCTCCAGCAACCATATTAAAAGCCAGGCATGGCAGCATATGTCTGTAAGCCCTGAGCTAGAGAAATAGAGGCAGAAGGATCCTCAAAGCTGCTGGCCGCCATCCAGGCAAATCAGTGAGTTCCAGGGTTAGTAAGAAACCATGTCTCCGAAGACTATGGAGGAGAAGGAGTTAGGAAGATGCCCAGTGTGGACCTCTGGTGTTCCCTATACAAACACACATGTACATGTGAACATGCACACATGTACATGCTATACATACATGTGAACACATACACACATATATTGTCTTTCTACACATAGATGTGAATCCACACACAAAACAGCAGCTGTAGGCAGGTAGACCAAACCAAGTACTTAGAGAAGAGACTCAGAGAGAACATGGCTGGTAAGCTTATAGGTTGGGGTGACACGCAGAGAAGACAGACTGACCTACAGCCCCAGGGTTTGTGATAACCCTGCTGTGCTTTCTTGGAGCCTTTGTCTGACCCCACAGTCAGATCTATACGTTGGATCCCGGAGCCCTTTGGGCCTCCAGCCTTAGATATATTCAGCGTTTAGTCACATGTGACGCTTCTGCTAGCCTTCTAGTTGCTAGCTCTGCTAGCTAGAAAGAATTGGAGACCCAAGGACCACTGTGCTTCCAGAATCTGGAACTCCCTTGAAGGTCAGCAGAATGACAGGCAAGCAGCCCCCATGTGAAAGTCCCTAGGACTGGAGGGTTAGAGCAGACAGACAGAGATACAGAGTTAGAGACATAAAGGGACAAAGACAGACAGTGGAGGTTAGCCACCCCATCTTAAAAATCAGGGGAGCTGAGTAGTGCTGGCGCACACCTTAATCCCAGCACTCGGTAGAGAGAGGCAGGTGGATCTCTGTGAGTTCCAGCCAGAGATTGTTCTAGGACAGTAGGACAGCCAGGACTACACAGAAATCTTGTCTCAAAAAACAAGAACAAAAACAAACAAAAAGAATCAGAATCAGACATAAAGACAGGCAGAGCTAGAGAAACAGGTAGAGCTAATGATGAAGCTTCTGGTAGCTCTCCTTTTAGGCCATCATGGGTGAAGCTGGGCTTGACAGTGTTGGAACACTTTTGGCCAGTGGGGCTCTATGCCTGGCTGGGCCTCAGGAGCTCAGAGTTCTGCCATTAGGAAAGCTTCGCAGCCGCCATCCCCTTCTGGCCCTGCATGGCCTGCATGGTGTGGCTCCTCCTGTGTGTACAACTGGGCATTTTCTTTGATGGCAGCATTGGTTGACTTTGACTCTTGATTTGATAGCTGGCTTGGTATGAGAGCTGCTCTCTGGCTCTCCTGCTCCCTCACAGTGGGGATGTCTCACATGTGCAGCCTTCACTTCAGCTGTAAAAGAAAATTACCTCAGAGGCAGCTCGGCATTTGGACCGTCACCTTGGCCCCAGCAGCAGCCGTATAGGAAGCCTCTGCTGGGGGACTGTACGTGCCTGTGTTCTGTACTTCACTAAATCCTTGTGCAGAGGAACTGGCATTGATAAAGGTCAATGCCTTGTCAGCTGCCTCAGATGCCACCTGCTGGAACACGGCAGCACATGAACTGTTCGTGGCTGGGGTTTCTGGTGGGTTCTGTAGTGTCCTTACTTGCAAGGAACTGTGCCTCAGCCAAATGTTTTCAGGTCCATCTGTTTTATGTCCAGAGTGCTGACACCCTCTCCCCAGGCCCTGCCTGGCTCCCTGGGGCCCTTTCCAAGCCTGAGGTGGCCTTAAGTCTGGCTGCTTTGCTATAAGGCAAATGGGCAAAGTCCAAGTCCCACCTGGTTCCAGGAGGCTGGCCGGTTGCTGTCCCGACCCTGTCACAGCTGGCTCAGAGCTAGGACCTGTGCTGTGTTCTGTGCCACACCTCTAATCGAGTGTTCATTGTTAACATCTGGTGAGGAGAGAAAGGAAGAGAGGCCAGAAGAGCATGCAAATCCCCATCCCACCACCTCCAGCTCTGCTCTGCTACCTACCCTGCAGAGGTGCCCACAGCCGCCAGCCCCAGGAAGCTCTGCAAGAGGTGCTACCAGGTCCTAGAGGGGTTAATTCTCAGGCGGACACTGTTTCTGCTAGTCAGCTGAAGCAGTTTTGCAGATGCTCTTTGTGCCCAGTTGGCCCTGTGGCTCAGGAGAAAAACCACTTAATCTTCTATTTCTTTCTGACCCTCACCCCCCACCATTGCAACACCAGTGAACATATGCCAGGAAACTCTGAGGCTGCATTAGGTCCCGGCGGGTGCTCAGAGCTGAGCCGCCTCATTTGTGTGAGCCTTCTGCCTCCTGGCCTCATTGAGCCTCATTTTTGGGAAGGCGTCATTCCTCTTAGAGCCTGCAGCTCAAATACCACTTGGGGAAACAACAGGGCCTCCCTCCTTGGTCAGTGGAGGTGGCAAGATGATCATGTACTTTATGTCCCTGCCGAGGAGTGGGCCATCTGCCACTGAGGCTACAAGCCTGGCGTGGGAGTGTCCAACTTCTGCTGGTCAGTTTGCTTTTGGCAGTTTTTCATGCCTCCCCCACCCCAAAACCCTGGCTACACATATAAACCTTGGAGAGGGTTCAAAGGGATTTTACAGCTTTGGAGGAGGGCTGGCACAGGCTGGACCAGTAGTTAGTGAGCAGCAAGGAGATGTCACCTTACAAAGCCAGGTAGGCTGATGCTTTCCAAAGCAGTAGGAAGGAAGCTGGGTCCAGGAATGTTACAGCCAGAGGGGCTGGGGCCCTTATCTGTCCTCAAAGCTCCTTTCTGTGACAGACTTTTCTGTCTGCTTCTTCCCACCCAGCATTGCTGAATTCAGGGCATGGAGGCAGCTGTTGCCACAGCATTAGGAGTCACTCAAAACTCTCTGTAGGTCTCCCTATGGGCCACCTGTTCAGGCCAGCTTCCTCCTCTGTCCCACGTCACCCCTGCCTTCCCATTCCTGGCATAGCTGCGGCTGCAGTATGTCTGGAATTCGCCAGGGCTGTGAGCTGGGGACATGTGTGGTTGGGTTGATGGGTGTGTCAGGGTTTGCAGTCTCTTCCAGCACTGAGACTGCTGTTCAGGTATGGGAACAGCTTCCAGCAGGTTCCAGCTGTCAGTGACTGACATGCTTGACAGAACCTGGAGATGGCCACCAGAACACTGGCAGTGGTCGAACGTGGCTTCATTCTTATGCTGGCTGAGGGTGCTAGTCATGGTTTGGACACTCATGTTGGAGAAGAATCCCACATCCCTGAAACCCACAGAAGCTAGGGTCTAGGTCTAGGCCAGCCCCAGAATTCTCAGGTCAGGAGTTTCTGAGAGTTCAGCCCGGCTGGGCTTTTACACAGGGGTTGGGTCAAGTAGATGCTGGGTCCAGTACACCCCCTATTTGATGACTGTGGGGTCCTTCTGGCTGCCAAGCTTCAGATTAGTGACATGAAACTTGCCTCAGAGCTAGGTGGGCTCTGAACCAAATGTGGGGCACTAGTCTATCCTAGATCAGTCTGTCTCAGGAGGTGGGCCCAGATCCCCAGAGCTTCTACCAAGAACATACCTGCTCAACAAGGCTGGTCTGCTCAGACCCCATGAAGTCCCTCTCTGTGTCTGTACTCCCTGTCTGGGGCAGCCAAGCTGTAGGCTGAGGAACTCTCAGGGCCTGGTTCTCTGGCCACCCTGTGAAGACCTCCGGGTGTGAACAAACAAGCCTACTAGCTCCCACTCAGGCTGAGTGGGCACAGCATCTCTTTGGTCCAAGGGGTCAAAGAGGCTGCTCATGCCTGCTAAGTTCTGTGTGGGGGTGGGGGCAGCTTGGGGAGTGGCAGCTTGGGGGAGCAGCAGCTTGGGAGGCCAGAAGTTCCAGAAGTCCCTGAGGGCACCCAGCTCCCACCTCTGCCTTCTCCCTGCCTTGGGGGAAATTTTAAAGAATGATCTCAGTCCAGTGGGCGTGGGTGCAGGACCAAGCCACACTCTTGATCTTCACTGGCAAACTCTGCAAGGTCCTTTTTTTTTTTTTTCTCTCATCCTTCTCCTAGACAGAGGGCGCTTCCCTCTGACCCCCAGGCCAAGCCATAGAGTTCTGCGTGTCATTTATTGGCTAATAAAGCCAATGGGAAAGACCAAGGCCAAGGACCAGCCCTTGCTCCTGGGTGAGGGGCACGAGATGATCTGATAGTTCTGGCCTGAGTCTAATGATAGTTCCAGCTGTCATAGCTGGAGAGGTGTCGCTTCGAGTAGCATCGAGTGTGGGAGGGACCTGGAGTCTCTGTACAGGAGTTACGGGGGAGAGAGAAGCAAGGAGTGAAGAAGGAAAGAAAACTAGGCTCCCTGTTCTCAAGGAGGTTGGGGCGTCCCGTACCCTTGGCATCCATTTCCTCCTTAGTGGAGATTTGAGGTAACAGGGCTGGGCGCACCAAGGGGATGACCAGCTGGGGCTGTCTAAGTACCCTGGCCCAAGAGGCGTTTGTCTTGCACTGGGTCCACAGGAACAGATCAGTTCAGGGACCCAACATGAAGGCCCAGGGCACAGAGAGATTGCCCATTCTTAGGAAACCATGGCCCTGGGAGGCCCTTACTTAATTGCTGGATTTGGTATTGGTTGCTTGGTATAGCTCGATAGTAGATCAGGAGGATCTGTGGCAGATCAGTCTCTCCAAATCCCCAGAATCACCCAGGCTAGGCCAGGTCACACAGAGAAGCAATGCTAACCTTGCTGTGGGCAAAGGACTTGCTGAGCAGAGGTGGAGCCAGTGGCCAGCAGTTTCCAGCGAGGCTGAGAGGAGCATGGCTAGCTGTCACACGCTTAGCCACAGAGTGTCCTGCTCAAATGTGGCACCGTCTGTCCAGTGTTACTTTTCTCCTTGATGTGAGAAAGTAGCTGTCCAAAGCAACTAAAAGAGGGAAGGGTTTAACTTTTACATCCAGTTCCTGGTTACAGCCCATCATGGTAGGAGAGGCATGACAGCAGGAACTGGAGGTGACTGGTCACATTGCAAAGCCGAGAAAGGCAAACACAAGCTAGATTTGAGCTTTTTTTTTTTTTAGTCCAGGGTCCCCTGCCCAGGGAATGGTCCCAGTCACAATAAGAAGAGTTTTCCCATACCTGTTAACACAGTCTCCCACCAGTGTGACCAGCCAGAGGCCTGCCTTCTAGGGAGGGGGCCACTCATATTCAAGGTATGTGTTCCCTCTGCAGTTAAATCTTCTAAGTCACCACCTCCTAGATAAACCAACAGATGTGTTTTCATGCTGACTCTCAATCCAGTCAAGTTGACAAGAAAGATTACCCACTGCAGCCAGGGAATCAACACAGTCCAGCTAAGCTCAATATAGACCTGTGGGCCAACTGACATCCACTGCACTGAACTGTCCTGTCCTCTCATCTGTCTCTCTGGGCAAGTGATACTGAGCTACTAGCATCACCTCCCTGGATGAACTGGGGAGTAAAGCTTTTCTCCCTGCGTCTTGGGACAGATGAAGCTTTAGCCCATCACTGGTAAAGGGAACACTGGGCTGAACTGCTCTGGTGCCTGCCAGCCCCTCACTCACCAGCAGCCTCTCTTCTCTCTTTACTGATCAACATCTGGTGGGACACACGAAGGCTGTGGATGTGACCTGCCTCTTTTCAAGCTTCTGCTGTGCCTGGGGGGGGGGGGGTCACACCATCATGTCATTTTGCAGACCTCCTTCCAGACTCGGTCAAGCCTGCTCGTCTTTAAACTCCACAGCTCTGGTGACCATTGAGGCTGCACATCAGAGCCTGAATGCAGCGGAGGGAACTGGAAGTGGGCGTGACCCACCCGTGTGAGTATTCTTACATGGGTATGCCCTGGTTACCTCCCAGGGAGGGCCACCCGTGCTCACTTCTCTCTCCCCAGTTGTCACACTTCAGCTGTTGGATGTACGGGATCCTTACAAGGTGCCAGAGTCCTGGCTCTGGAGATAGCCACCTTTAGTCTACGTTGTGTGAGGAAGAGTGTAGCCTGCCAAAGCCCCAGGCAGGACCAGACCCAGATGGAGTCCTTCCACTTCTGCTGGGCTGCCTTCTGATCTTTGTTCCAAACTGTTTAGAACAAGAAGATAGAACTCCACGAGATTAGAGCCTTGATTCAGTTATCATGGTGGCCCACAATGTTAAGGGTTCTCCATCACCAGCTTTTAGACAGTGGTAGGCACAATGGCTGGAAGTCTCAGGCTGAAGTGAGGTTAGGGGAAGAGGCTGTTTTGGCAAAACATCTGAGAGAGCCTGGGGCCTCTGTCTGAGGGTAGCCAGCACATCCTGATTTCTAGGATCACAGTCATCCCCACCTATCTATCCATGTGCCTTTCTAAGAGGTCAGCAATGCTCCCTGCTGGTGGGGTCTGCTGTGGGCTGAGGAAGGATAAGATGGCCTTTGTTCCAGAGAGAGGCAGGCTCAAATCTAAATGGTCAGATGAACCAGTTGGCAGTCTGGCCCTTCCTCTGCAGCAATAGGGACACCCTGCTGTCATTACCTAAATGGCCAATCAGAGCAGAGCTCAGCCCACAGAGGCCTATGTCCTACAAAGTCTGCCTCGGAGTTGAGTAAGGCCTACCTCTCAGCTGTGTTCGTTCGTGAGGACAGGGCCAAAGAGGATAAGATAAAAGACCTTCCCTGAAGACCAGGATGGAATAAGAGGGTGTGGTGGCCATGCCTGTAATCCTAGCTTTTGGAAAATAACAGTAGATCCGAAGTTAGTCTGAGCAGCATAAGACTAACAAAGGGGAATTCAGGAGGGATGGTCCAAGAGCATCGCTGTGTTCCCTCCCGTTCCAGGACACCACGGTGTAAGCAGCGCAACGCTGCTTCACTCTGACGGATTGAAGCCTTGACACAAAGATCCTCCCTTCCTGCGATAGTTACTGTTGACGGTCAACTGGACAGTATGCAGAGTCATGTGGAGCCTGAGGTCACACCTGGGATTCTCTAGATTAGATCAGCCGAGGCTGGAAGAGCTGCCCGTTGTGACCAGTGTCATTCCCTGGACTGAATGAAAGAGAGAGGGGTGGAGGGCCTGCATTTGTTGATTTATGTTTCCAAGTGTTGGATGAAACGAGACCACTTCTAGCCTGATAGTCCCTATCTTGAACAATAATATTTTATCATAGCAATGGGAAAAGAAACCCATACAGACCCTTGCATTTTTTTTTAATGAGGTGTTTGTCTCAGTGATAAAAAGTTGAGGGTCAGCCCTGACCCTGGGCCTTCACCTATGAGGTTTCATCTGGAAATGGTCTGTGTAGACATGACCAAGATAGCAGAAGGTCATATGGATTGGGCAGCTCTAAGTCCTGTGATTAGAGTGGGTCTAAGGGGAGGAGGAGAGCTGGAGACAGCACTAGGGAGAAGCCACATCAAGACAGAAACAAAGACTAGAATGACTCAGTCATAAGCCAAGGGACATTGGTTCCCCCAGAAACTGGAAGGAGGCTCTGTGTAAGCTGTGGACAGAGCCGTCCTGACATCTGGACTTAGGATGTCCAGCCTGCAGAACTGGAGAAGGCAGTTGGTTCTCTTACTTCGTCCCTAGGATCCCCAAGTATGGCCACAGCAAAGAGTAGGCATGTGGTCTTCTCTCTGTGTGCCAGGGTTCTAGGAGAACTCGGCTCCTCTCAGCTCTTGGAGGACCGTTACCACAGATACAGGGCTCGTATGCCCGACCTATTGTTCCTTTTGACTGCTAGTTTTGCTCTTCAAAAAATCTCTGATGACTCAGAGGTAAAGGGGCAGGCTCCTGCCTCTGTGCTCCCCTCCTCCCCAGGAAGGGGAACAGGCCCTGCTGCCACCTTCTCTGGGAGGCAGCCACATGATACTGAAGAGTAGCTAGGTGCTCACTTCTGGGGGTGGCTGTGCAGGCACTGAGGGAGATGGTATTGTGCCCACTGAAGGTAGCAGCAGTGTGGTCCTTGTAGGAAACAACCAGTGATATCACTAAGAAATACGGTAAGTCCTACTTCCAAGCTGCAGCCTGAGCTAGCTAGGCCACCATCCCCCCAGACAGGAATCCACAGTGTCTGTGTTGAGCAGGTGCACCTTAGGAGGGCCGTGCAGGTAGCACGGAGCCCACCTGTGTTTGTTCTGCTGCTTCTCACAGCCTGTGCTGGGTGAACGAGATTGGCCCCCATAGGCTCAGAGATTTGAATGTGTGGTTCCCAGTTGGTGGACTCTTTAGGAAGGATTGAGAGGTGTGGCCTTGTGGGGGAAGTGTGTCACTGGGGCTTTGAGGTTTTAAAAGCCCATGCTAGGGCCGGTCTCTTTCTCTCTTTTTGTCTCCTGCTTATGGATCAAATGCGAACTCTCAGCTACTAAGCCAGCACCATGCCTGCCTCCCTCTTGCCAAGTTCTCCTTGATGATGGCCATGGACTCACCGACTGCAACTGTAAGCAAGCCCCTATTACACTGTCTTTTCTAAGCTGATTCTGGTGTTTCTCACATGTGGAAATATAGGTCTTGCCACATGAGGTCATTGGCCCTGCTGGGTGAGCGCTCCAGGTCTTCTCATCTTCTGTCTGACTGTTTCCATGTACTGTAGGCGTTTCTGCACAAACTTTGGTTGTCCACGTGATGGGAGGAAGGTTTCCATAACACCCTGCAATGCCCTAGCCTCATGAGGATCACAAAAGGCAGCCAGAGGACATGTCTTGACCCAAGAACATGAACCTTTGGGGCCCATAATGAACCATTTTTCAGCCTGAGGACTCATGTTTTGAATGTCAGGACAACTCAGCCGCTGGAAGGCCAGTGGTTGGATTCTTTTCTCCCAATTCCTCCCTTAAGCAATGTGCACAGAGTGTATAGGTCGATCTGCCATCCATTCTTTAGGGCCCGGGATAACGTGAATTCCCACAGGCGCCATTGATATGGAAATATTGGATGATTGGGCCACTTAGAAATGTGTGAGGGAGCAGGCCAGCCTAAGCTGGAACTTTAGGAGTTGCCTCACAAGGCTGAGGGGCCACTTCAGGAAGCCAGAACTCTGTAAAGCACCAAAACCTGGAAGCATTCTGGTGGCGTCAGCTGTACCAACAGCGCATAAACACATTTTGGTGTGGCTCATGAGTAAACTATAAAAAGGGACAGAGCACTAACCCATGACACACAGGTAGCCCTGACAACCTGTTACGGAGGGACAGATGCTGGCCACTGCATACGTGACCTGTTAACCACGCAGGCCATTCCACATAGATGGAGAAATCTGTGTGTGCATTTGCTTGGCTGTTCCAGCCCTTGTTGGGGGCTGACATCAAACAGTTGGTGCCTGAAGCAGGAGATTCCACGGTGCACATGCCGGGTGTGCTCTGCTGCTTCCCAGACACTCCCTGCCTCCTATCTTTCCTTTTGCCTGGGTGGTGGTGGGTTTTTGTCCGGGAGCACAGTCACTTCCTTACAAGCATCCGGAACGCAGACTGCTTTCGTGTTAACGAAATGTGGTTTCTCAGCTACAACTCTGGCAAGCTCTTCCCAGTCTGTGTCTGTACCTGCGCAGAGCATGGACTTCTCAGAGCCCACTCATGTTGGATACTTAGGTCTGCTGTGGTCTAGGCAGAAGCCCCCAGGACGCTACAGGCAGATGGAGGGGGCTTGGAATAAAACCCCAACAGGAAGCTAAGGCTCGAGACAGAAAAGCGGGAGCAATGAAAGAATTTCAGAGGAATAACTGCTGTAAGAAGCCTGAAGAAACCACTGAGAAAGCCAGGGCTGGCATTTCTCTTCCCAGATTGTAAAGCCATAATTGCTCACGGAAGAGGGCTTCAAAGGAAGTAGAAGATTGGCCATGGCTTTGCCCTTGGGACCTGGCTGAGGGTCAGTAGCCCGAGTGCCGCTTGCTCCATTCTTAAACCCAGCCCTAATCTGGGGCAGAAGCTTGATATATGTGACCCAGATAAATTATAGCTGCTGACTCAGTTTCCCTAGTAGTCCATGAGCACCAGACAGGCTATCAGCAGACAGAATGGGCCACTCAGCTCAGAGGGAAGCCGGTGTGGCCTCTGCCCCACAACCATGGTTAGTCAGCCGCCAGTACAGTTTCATCTCCATTGGCACAGGTGGACGCATCTTCTATATTGCGGCCTCTGGAAGTGTAAGGGCAGGCCAAGGCCTCGGTGAAGAAGTGAGGGATAGGCTGGGGTCCCCCACTGTTTTATCGAGCCTGAGATGGGGTGTGAACATTACCTCTTCCAGGAATATCCCCCTGCAGCTCAGGGATATCCCAGACACAAGTGCAGCACCCCCTCCCTCACAGTGAGGATCTTTCACCTTCTTTGCCAGCAGGTGCGTACACCCTGCTTCCCTGGAAAGGAGAGCCAGCCTTTGTGAAGCCACCCACTCTTGAGCCGCGCCTCCCTGAATCTTAGCCACGTGTTCGAGTTCCTGAGGAGGGAGCAAGAAGGAAAGGCAGACGGATGCTCAGCCTATGAGGGCAGCAGACTTAAGTCCTAGCGGAGAAGACAGCTCAGTCCAAACCCCTTCCCCCAGGCACAGCAGGGTTAAATGTCTGTGAGCAGAGAGGGAATCCCAGGCCGCCTGGAACTTGAGACTTCCCAGCTGAGAGCCAGCTCAAGTGAGCGAAATGCGGACCCAGACACGATGCAGCGGGCACCGGGGTCCTGAATGCAGGCCCTGAAGATAACTGCCACCAGTGCCCCACAGTAGCTGTGCCACAGCTCCAATTCTGGTAAGTGGACCGCCAGGCACCAGCTTCAGGAGCAGCAGGGATGTGGGCTGTGGTTTATTAGGAGTTCAGATCTGGTGCGGGCAGAGCAGTCTGTGTTTCTTATTAATACATTCAGACTTGCAAGCCAGTCATGTGAGCTCGAAATCTGGAAACATCTTCAAGGCAAAACAAAGTGTTTTGTTTTCCTGCTGACAATTCCAGTTGCTGGATCAAAGTCTAGGGATTCAGAAGGGAGATTAGCTCAGTAGGTGGAGAGATCTGGGCACACCTTGGCTCTGGCATTGTGAGGGCGTCTGTGATGACTATTTTGAGTCTTCTGTGATGCTTTCCAGGTGTTGGGATCGGCTGTCAGTCCTGGGTATTGATGCCACAACTGACTTGGTTAGCTAGACATATTCCGTGTGCCTGCCGTCTGCTGTCACTAGTTCTTTGGTTTTGTTGTTGTTGTTGACAAAGTAGGGGGCAGAAGTGCTGGGTGCTCCCTACTCACTAACGGGCCAGCCAGACCAGACAGATTAGAACCACAGGCAAGCTACTTTAGGTTTATGCTTCTGTTAACTACCTGCTTTATGATACTTCTAAGTACCAGACTCCTCACGACCCTTTTCCTCGGACACGACTCAAAGAAGGCCCTTCTGGTAGTTACTTGATGTGTCTGGTTCCCATTAAGGATTTGGGCCATGAACGAATGTGACAATCTCGGTTTCTAAGGATAAACTTCCTGGAACTTTCTCGGAAGGCTCCTCCATGGGCACAACTGGAGTTGGAGCCCCAGAATGGAATCTGCCTCGGTGTTTCTCAGTGGGGTGATATCAGTTGTGAGGGATGGGACCCTGGCTGGTTTCTGAAGCTTCACAGAGCAAGGGAAGTGGATGAGGCTCACCTGCTGCTGCCTTCGGCATCAGCCGTGTGTTCCCCTCAAGTGCAGCTACACTTTATGTCTAAATCTGGGATGAATGTGTGTGAGCGGAACCCATGTGCTCATGATTCTTCAGGTCATTCTGTATTCTCAGCATCAACAAGAGGGCACAGGTGGTCTTTAAAAAAATACAGGCCCCAATCAGCAGTTCCCACCCCAGTGTGGTTGCATTGAGAGTGCAGGCTCTCTGAGTGCCCTTGGCCTCCCTGATCAGCGTATTGGATGCTGGACTAGAAGGTGCTGAGTGTCCTTGTGTCGTTCCTGGTGTCCTGCTGCTGTGTGGCTCCTCCCAGACCTGCTGCTCCACCATACTGATAAGGACAGACATTCCCTTAGATGGGTGTGGGAGCTGCAGGCCCTGAACCTAGTTTGTTCCCTGTCACCTACCGATACTCTGTCCCTTCTGCTTTGGGCCTGTGGGGTTTTCTGTGTCCATGTGGCTTTTCACAGCTCTTCTTTTTGAGGGAAGTGGTGCCCTAATTTGAAGAATTCCAAGACTGTCCCAAGACACTCTGAGTGTCTCACACTGCTCCTGCCTCCAGTCCCATGACTCCTCTGCTTGGGATAGATAGCTATCAGTTTCTCGAGCTGTTCTCACTATAGCACAGACACCCCCACACCCCACTTATAGAAGCAAAAGGCAGTCTGCTTAGAGCCTGTACAGTAGATGCATTCCTCTGGGCCTCGAGCTCTGCACTGTCCGAGCTGAGGTACCACTCTGCTTAGGGTCGCACCTCTGTCAGTACCAGCTTGGAGACCCCACAATAGGGTCTCTTACTGACCTCTTTGCCTCAAAGCCCTCACTGATCTGGAGCTACTGTTTGCATGTGTGCGTATGCATGTGTGTGCATGTGTGAGTGTGTGTACTTTCCTGAGCATTTTCTTGGTGGTGGTTCTGGGGCACTGTCCTCTGAGTGGCTCAGCTATCTATTCCCAGCTGAGTTTGGCATCAGGTAGCATGGATGAAAATCAGCCACAAGGCTCTGGGCTGAAATGCCTTTGACAGTGCCAGGGCTGCTCTTTGAGGCCTTCAGCCTGATCTCCTGCATGCTGGGAAGTTTGAGTGGTGCCTTCCCATCCTCCCAGAGCTCCAAACAACTGAGTGAGGCAAACAGTTGTAACCTTGGTTTATGGTTAGAGAAATTTGGACCTCAGAGAGGTGTGGATACTGGCCAGAGCCACCTAGCCAGGAAGCCGCTGAGCCCCGCCTGCAACCCAGGCCTGTCCCACTGTGGAGCATCTGCCTTCCAGATGGGTTTCCCACAAAAAGATTTACTGAGCTACAGTCCACGTAGTGTTCAGTTCCCTATTGGAGTGTGTAGCTCTCTAGGTTCGTGTCTGCAGAGCCGGGGACTCTATCCCACTTTCATTTTAGAATGTTTTCCTCAGACACAGAGCCCGACTTCATTAATAATCAGCCCTTATCTCCAGCCCTGGCCATCCCTTTCCTGGCTTTTACTTGTGTCTGTCCAGACATCTTCTGAGGGGGTCACATGGCATTCTGCCTGCGTGTCTTACTCTTCTCATGGTGTCAAACTCTGAAGTCCATCCATACAGCCTCCCTCACCACAGAGGAGGTCTGAGCATTCTGCTCTAAGCCCTCTAGACTTGAGGATTGTCTTTAGGGACTGCCAGCTTGCAGTGGCATCAACTGATGAGGACTGTGCCCACCTGGAAGTTCTCATTTCCATGCGCCTCAGGTCTGAGCTGGTGATGTGGTCAGTGTGGCCTCTGGCTGGTTTCCCCCCTGGAGAGGAACCACTTGGCCATTAAGAGGGGTTTGACAAACCCTGTCTCGGGAAAAAAAAAAAAAATAGGTCTCTGTCACCTATGCATATTCTGGGGGAATTTTTTTTTTTTCTAGTGATAGGGTCTCTTGTAGCACATGTTAGACAAACCCACATTGTAGTTGAGTATAGTTTCAAACTTTTGTGGTCTCCCTGTTTCTGCCTCCCGAGTGCTAGGATTACAGGCATGGAGCATCATACCAAGTTTTTGGGGTACTGGGGGAGAAACCCAGGGCTTCTTGAATGGTAGCTGAGTGTACTGGCTAGTTTTGTGTGTCAGCTTGACACAAGCTGAAGTTATCACAGAGAAAGGAGTTTCAGTTGAGAAAATGCCTCCATGAGATCCAGGTGTAAGGCATTTTCTCAATTAGTGATCAAGGGGGGAGGGCCCCTTGTGAGTGGTACCATCTGTGGGCTGGTAGTCTTGGGTTCTATAAGAAAGCAGGCTGAGCAAGCCAGGAGAAGCAAGCAAGCCAGTAAGTTACATCCCTCCATGGCCTCTGCATCAGCTCCTGCTTCCTGACCTGCTTGAGTTCCAGTCCTAACTTCCTTTGGTGATGAACAGCAGCGTGGAAGAGTAAGCTGAATAAACCCTTTCCTCCTCAACTTGCATCTTGGTCATGATGTTTGTGCAGGAATAGAAACCCTGACTAAGACACTGAGCATTCTACTAACTGAGCCCCACTCCCAGCCTGGGAGCATTTAAAAATAGTGCCTGAGGCAAGCATCTCAGGCAAGGTTGGCAGATGAGTAGAGTAGGCAGGGGAAGAATGCTGGGGGTGCTGAGTGTACGGCCTGAGGCCCTGCCTGTGCCTCAGTGACTGGGTACTAACGCCTGTCATGGGATGGGAAGAAAGCCATAGCACGTGTGCAAACACCACCAGCAAGAAAGGTGGACCAGACACAGTAGCACACACCTTTAATCTCAGCACACAGAAGGCAGAGATCTCTATGAGTCTGAAGCCAGGCTGGTCCATATATCAAGTTTCAGGCCAGCTAGGGCTACATGGTAAGACCCTGGCTTAATAAAAGGAAAAGTTGTTGGATTCCTGAAGTCATGGCTGGGCCACCCCTGAGACCAGTGCTTACACTAACCTATGAGTGTGGACAGAAAGATATATTCTTGGACCAGCCATACCACCAGGCACCAGAGGCTCCCTGGAATTTTTAGGTCACAGTCTTGGCAAGGCCCAGGGTCCTGCTTCCAGGGAGCTGAGAGGCCATCCTCCCTTAGGCTGGCTAACCCTTAGTAATTGAGGATCTAAAACCACAGCCCTGCCAGCAGCATCCGACAGCCTTGGCAGGTACAGTGTGTTTTCTTCTTGCTGGCTGGGTCCTGTGGATAGAGACAGAATGGATGGGTGCCAGTGTCCAGCAGGCTCGTCTCCCCTGTGCCTCTCCTCTGAAGCAGAGTAGCAGAGGACCCGTGTCTTCTCTTCCTGTTTGCCCCACCTCCATATTCCATTGTGCTTGGTAGGGATTAGAGGGGCTCCCTGGGAAAGGGTTCTCAGAGGAACCCCACAGCTGTAATTGGCCACCTAGTGGGGAAGGATCTGTGTGCTTTCGAAGGAGCAGAGTCTGGCCGACATTGCCCATGTTCTAGAACTTTTAGTGCTGTTCGCGTGTCTTCTGTCTTGTTGCAGTCCCCTAATCCATTTCTCTTGGAAGGCCAGGTTTTTAATTCAGCAGGAACAAATATCTGATTGATCATAAGAAGAAGACCAAAAGGCCAAGTAGGGCCCCGAGAGATTGTTCTATGGTTAAGAGCCTGTGGTGCTCCTCAGTATGACTGGTGTTTGGGTCCTAGACTCATACTGGGTGGTCCACAACTGCCTGTTACCCCAGCACCAGAGGACCAGTGTCGTCTCTGGCTTGGGTGGGTATGTACTTACACATGCACATGCCTTCTCATAGACAAGACCTACACATGTAATTAAAAATAAACCTTAAAAAAAAAAAAAAAGGCAATGCAGGAAGCACATGACCACAAAAGGGTTAAAAGACCCGTCCCTTTCCATGGAAGGTAACAGAAGTCTCTTCTCACAGGGTTGCCCCTGAGGGTCATCTGCCTTAACCTCTACCTCTGGCCTCAGTGGTCTTCTCTTCCCTGTGAAGGCAGAGTTGCTCTGGCCTGTCCCTGGTTGCTTTTATTCCAAGAGACAGATACCAAGGTGTGGGCTGGTTGGACCCCGGGGTGTGTGGATACTTGTTTGGCAAGTCTTTTTCTTGGCATGACTGGCGTTAGGTGGAGCTGTTTCACTACAGATACCCCTGTTGACCCCGAGAGGCATCTGGCCAGAGCCACTGTGTCCTAGAGGGGACATGGTCAGAATCGTAGCCCCAGGGAAGAACACTAGTTCCATGGCCCTAGGACCTCTAGATTTTAGAGCAGAAGCGCCCTACTGGGTACCACAGTGGGCAAGCAGGGATAGTAGCTAAGTGTCAGCACCAAGTGTCACAGCTTGGCTTCAGTTCACCTCTGCATGAGGTCTGCTCTGTCACTCGCCAGGGTGGTGCTGTGACCTCCTAGTTATGAGAGGAAGTGAAGGTGACAGACTACACATAGACCCCAAAGATGCCCTGTGACACTCAACCTTCTGTAGCAGATGGTTTTGTAGGCAGGATTCAGGCTGGACGGAGAGCCTTCAGGAGTATTCAGGCCACCCAGCTTAACAGTACAGGTTCTTACCAAAGGGTGCATGAGGCAAAGGTATAGGGAGTGGCCATGTCACAGCAGGGTGGCATTGATGTGATATGGCAGGCCAGGGGGTGCCAGGGCTATTGGGAAGAGGCAGACAAAGCCTCCTGGTGCCTCTGAGGGACCCAACATTTACCACATCGTGTCTTGTATCTATGAGGCCTGCATGGAGTCTCAACAAGTTTTTGATGCTTTGAGCAGCTGGAACAACCTTGGAATTCCAGTGACTGAGCTGGGGTTGAAGTGACCATCTGAGAGCTACCCAAGGGCCAGGAACACCACTGCGGACTCCAAGGGATCTTTGGTGTTTTGTGTCCTTTGTCTCCTAAGAAGAAATGGGGCTGTTTCCTTCACCTCTACTACTTACAGATTGTTTCTGTCATGTGTGGGATGAGGCTTCCCTGTGCCCACTGGTCAGCATGATGGCTCAGGCAGCTTTGGTTCCCATGTCCTCTCTATCTGCTTCTTTAGCACACTGGGTGTCACAGGAAGCTGAGAAGCCAGTCCTGTGTACACTGAAGAGAGGAACATGTTCCCTCCTATGCCATGCCAGGGTCTGTGGTTCTAACCAGGAGAAGAGAAAGCCCAGAATAGAAACCGGGGAGACATCGCTGGGTCTGGATGTGGTTACTGGGCTGGTCCTCGGATTCTTTCTTAAGATGGAGAAATCATGAAGCCTGAAGCCTGGGCACCTGTGAGTGCATGGGCAATGAGCAGTGCCAGTCTTGCCTAAGTTGGGGGCCTGTGGGGTGCAGCTGTGGCTGGCCAACCACATGGCTGTAAGGATACTGGTAGGTAGCCTCTCTTGGCCGTGTATTAGTTTCTGTCACTGTGACAAAATACCCAAGAAAGATCAACATGAAAGAGGAAAGATTCACGCTGGCTCATTTTTCAGAGGCCCCCACCCATGGCTGGGGCTCCACTGCTTCTGGTCCATGGAAGGACAGAAGCATGGTGGAAGGGTATGGCCCTGGAGATTGCTTACTTCAAGGTTGCCAGGAAACGGAGAAAGAAGGAACAGAGACAGATGGTCCAGGGACGAGGTATCCCCTTCAGTCACCCACTTCTTCCACACAGGCTTTTCTCCTCCTAGTAGAGCATCCCTGTAGGAAATCTCAGTGGATTGACTGTTGATGAAGCAGGCATTGTCATTATCCAGTTACTGCTCAGTATTGCCAGCAGCACCAGCTGGGGGCCGAGCTTCAACACATGAACCTCTTGCAGGGAGCACTCTATGCCCAAACCAGACAGGAGGAGGGGATATCTCTCAATTCAGGTCTTTGGAGCTGTAGGCATTTTAGGAAGGGGCTGAAGCATCCTGGGGTTGTCCCCTCCCTGGACTGGAGGTAGCACAAGGCTCTGTTTACCCAAAGTTTCTGTTATTTTTGGTGCAAGGTCCTGAGACTCTGAGTGGGAATGTCCTGACACTGCTGTGGGGCTTTGGAAGAGGAGGTGGTGGTTCTGTGTCCTGGGTTTCCTTCTTTTCAACTTTGAAATAGTGCAGCTTTTGTACATCTATGTCCTACACAGTCTTTCCAAAGACCTAAACCCCTACCGGAACCTGTGGACAGAAGACCTCAGCTCCTCCACTTTGCCACAGCAGGTAGATGATGGGTTGCTTGGGTTTGGCCCATTCCTGCACAGGTGTTGCAGTACAGTGATGCCTGGGACTCTTGGTCTAGTAGAGCTTGTTTCCCATAGTGACCATGTCTACAGAAACAGTCCAAGATGCAGAGTCAGGGTCTTCATCCATCACATGAAGACGCTCGTGCTGGGATTTGGCATTCTCCTGTTCCGTAGTCAACAGTGCTTGACTCTCCGGGTGGGCCTGGCACCCCTGGGACTGGCTGTTGATGGATCGCTGCACAGTTCTGGAGTGGATTTCACAGAGGTCTGCCAGACATGACCCGGGGAAGAGGACAGCACATTTGTGTTCTGTGTGGTCATGGCTGCTCTCCAAGCACAGAAGACACAGACAGCGGGGCAGAGGACCACAGCAGACAGCTTCTTGGTGCTGAGATCTTGAAGACCATGTCTCTGGTCCAGAGATGGTCCTTTCCTAAGCTTTGTAGTGCTCTCGGCCTGTGTGTGGACTTATAGTTGGAGGAGGGTTTAGTCAGACCCATTGTCCCGTCAGCAATCCTGGCCTGAGCTCACTGGGATGTGCTGAGTGTAGACCCACTGGGCAGGGAGGTGGGTTGAAGAATCAACAGCTGTGGAGGTCTGCTTGTCTCTTGAGAAACACTTGGGCTGTGGTGGTTTATAATGACTGTCAACTAGACAGGCTGTAGAATCACCTGAGAGACAAACCCCTGGAAATATTTATGAGGGAGTTTCTAGATTGCGTTACTCGAGTGGGAAAACCCACGGTAATTGTGGGCAGCACCGCCTCATGTATAGGAGTCTCAGGCTGAATCAAAGGGAGAAGGGAGCTTAGCTCCAGCATTCATCTCTCCTCCTGACTGCAGCTGCCCTGTGACCAGCTAACTGCCTTCTGCTCCTGTCACCATGCCTTCCCCACCGTGATGGGACCGTATCCCCAAACTGTGAGCCAAATTAAACCCTTCCTTCTGTAAGCAAGCGTCTCCCCTGGCACATTGTCATAGCAACAAGAGTGACTAGTATGGGAACATTCTTGTAGTTTTTATGTGAGGATGGGTCTGTCCTTTGGGACAAGCTCCCCATGTGTGCACATGCTGGGCTTGGTACCAGCTGTACATATGGTTTTAGGAGACACCATAGCACTGTCCTGTGATGACTGCTCCCTCTAGTGTCCCTTGCACGGGAGAGGGCAGCTCTTCCAAGTCCCTGACCATATTGATGGTCACCTCATTTCAGCTACTCAGACGGCCAGCAGTGACATGTGCTCCCCCACAGCCCTGACATCTCTCATGCCCCACTCATCACCAACCTTCCTCCTCCTTCGGGAAGTGCTCTCTGCACCCTCTGCCCATTTTCCAGTTGGCTTATCCGTTGTGCTTGCTCTGCAATTATGAGACTTCTTGGTATGTTCTAGATTGGGAGCTCCTTAGAAGGGGCCGCTGCAAATGTCCCCTCCCTGTGTGCCTTCTTGTCATTCTTCTAATTTGTCACCAGTGAGCAAGTCTCATTTTGATGAGGCCCGATTCACCAATTTCCCTATGAACCGTGGTTTTGGCCTGGGAAATTGCATGCCATTTCATGGGGTGTAGCAGCACTGACATGTTCAGGGTGCAGGGCTGCATGTTTAGAGTACAGCACTGTAGGCTGCAGGCCTGTGGATTCTTGCTGCCTGCATGTGTTTATTGCTTGCAGCAATGGACAGTGAGTTCATCTCTCACCACTTTGAGTAGCAAGAGGCTTCTGGAGGAGCCTCTTAGTTCCCAGTGTCAACTCTCACTGCCCCATGACTGAGTGTGGACAGCCGGGCTGGAGGAAAGCCCTCAGTGGCCCTGGCTTATGCTGGGTACGAGAGTTTGCCTCCCTTGGGCTTCTGTGTGTTGATGGGGATGCAGGACTTGCCCTTCTGGAAGGGTAGATATGGAATTTGATAAAATGGTCCCTTTTTAAGGTTGGGCTCACCTCAAGCAGGAGCCAGAGCTCTGCCCTCACTGCTGCCCAGGAGGGTGAACATCAATGGGAGAACATCTTCACCCTGTGCAGTGTCCTGCTGGGGCCTGGTGAGAAGTCAGCTGCTGGATTCTGGGGTGCTGTGGCTTGGTGAAGACTGTGATGCTTCTGATAGTTCCAGCATTCCAGACCTGTACAGGAGTCTGCACCATGGGAATTTGAAGCAGAATGGACCACAGATGCCTCGGGCAGCTCAGCCACCCTGGAGACCTGTTTGGGCGCATAGTGGAGGGTGTGGAGAAATGCCGCATTTTGATAAGCAGTTAAAGGGGAAGGTTCAATGGCCTTCTGAGATTTTTGTGACCTGGATGAGACCCTTAGACAGACCCCAGCTTACACATGGACAGGAGTTAGAGCCTGCAGAGACTTACCATCATGAGTACAGACTGCCAGAGCCCAGGATACTCAAATCCAGGATCTGCTGGGGAAAAACCCGGACACCTCAGGATGCGTGCATGCTACATTAGGATGTTCTCAGGGCCTGGGGAGCAATCATCATTATTCCTGAACCAGAGCATGATGGAGGAAGGACCAAGCTGCCCAGGGCCTTGGACACCCTGGGAGCCCTTTTCTCTCTTTAGCACCCTGCTATGGGAATCCTTCAGCAGCTGCTCCTCTGCACTCAAAGCCAGAGCCCCAGTGTCGGACGTCCCTTCCTAATCTAATCCTTCTGAAATGCCAGCCTCTCAACTGGGGCTTCTGGGTGTGGGCCCCTTCTTCTCTTGCCCTAAGGTGGCACCTTTCAGATGGTCAGCTTTGCGCTTCTTAGAGGAGGGCAACAGGATGTACATAGCACCTGGGACAGCCTGTCAGCTGGCTTCTGCTTCCTCTCCCCAAGCTGGACTTGGACTTCCTCCGCCATAGAGCAGAGCCGAGCTTCAATGACATGCAGATGTGGGGATGATTGTCCTTTCTGGGCAGAGTGGGCTGATCTGGGCTCAGATTGCTGCTCTATGGTTTCCTAGCAGTGTGACCCCTGTATGAAGGGCCAGGTTTAGAAGGTGGTGTCCTGACACACACATGCCAAAGGCATGCATGTCAGCGATCTTAATGCATTAGTTTATGAGAGAGATGGGAAGATGCTGCTAGCATCTCAGCAATCCAGAGAGCCAAGCAGACAAAGCCATGGGCAGAGTCGGTACAGAAGAGGCAGTAACAGAGCAAGAGTCCAGGTGCAGCTCCCTTGCCTCTGCTCCCAGCAGGCCTCCACATCTTCCTTTTTCCTCTCTGTGACTTACAGCATTGTAAAACTGCCCCAGAGGCATGGTCTTGGCAGTGAGTAGGCAGGCTTGATGTGCATCCTCTCCCCACCTCAGTTTGCTTCCATGGAGCCTGGACAGAGAAGAGAGCAAGTATGTCTGCTTCGCATCAGCCGAGGGGTGGTGAAGCTGGCCAGGAGGTCGTTTCTAGACTCACCGTCTGGCCCTGGGTGGGTTTCTCCTTCCTCCCTCCCTCCCCTCTTTCCTGTTCCTTTAAGGGCAGATCCCAGGCTCAGAGGCCTCACCCACTGCCATCCCTGGAGCATCCTCAGGAGCCCCTCCAGCCTTGCCTGCATCCATCATCATTAGCTGTCCCGATGAGCTTGACCTTGCTCTTCTGGAAGCAGTCAGCCATTCTCTAGGTTACCAATTCCCTTTCCGGCCAGCTGCTTAAAACAGCCAAACACTGAGGTTTTCATCGGAATCCCTTGCTGCAGGTGTGGCCATAGGCGACACCTGCTATGGAACTTAGGGTCTGTGGCTTGGATGCATGTTCCAGAAGTGGGAGGGGACTGAGGCTCTGGTGCAGGAAGCTGTTCCTGCTTGGGGTGAGAGCAGTGGCCTACCCTGTGGGCGGGTCTGTGACCCAGCTGTGGACAGCCTTGAATTTGCAGCTTGCAGTGTGCTTCCCTGCCCTTGCTGTTGAGTTCTATCTAAGTGAAGGAGGCTGACTGGCAGGGAGGGTATCCTCAGCCACCCAGCCTGCTTCTCCTGGTAAACTGAGGGAATTGTGGGTACGTGGATGGGAGGTCTAGGTTTTGTTCTGACCATGGCCAGCCAGGTTTGCAAAGTGAGGCTTTACCTTACCCAGATCAAGCTCTTCTGGAAAGAATAGGGTGGGGGAAGCCAAACTCTGTCAAGCAGCTTGGGAACCTACCCCAAGACGGGACAGAGAGAATACAGCCCACATGTGCAAGGGGGACAAATCTGTGAAAGGAGAGAAACCTAAACCTTTGCCCTGGCTCATTTCCCAGCTTGGCCTGTTCCCAGAGGGCACAGAATAGACTCAGATCCATCCTAAGATTGGGTGGGGTCTTCAAAGGGAGCCAGAAGCCCACATGCTCTGCAGAACACCAGGCAGGAGCTGGCTCCCCCTAGTGTGGGCAGGAGGCTTGGGTTCCAGCTCCTCCATACAGGACAGCAGAACAGAGCTGACAAGCTGCTCTGTGCTTTGCCCTCATTTGCATCTCCTAGAGTGACATCATCAGGGGTTTGAGGGTAGCCTTAGTGCAAGGGCTGTTCCTCCTGGTAAACTGAGGGAATCGCGGGTATGTGGATGGGAGGTCTGGGTTTTGTTCTAACTGTGGCCGAGGAAGGCTGTGGCATATCACCTGGGCACCTGCTGATGGTGAGCAGGAGCTGGGCACCCTGAACCTCCAGTGGCTGGGCTAGAATCCAGGATGGAAGTAGAGGGGATGAGAGAATCCACTGCCGGACAAAGCCAAAGGCCAGAAAATCTGAGTCACCGCACCCTGGGTAGGGCCTCCTTGAGTAAGCAGAGATCTGCTATACTTCAGCTCCCCACTGGGGAAAGCTGGGAGCACTGGGTGAAAGATGTTTGTGGGTGTCCTGCACTGATCCTGGAGGATCAGGCTACCATAGCCCGAAGGCCAGCATGGTATACTGGATCCTCTGGCTTCCGCTTGGGGGCAGTGTTATCAGTCCCTTGGAGCTGGTAGTAGGCGTTGGTTCCAGGGCTGGAGAGGATGGGCTGGAGTTAATAGGGAATTGAAACTAGGGCAGTGGGGCCCCTAACACATCATGAGCTCAAAGCTCATGCTGGTCACGAGCCCTGGTCAGGCTTCAACATGAGAAAGTCATCAGTTATGTAGATAGAACACAAACTCTGAAGGGGGTTCATTTTGGCCCAGAGCCCTTGAGAGTTTGGCCCTAACGCTGGGCTCTTGGCTCCCATGTTTAAGCCCAGCCCTGGGCCTCCGGGAGAGTTGAGTAGGTGAAATGCCATACATTCTTGAGTGCATCCATAATTGATCCCAATGACCTAAGGATGATAAATCACTTGCTGCCTTCTCTGTAACCTCCCCATCCTCTCTTCCTAATCCCGAGTTGTCAAAGTGGCTGCCAGACCACATTGCACTGCTGTGACGTGTCTAGGATGGCCTCCGAGAGCAGGTTCGTTCTTTACAATCAGGGTCCCATGTCAGTCTGTCTTTCTGTTCTCTTGGCCGTGGACAGAGCCGTGTCAGTGTATCCAGGGTAGGGATGGGGGTAGGGGTGAGAACCTTTCCGAGGAAAGACAGGACAGGCGACTCTTCACTGCCCAGCTCTGCCAGGTGCAGGCCTTTCAGCCCACTCACTCCTGTTTCCCAGGGTGGCACAGCCAGGAAGCCTTCAAACCATTTCCCTATGAATATTGACAGATGACAGCTTAAAACCCACAGGACATGTAATTCAGGCAGGACTGTCCCCCCACCCCATCACCAGACTCTTGGTTCTCTGACACTGGACATCCCTCAGACTGTCACGTTATGGGATTGATGAATCTGCCCATTATTCTGAGTTGGGTGATCAAACCCAATTGTAGCCTTTAACACATTCCTTGTTCCCCATGTTCCTTCTAATTGCTCAGTAGAGATAGAGATAGAATTAGCTGGCTGGGCAGTGGTGGCGTATGCCTTTAATCCCAGCACTTGGGAGGCAGAGGCAGGTGGATTTCTGAGTTCGAGGCCAGCCTGGTCTACGGAGTGAGTTCCAGGACAGCCTGGGCTACACAGAGAAACCCTGTCTCGAAAAACAAAAAACAAAAAAAGGAAATAATTAGATTCTGGCTCTACTTTTAAAGAAATCTGTTTTGATCAGAAGATGGCACAGGTAGGTGGCTCTGTGCAGCCCAGGCATGTCTCACTGGGATGGCTTTGACGTCTGAGCTTCCTGTTTGATCAGTTTGAGAGTTAATGGCATTCTGTATTTCTACCTTGGCTGGCTCAACTTTTCTTAGATAACCTAGTGGTCCCTGGTACTCAGGAGGTTACCATACTGATGCTTAACCTAGCATGGGCACCTACTCGGAAATCCTTGACCCAATCAGTTGTCTGCTTCAGCCTCCTGAGTAGCTGGGGCTCTGTGTATTGGTTGTTGGCTGGGCAGTCACAAGTGAAAACCTTCACTTTGTCCTGGGGTCAGGAGCCTTGACTTTTCCTCTGATGGTTCATGACTTTGTCATCAGGTTCTGATGTGATGGGATCATTAGCAGGAAGGTACATATGTGTGGTTAGTGTAACAAGTTATTTTATTATGGTGAGGGTCATTACACAAGGCTCACGTTCTAAATCCTTCACTCCAGTCCTACACCTGCCTCCCCAAGGCTGCTCACCTGTTGGTTGTATCTTAGCTGAAGGGCAGGTCCAGTCTCTTAACAGAAGTCTCTGGTCCCAGGATCAGGATCCTGGGAGAGTCTCCAGCAGCAGGGCAGATCAAGATGTCATCTCTTTAGATGTGCAGAGCAGAGCCTTGCTCTTGGTCTCTGCTTCTGTTCTGAGCAGTGGGTGTCCTGGGGTTCTAGGATTGTGTGTGGTTATCTTGAGTGAGTGGTGTCCTTGGGTTCTGGTTTTTAGGTGCAACCTTGGGTATAGTTGGGATGCTGACTAAGCTATTTTTACATGTCTAAAAGGCATTTATTTATTTATTTATTTATTTATTTATTTTTACGGTGCTCACTACAGACTACAGGTCTTGGTCTAGAGTCTTCTCTTTGCTGTCCCTTCCGTATGTATCAGTTGTGGGTCTTTCTGTAAGACTGTCCTTCCTCTGATGCTGGGCTATCCTGACCTCAAGTTCTCTTAGGATGAACATTTCACTTTCAAAACCTGGGGTGGATCTGGTGGGAGTAGGGCAGGCCAGTGACCTGTGAAAACCAGAGGCCTCCAGAGCAGCAGCGTTTCTGAGTAGCTGGAGGGTGAGTGGGAGGCGGACCGCTCCTTTGTGAGCTCAGCAGTGTTGGTTTCACTATGTGTCCCCTCTGTGGTCATCATTTTTTTATTGTGAATATATCTTCATGTGAGTCGGAAGTGGTTGTGCACACCTGCCGTCCCACCTGAGGCAGGAAGATGGCAAGTTTGGAGCTAGTCTGGGCTACACCGGGAGACCTTGCTTCAAAACCTGCCCTGCCTGGAGTGTTCATATTACATCTCGTCCCTGTATCACTTGGTGAATTGGGCACACACTAAGTTGGGCCAATCTTTCTCATCATGGTGGAACAAACTCCACCCTACCACCTGCCCAGTGACTACCTGCCCTTTTTGGCTTTGATTACATAGACTTTCCATAGCGCTGAACAAATGTCCTCATCTGTGTGCACTCTGTGTCTGGTTTCTCTCTCAGCTCAGCACAGTGCCATTGAGACTGATCACTTGGTGTTCCTGAGAGGAGCTTGATCCTGTCAGTGTGAGTGCTGAGGTTTGACCAACTGCAGGTGATTTGCTTCAGGTTCACCTGTTGATGCTTGCTTGGGTCACTTCCAGTTTGGGGCTCCTTGTCACAGGTTCCTGTGGATATTATAGCATGCAGGTATGTTGTGTTGTAGGTGTGTTGCTTGGTTGCTGGAAATGCTGTTTGCTGTGACGAGCCGCCTACAAAATACATGTTTGGCAGGAGCTTTGCTGTCACCATGCTGCTGTGCTATGAGGCATGCCTGGGTGCACTGCACACACTGTGACTCTGGGGTGGCTGCCTGCAAACATGAGCGGTGGCTTCTTGCACTTAGGTGGTGGAATGTCTCCAAGGCCTGTGAAGTCATGCTGGGCGTTGGTACTACAGTCAGTTACTGCTCCTTAGCCAGTCTACTCCGGGTGTACGGTGGACTTGTTACTAGATGATTCTGACTCTGAGCATCAGTCTGTCACCTGATGGAGTGCTTCTCCTTGTCCTGTCCTCATTTAATTGAGATGTTCCTATCACCATTGAGGAGCCTTTTAACATGGTTGTATTCATGCCCTTTATCAGGCATGTATTGCTAAAATATTTCCTTTCAGTTTGACACTTGCTTCTTGGTTTCTGAAATAATGCTTTTTAGGTTTTTTTTTTTTTTTTTTGGCAAGGGTTGTTTGGTTTGGCTTATTAAGACAGGGTCTCATGTAGCCCAGGTTGGCTTTGAACCTCTAATCTTCCTGCCTCCACTTCTCACGTGCTGGGATAATAGGAGTAGACTCCTTTATCCAGCCTTATTCTTTTGAAGTTCGGTGGTTTTTGATCTTTTGAAAAATGCTTCATGTCTTCTGTACTCTCTTTAAGAAGTATTTGTCTCTCCCAAGATCATGAATAAAATTTTGTCTGTTTTCTTCTAGAAGTTGTATAGATTAGGGTTTTTATAAATTTATATCCATAATCCATTTCAGGACAATATGCTGTGAAGTCAGGGCGGAATTTCCTACTTTTTCCATACAGATGGGAACTAGTTCAGCTGTGTGGAAGACATGACTGTCTCCCTCACTATCCCACTCTACCACCCAAGAGTTCTGTGGCGTTCTAGGGGCGTTCTGTGCTGATGGCCTGCACGTCTTTGCTTTAGAATATGTCTTAAAATAATGTCTTAAAATAATGTGTCTTCTAAATTGTTTCTTTTTTTCCAGCCCATTTTGGCTTTATGGTCTCTTCCTTCCCTCTTTCCCATCTTCTCTCCCTCCCTCCCTCCCTCCCTCCCTCCTTTCCTCCCATCTTTCCTCTCCCCCTTTCTTCTTCTCCTTTGTTTCTTAAGTGCTGGGATGGAGGCAGAGGCTCACACAGCTGAGCAAGCCTCTGCCACAGAGCGCATCCCTAGCCCTGGCTTACAGTTTTGAATCATTGACCCTACCTCCTATTTTGTTAAGTACATCCTTAAGCATGCCAGTATTGTAACAAATGTTATTTTTAAAAAAGAACCCAGCACCAACTTGGGTTCCCAGTGGCTGGTGCTATCTGGGGGGAGGTCAGTCAATGTTTGTGAATGGGCCTTCTTCCTGAGCCCCTGCTGTGCACAGCTCTGGTTTTAAAACATTCCTTAGGATTATCTGGGCAGTGCAGAGCTCTGTCTGAGAGGGATCAACCTCTGCCCCCCATGTTTGCTTCTGTCCTGCTGTGCTGGCTGCAGCCTCCTGGATGATATTGAGCAGAAGCTGGAATACAGACCTCCTGGCTTTGGACCTGACCTGCTGGGAGAGTCTGGTGTCTAGTGCTGAGGAGGATGTAGGCTCTGCACCTCATAATCCTTCCTCAGACTTTGGGCATTCTCTTCTATCCTGATTTGTTTGACTTTATTTTTTCTAAAGAAAAGATGTTTGTCGCTGCTCTGGATGATCTCACAGTTCCTTCAGTGAGCTGTGTTGGTTGATTTTCATGTTGAACCAGTTCCCAGGGTGAACCCCCCATTGCAATAGTGACTTCAGTTCTGGGTTTCCGGAGTAACACATTGTTCAGGACTGTGCATCTTTCTGTTCTGTTGATTGTTTTCTCTCCTTGTGATTTTGTTGGGCTGGTGGAAGGTGCATGCTGCTAAGTCTGACAACATGAATGTGATTCCTTGAACCCACATTTTGGAAGGAGAGAACTTCCTTACACTTCCATATGCATACCCTGATGTGTGCGTGTGTGCGCATGCGTGCGTGTGCATGCGTGTACATGCGTGTACATGTTATAAATAAATAAACAAACCTACATGGCAGCTTGCAACTCTCTGGAGTTACACATTTCCTCTTCTGACATCCTAGAACACAAGCATACAAGCAGGAAAAGCATAAAATAAAATAAATTTATCATAATAAAGAAAGAAAGAAAGAAAGAAAGAAAGAAAGGAAGAAGAAAAGAGTGCTCAGCCCCAGCCTATTGCCTGGGGCTTCTTTTATGTGGTCTTAGGAGAAGGGGGAGGGGCTGATAAGAGATAGAATTTGGATGGTCTCTGTTTTGATTGACAGGTTTGGATTATGCAAGCCCTTTCTCACTGAGTGTGCCCTTTCCCAGGAAGGATCTAATTTTAACGCTATGTATGCCTAGTGAACATAGGTGTGTCAGGCTTTACCGCTGTGAGCAGACACCATGACCAAGGCAACTCTTATAAGGACAACATTTAACTGGGGCTGGCTTACAGGTTCAGAGGTTCAGTCCATTATCATCAAGGTGGAGCATGGCAGCATCCAGGCAGGCATGGTGCAGACAGAGCTGAGAGTCCTACATTTTCATCTGAAAGAAGCCAGGGACAGTCTGTCTCCCATGTGGTTAGGAGGAGGCTCTCCCAAAGCCCACCCCCACAGCAACACAGGTCCTCCAACAAGGCCACACCTCCTAATAGTGGCACTCTCTGGGCCAAGCATATTCAAACCCCCACAATAGGCTCCGGTGGTAAATAGAGGATCCTTCCTAAAGGCTCGCTCAGGCTACAGTTTACCTTGTTGTACATGAACCGTAAACCAGTGTAAACCAGATTGGCCCCTGCACTCCTTTCTTAGGGATATCCTAGAATATGTTTGAATAGAAACTGCTCATGAGAGAGAAGTGTTTGTGTTTTCTAGACAGGGTTTCTCTGTGTAACAGCCCTGGTTGTCCTGGAAATTGCTGTGTAAACCAAGCTGGCCTCAAAGTCACAAAGATCCACCTGCCTCTGCCTCCTAAGTGTTGGGGTTAAAGGCATGCGCCACCCCTGTCTTGAAAGAGAAGGGCTTTTTTGTTTTTTGGTTTTTCGAGACAGGGTTTCTCTGTGTAGCCCTGGCTGTCCTGGAACTCACTCTGCAGACCAGGCTAGTCTTGAACTCAGAAATTTGCCTGCCTCTGCCTCCCGAGTGCTGGGATTAAAGGCATGCACCACCACTGCCCTGCGAAAGAGAAGTTCTTGATAGTAGACTTGTAGGAGAGACTTATTCCATTCTTCAGAATGGAATATATGTGAAACTGGATGCAGGTGTGGTCCCAGGTTTTCTGGTGCATTGTGGGTAGCTCAAACCAAGTGGAGTTCCGGGTTGCTAGGCTATTCCCTATGCTTGTCTGCCTTGGTATCTTTGATTTTGGCATCAGTGTAGTGTTGATGTTTGGTCTGTTAGGTATTGTAATGCTAAACACTGGCCACCAAGGTCTGGTCCCCCCCCCCCCCCCCCCCCGCATGAGGACACCCTCACATATACTAAATGATGCTATGTATGCTTGCTCCTTAAGTTTAAACTATTGGTAGACTAAAGATGTCTGCAGCCTGTAGCTGGGCAGAAGAGAGGTAGGCAGGGCTTGGGGTCTGAGGCAGAGACAATGAGGAGAGGAGAAGAGAGGAGAGGGGAAGATTGTGGGGTGAGGGAGGGTGAGAACTGGCCATGAGGACTGGCCAGTTGGAGTAGGCCACTGAGCGTGGCAAATCATATCTCTGGATTATTGACAGGGAAGTAGACAGTAGCTTAGAGGGTTGATATCCGCCCAGCTCTAGCGCTGTTAAGGCTTATTATAAATATAAAGGTTTTGTGTCCTTTATTTGGGAATTAAATGATCAAAGGTGGGGTAGAAACTCCTAGTCAGGTTTTACTGCAACAGGCCTCAGAACACAGTAGGAAGTAGCTCCATGTTATCTTTGTTTTTCTGAATAAACTTGCATAATTTTGTTTTACCCCTAAAATGTCTGATAGGATATGTCAACAAGCACCCCTGACCCCAGGATCAGGCGAGACTTCGAGACTTCGTAGCACTGCTGGTGTCTTTATTTACATATGAGGGGACTTGCCCTGCTCCTTCCACCCTCACTCACCCTGAGGTGGGTGGATTGCAGGTGTGCATGGACCTTCAGACCCAGTTAAGTGTTGAGATAGGATCTCATTATGTAGCCCAGGCTGGGCTCACGCTGTGAGCAGCATTCCTCCTGCTTTGCCTCCAGGTGCTGGGATTACAAGCATGTGCTTCCATACCCTGTGTCTGCTTTTATCCTATGGTATTGTCTGTGCTGTCTGTCAGTTCTGCATGGCATTCACAGGAGCAAGGCCAAGTTTGATGACATAATGCATGCATTCCAGCTTATACCCAGCTGTTTAAGGTGAGAACTAGTGCAGGGGCCTTGTAATGCAAAGCCAGGGCTCCTGAGAACGGTGCAGGACAGGACAGAGGAGGGATCTGGTCACCTCAGACTTGTGCTGGGCAGGAAACTTGGTGGTGAAACAGTGCTCACTCACCTTCCCACAGGGTTTTAGGCTTCTCCTCTCAGGATGGGGAGACATTAAGTGGCCAGTGAAGATCAAAGCTCTTATTCTCCAAACACTGTCCCCAGAATGATGCTCCCTTCTCCCAGCCCACAGCTCACCCATGTGTGCTCAGGACAGGAATGACAGCGCCTCTCAGCTCTGAATCCCTAGCCTGGCACATACTCAGACCTGAAATTCAATGACACTAAAACCATCCTTGTCCCTGAAGGAAGGCAGAAGGCAGAAGCTGTCAGGTGACCAGATGGCTAGTAGGGACGAGGCTCTGTTTTCTGGTGACATGAGAAATTAGCACCCTTCTCAATCCTTGTTAACATTGTTTTTAAATGTCAGTTTTTCTCAGTCAGACTCTGCTGAAAATGAAAACAAAAAATAAGAGAAGGCAAACAAAGCAGAGGCTACATCCGCCAAGGTGGAGCACCCAGGCTCGTCTGGGGACATCTCCTGCCCTCCCTTCCCAAAGGTGAGGGTCCCTGTCTGCTTCTCTCCTGGGCCTTCCAGCAGCCCTGCCTAGGAGGGATTCTGTTTTCCTACAGTTCTGAACGCATCTTAAATGCCCTGGGCTCCAGTGTCCGGTTAAGCATGGTCCAGTGTGTTTATCAGACTTGGGGAGATGAAGGCAGGTTCCTCTGGCACAACAGAGTAGAACCCACTGGCGTTTTGTGCATACTTCCTTTGGGCGATAGGCACAGGGACTGGGCTTGTCTGTGTTCTCTCCTATTCTGCTGGCAGGTTTTGGCCTGTTGCCTGGGACTTGGCCCCTGTGTGGATTCACCTCTACATCTTGGTGGGTGGCTTGGGCCCTTGCTGCTCACACGGGTCACAGCAATGCCAGGTAGGATGCTTGTGTTATCCCAGAGCAGTTTGTACCCAGCCACACCTTCAGGGGAGCTAAGGACAGAGCCTGTGATCGATCCCCATCCCTGGGAGGCCTGTCATCTGTGGGGACACTCCCAGCCTCTCCATCTGCTTTGAATCATGGCCTGGGGTGCTGATGCTCCGTGGCTGCTCGTGGCCACATGTTTTGGAAATTACCCTCTGCAGCCCAGCCTCACAATGACCTCAGCTGGCTGCCATTCATTCTTGGGGCAGGACTCGGCTTCATGGCAGGCCTATGCCTGCTTGCAGTCCAGGATCCATCGCTCTGCACCCAGGCACCAAGGAGTCTGTGGGTCTGTCCCTATACTGCTGGTCATTGTGCTAGTGTGTGTATATGCGCGCGCGCGCACACACACACACACACACACACACACACACACACACAAGCCCTTCCTTTCTGGGTGAGCTGTTCCCTTCCAGCAATCTTTACTGCTAGAGACCTGCCGACTGTCCCACGCTGACCGTGTCTGCTTCGTTCACGTCTTTAATCTCAGCTACAAGAGAGAGGGTTGCCAAACGAGAATGAAGCTGACTGCTGCCCAGAGTTGGCCAGGTTGGATGGGAAGGTGTAGTCTCTGTATCCTTGCAGGAAGCAAACTCTTCAGTTGTTCTGGGAGATTCAAGGCAGGACTCGGTGCACCTTTGGTATTGGAAACACTTTCTCCAGCTCCGTGGTGGATGGGGACCATCCCAGTGGGCTTGGTGAAGTTTTGAGTCCACTGACTCATACTTGTCATCAGGGAAACTAGCCACCCTCCATATTTCCATATTTCTTCTAGTACCTGCAGCCATTCCTGCACATCCTCACACTATGATCATCCCTGTTCAGTACATATCTGTGCTGTCTTCTTTCTCCTTTAAAAAAAAAAAAAGTATATAGTCTCATTCTTTTCTTTTTTCCTGCAAAATCTGTGCCATGTGTATCATGAGCCTTGTGCTTGTGGGAGCCAGGGACAGAGGGAAGGGACAGAGCGTAGGGCAGATGTATCAATGCTCATTTAAAGAATCTCTTGGCTGGTGAGGTTTTATGATTTAGTTAGGGTCTTTCCTACTACCAACCACACAGAAATAAGTAGCTCCCAATCACCTGTAACCTTGGCTTTGGACAATCTGATGCCCTCTTTTGGTTCCTGAGGGCAACTTCATTCATGTGTACCTAGACACAGGTATACATGAATAAAAAGAAATTCTTTAAAAATTACACAAGTATTCAAGGGTCCCCTAAAATCTTCCATGCTCCAATTTCTACATTGTTAGCCCTGCTGAGCTGTCATCCTTTCTGAAGGGTGTTGCTACCTTTGAGATGGTCCAGGCGGCCGACCATTTCTGACAACTGATAGAGAAAGGCTGCCCACCTTAGTGACCTTCTTCATGGCTGTGACCAAATGCCTCATAAGAAGCAAGTTGAGGGAAGAGAGTTCAGGCATCATGGAGGGGAACAATGACAGCAGCAGTGCAGGGTGCTTGCTCATGTTTGGGCAGATTCAGCGCCCTGACGGGGACACCAGAACACATGTCTCTTTTCTCCTCTCCCCTTTTTATCCAGCCCAGGACCCCAGTCCACGGTACGGCACTGCACACATTCACGGCAGGTCTTCCTCAGTAAATCCTATCTGGAAAAGCCCTCAGAGATATACCTAAAGGTGTACTTAATTAGTACACAGGCATCTTCCCCCTTTAAAAGCAATCATTCCATTTCTTCTTTGAGAAATACACGTGTGCAGTGTATTGTGAGCCCACTCACCCTCCTCCAGTTACATGTGTGCAGTGTGTTGTGAGCTCACTCCCTCCTCCTCCAGTTACATGTGTGCAGTATATTGTGAACTCACTCAGTACCTCCCCCTCCAGTTCTGCCAGGGCCTTGTGTTCTCCTTCTCTCCTGAGTACACAGACTCTCTCTCTCTCTCTCTTTTTTAATCACTATTAACAGCCCCTTGAGTCCAGTTAGTGCTGCCCACAGTGCGTGAGTGTGGGGCCGTCTTCTGTGGCATGGGCAACCTGCCAGCACCCACACCCCAGAGAAAAGGGACTCTCTCTTCCTCAGCAGCCACACTGACATTTTGACTGGCTTGGTCTTGTCCAGGTCTCCTGCAGGCAACCCCAGCCACTGTGAGCTGACGTGTGTGTCATCGTGTCATGTCCAGGAAACAGAGTTTCAGAGTTCCCATCCCTGTCTCATACTCTGCCTACTTCTGTGATATTCCCTCTGCTTTGGAGGCTTAGGCAAATGACCCATGACAGCTGGGCTCTCAGACTGGCTCTCAGACTGACTTATACTCAAGCACTTCAGCCAGTTATGCGTCTCTGCATTAACCCCTGCTCACTGCAAAAACATGTAGCTTCTTTGGACATCATGAAGATCTGTGGGCATACACATATATTTATGGGGAGTTCGATAGCATGGCCATTTGAAGAAACACCACCGATAACTCTCTTCCCTCCCCCAGCATCTGAGCTCCCCAATCACAGACTTTTGATCAAGTGTACAGTATCAGACCTGAAATCCCTCCTGTGGAGCCAGCTTCACCTCCAAGCAGAAAGCAGTTGGTCACCCCCATAACCATTCTGCCACAATGTGCCAGTGACACATCTTTCCTGGCAGGCAGTGTTTTTGCATGCAGGGTCTACCACCAGGGAAGACTTGATGTTTTTCTCCCTTGGAGGTCAACCTATGAGCTTCCAGCACCTTGGAAGGTAGCTAGCAGGGAGAGAATTTTCTGGTCAGTTTGAGATTGATTCCTCAGTGTCCTGAAACCAAACATGTGGTGGTGGTAGTTTCAGTAGACAAGCAAGCGCAAGTGGTAGGAGCTGACTTGGTTTGGGTGTTTCTGGGGCCTCTCTTGACCAATAACTCACAGGGAGGTGGCATGTTCCTGACACTTTGATCTTCATGGACTAAACCATGTCCTCTGGGAACAGAATTGTCCAGCTACGTGGGCTACCTCTGGTCAATTTTTATTTTTAATGTAATACTTTTTAAAACTAGCGTTCAAACTAGTGGGTTCCCACGAAGCTTCTGCATATATACTTAGTTATGGTTAACTCACCTGGTCTCTCACCTTTCTCCCATCATCCCCTGGGATTGGACCTGTGTGTGACTTTTTTACAGACACTCACCTTAAGTTTCCTCACTTCTCATTTCTCCATCCTTTATCCCCTCCAAGTGGCAGGCATTTCTTGCTCTTTTCTTCTTCTTCTTCTTTTTTTTTTTTAAAGATTTATTATTATATGTAAGTACACTGTAGCTGTCTTCAGACACACCAGAAGAGGGCGTCCGATCTCATTATGGATGGTTGTGAGCCACCATGTGGTTGCTGGGATTTGAACTCAGGACCTTCGGAAGAGCTGTCAGTGCTCTTACCCGCTGAGCCATCTCTCCAGCCCCATTTCTTGCTCTTTCTATGTAGCCCAGGCTGGCCTGGAACTCACAGAGACCCATAAGCCTCTGCATCCAGAGTGTGCCAACATGGCTCAGCAGATGTTTCTTAATCCAATCAAGTTGACAATGGAAATTACCTTTCATGGATCCCCTGCAAGACAATTGTGGTCTGTCTGCCCAAGGATAGAACATTCTTTGGGGTGGGGCAGAGAAGCATCTTCTAGCTAGTTTCCAGCGTCTTCATCTCTCTCCCCTTTTATCTCTGAAGGGCTCCTTATCCTGAGTCCAACATCACTGAAGAATTTTCTCTGGCACAGTCATTTGTCATCTGCTTTGTTCTGTTGCTCAATGTCTGGCACTCTGGCTCTCTTAGGGTCATCTGGGGAGGATCTCGAGGCTTGGCTGATTGGATCGTCAGCAGCACACCATCCGGGTTCATTCCAGGTGGTACGTGTTTGAGGCTGAATGGAGCCAGCTGCGTTGGCTGAGACTGATGCTAAACAGGAGGATCTGAGGGGCTGACTGCTTGGGATACTTGCCTTGGGTTGGGGTCTGGGAAGCCTGATGGGTAGGTAGTATTCCTTCCAGGCAGCCACTGGCAAGGCTCATCCCACCAGGAAACCTTGTTAGTGATTGTGCTATCAGTAATTCAGGGCTAACTGGGCTCTGGGAACTATTAGTGATGAGATTCGGGATCTCACTACAGTGGGGACAGTGCCACAGTTTACCACGTGTGGTCAGTTGAACATCAGTAGTTCATGCTGTGATGGTTAATGCTGTCCGTCTGGAGTCACTTAGGAGATAAGCCTCGGGGCATGTCTGTTTGCACATGTGGCCATTAGATTAGCTTAACTGAGACAGGTGTGTGTGTGTGGGGGAACATCCCTTGGCTTGAGCTCTAAAACCAGACTGAAAGGAGAAAGTGAGCTGGGCACCAGCAACCACCTCTGTCTGCTTCCTGAGTGGATGCCATGTGATCAGCAACCTCAGGCTCCTGTTGCCATGCCTTCTCCACCATGATGGACTTCTTAACTCCAGTCGTGAGTAAGAATAAATGCTTTCATAAGTCACTTTGGTTAGATGTTTTGTCACAGCTACAAGGAAACTATTGTAGCATCTTCTTAACTCTTGGAGAGGGCGCAGGGTGCCCGGTTGCAGCCCTGAGGATGCTGGACAGAGCTGTCTGGGGCCTGCTGAGTATGTCTGTTCTGCTTCCTCCTTAGCCCCTGTAGCCTCACTCCAGAGCTCTGGGTTCCTGCCTTTGTCCTGGGTTTCCAGTCTACAAACCCAGATCCTGGGCTATGGCAGGTCCATTGTGGAGGCAGGCTGCTGTTCATCTGGGGCTGGTGTTAGACAGGGCCAGCTCTGGTTTGACCTTCAGGCTAGGTCCTGATGGCCTCTGTGGGGTCAGGTTTGGGCTTCTCACCTCATCTCAGGTACTGCGGGAAGCTTGGATGGAAGGCTGGGTGGGAACCAGTGTGGGGAGGAGGCTGGTTTCTGCACGTCCATTTTATAACACCCATCTGTCTGTCCTTCTGGTTCCAGGAAGGGTGAATTTGTTATGTGCTTGGAAGAAGCTGCAAGTGTTGGGCATTGCATGATGTGCTCAGCTTCTGGAAGGTCTGTCAGCCAGTCAGTGGGTGATAGAGGGCTGGGTTTGTGGGAAAGCACTAACTTAATATCCCATGAGGGCAGGGAATGGGGAGGATCCAGTCAGACACTCCCTGCCCACTCGGTGGGCTTTTGGAGCTGCTCTGTGGGCAGAGGGCCCTCGATGGCTGCCAGACACCCACCAGGGATTGCTTTTGCCAAGCCTTGATCAAAAGTGGATAAGGACGTGGGCTCACAGGGCCTGCGTAGGGGTGGGGCACCTCTCCGAGGGACCTCGCAGAAGTCTGTCCAGCCTGTGTCCAGTAGGGCATCACCTTTGATTATGTTCTCCTGGGAAAGGCAGAAGCAACAGTGCTCTCTCACCACTCACTGGACAGTGCTGAGTTTTCTCAGCTACACAGGGGCTGGGAAGTCATGCCAGGGGGCTAAGATCATGGATGATTGTGTGCAGCACTGCTGTGTGTGCCCCTGAATAAACCTGCTAGAGCCCACAGGTACTGCCACCCCCTGGCACCCAGTTATGTATTCCTAATAACACTGGGGACCCATCAGCTGCCAACTGACTGTCTGCCTGTGAGGCAGCATGAGATACTGTGAGATAGAGCTACTCAGTTGGTCTGTAAGTTACTGGCCCTCCCCTACACCATGCACTTAGTTCTGTGTTCCTATGGAGGGGGTGAAACAGTATTCATGTATTGTTCATGCAAAACAGGACCCTTAGTGAGGGCTCAGACAGTGGTTAGATTGACACTGGCGTACAGAGTTTGGTCTGGAGCTTGTCTGTTGGAAAGGGTGGCATGAAATATGGCCTTTGCTCTGGATCTAGGATAATCTGGGGTGGGCAGACATATATGCAATGGGGTATGTTGTAAGTGTTTATGAGACTATGTGAAATGCACCCAAGTGTGACATATGAAGAAGATGTGAGCATGTGCTCTTGAATGGCTACAGTGGTGTATGGATCCAGCTGTGTCAGCCTACAGCTGTGCAACTGTGTGTGCACACACTTGTGAACAGGCAGCCACGGATGGGTGTAGTGAAATATGTGTGCACTATGCATTGTTATCACTCTGTGTAAGTAGCCATACAGAAGCCATGAGTCGTGGGAACAAATGGCTTGGGGTAGAGTGAAGTCCTGTGTGTCCACTCTGGGCGCTGTGGCTTTTGGAGGGACGGGACACACGGGAAGTGGCCCCATGCCTCCGCCCACAGTCCGCCAACAGGTGGGGGCTATGTGAAGCCGCAAGGCCACGGCCTGTGGGTGGGGGAAGGAGCCGTTCCCAGGGAACGCCACAGCCGGCTCTGGACATCTCAGATGCTGCCGGATGCTGCAGGAGAGCCGGAAACAAATGGGGCCACAGAGCGTAGCTGGCGTCCTGCCTTGGGACCCGGTTGGCAGCTTGGGCACCGGCTAGCTGCTTTGTCATGAGTGAATGTGGTAGCCATCTGGAATAGGCGTGGCTTCCTAATCTAAGGCCGGATCCCTCACTTCCCACTGCGGATCAAGATGAATGGAGACAGTCCTTAGTTCTAAGGCGTTTATTAACATGTGGAGAGTGGTGTGAGTGAGACCGAACTCCGCAACCTCCAGGAGGGGAGGTTGAAATAGTAACTGGGAAGGGGCGTGGCTAAGTCTCTAGGCGTCTCATTAACATGGGGATGGCTTGGGGCTGCGTGGCCACGCCTCTACCTGTGGCAGGGGCTTGGGGACAGGTCAGGGGTCTGACAACAGGTACTTCCCATTGGCTTGGTCTGAGAGTTTAAGGATACCTTATCTGCATGTGGGAGGGCGTGACAGACCTCTCTACAGGGAGCGGTGGGGGTTTTAGCTACTTGACAGGAGCCAAGGGCCTCCCGGGAGCATTGGCAAAATGGTATTCAGTCCCTTGTAGGGCAAGCCCCACTGGGTTGCCCCCGGGTTAAGCCTGTGCTCGACCAGGGGCCAGGCTGCCTGTCACAGTCCACCGCCCCACAGTGGGTGGGCTCACTAAGAGGGGAGGACAGCTGAGGGGCCCTGCTGGTTGTTATAGGGAATGGTTCTTCCCAGCAGGAAGGAGGGAAGAAAGCCCGGTGAGTTTGAGGAGAGGCACGGGCATTGCTGTTTGCAGTTGCTTGGAAGGTAAAGGGGGAGGAGGAAGATGGGCTGGAAAGCGCTGGTGGAGCCAGCCATTTTGCTAATGACAGTGGAGCAGGGCTAAGACAGTAACAACATGGAAGTGAGGGTTAGGTTGGCGGACTTTGTTTCCTAGTTCTCGCCCACACTTCTTCCTGACACACGTCCTTTCCATCCATCTGAGGATGGGAATCTTACGGCATTAAGGTGTAGCTGACAGCCTAGAGTACCCTGTGGACTCTCAGAGCTTCAGTGTTCAGAGTCTTCACTCACTGGCCAGGGTTACTGACTTTCTCCTGTGAACCTGTATAAACCTCTGTCTTGCTGCTGGGTCTGTCTCCCTACCTCAAGCCCTTTAAAAATGAAATTGTAGATCTTGGCTGAGGCTGGGTGAACCCAAGAGTGCCAGGGGCTGTAACAGATGATGAGAGGAAGGCTCAGCCACTGTACCTCCACAGAAATCTCTCACACAGACTTCTCAACATCTCTTCCTTCCATTGAGTGAATGGCAGAAAGGTACCTTCACAGTGACTCTGCTCCACAGTGCCATGGGCCTCAGGTGGAGGGCAGCTTGCAGGGCTTCATGCATCTCTGCAGGAGTCCCAACAGCCCTTACCAATGGCCCTTGTCAGATCTCAGCTGATTTTTACTAAACTAGCACCAGGAATGAGGTTGTTCACTTACTCAGTTCCCGTTGGAAATCTCTCTTAGCAGCCCTGCTAAGGTCAGGAGTAAAACAAGGTCTGCCCTGCTGTCCCTGGTGAGGGAGATCTGAAGTCTTCACCAAAGGAAGAGGGTGAGAAGCTGAGGCAGAGCTGTGTGAATTCCTGAACACTGCCCTCCATGAGGCAGCAGGGAGGCAACAAGGATGCTGGGTTGCATCTGGCCGCCTGGGAACTGTGGATCCTGTGGAGGCCTCTAGGCAATGGTACACCAAGATGAGTCAATACAGCACGTTATTTATTTATTTATTTATTTATTTATTGACAGGGTCTCACTGTGTAGCCCTGGCTGGTCTGGAACTTGGAGCATACACCAAGCTGGCCTTGAACTCACAGGTATCCACCTGTCTATGCCTCCTGAGTACTGACATTAAAAGCTTGTGCAACCAAGCAGATCAGGGATGCTGTGCTTTGAAAAGATGTTTAAGTTCATAGACATTGCAGAAGAGAGTCAGAAAGCCAGGGGGGGTCTAAAGTGAGAAGTGAAGTGAGCTGTGTCAGATTCAGGTTTAGTTCAGTGGCAGAGTGATTCATTCAGGGCTCTGTGTTCCACTCCTAGCATTGCAGATAAAAGGGGGAAAACCTTGTGAGGCCTCAGGAGTTGTCCTGAGGGGAGAGTACCCGGCATCCACTGACTGGGAGTAGGGACTGAGCTTGGCATGGAGCTGGGAGCCGCACACTGCACACTGCAAAGGCAGCTGAGAAGCCTTTTGCCTCCTGACCTACGGAAACACCAAACTTGTCTCCAGGGCTTTCCAGATCGGCCGTGAGATTGCTGTGAACATTAAAGAGCATAGGCTTTTTGTGGTTGGTCTGGGCTGCATTAAACTCTCTGTCCAGATGAGAACCCAAGGATCTGACAAGGAAATGATGCTTGCTTTCTTAGCCTAGGGCTCCAGGAGTCTTCTGGGATCAGTGCCTATGGGACTCAGCGTACATAAAAACACATTAGGAAGAATTGTCACCAGGAATAATTACCAAGGGTGACAAACACAGGATCACTTTCTGGGAATAATAGGAACTAATGGGTCTGTTTAAATTATTAATCATAAGACAAGAATTCCTCGCAAGAGATGATACCAAGATAAAATGCACTTGGAATAGAACTGGCAAGACTTTGAGATGAAATGTGTGGTGGCTAAGGGAAAAAAACCAAAAAAACCCAAACCAAACCCTCCCTGGCTGAGTTAAAGCCAAGCTCTGACAGTGGATGGGAGAAGTAGCTGTAGGGCAGAGATAGGATGTGGGAAGAAGATGGGTCCCATTAGGACTCAGGATGGGATAGGACCAGGCAGGGACTGCTGTGGGCCATTTTAACAGGACGGTAGGCTGTGAGAAAGGCCATATTCCAAGATACTAGAGAAGAGGCTAGTATACATGAAACTCTGGGCTCCATCCTCACTACCATGTAGACTGGGTGGGGTGGTCTATGCTTGTAATCCCAGCACTTGGGAGGCAACGGCAAGAGGTTCAGAAGTTCAAGATCATCCTCAGCTATAGAGTGGGTTCAAGGCCAGCCTGAGCTTTTGCAATATATTTTGAAACCGCATTGATTTACAAGTGTGGGGCAGGAGCCCATAAGTGTATTGAAAACTGATTTGCCTTAACTTGGGAGATGAGTGATGTTTTCAGGGAAAGAAAGGGTCAGTCATAAGTATTGATGACACCAGGAATCCACTTTGGGAAACACTGGACTCTTGTTAAAGTATGTCCTATGTGATTCAGAGCTAAGAGAAGACAGTGCCCAAGTTCTGGAAGGGAGACAGGCGTTCATGGTTGAGATGCAGGAACTCTCTCCCTATTCCAAATGTCAATCTATAGAAATCATAATGGCCACGCCCACCCTGGCCATGCCCCAGCTGCAGCCCAGCACCTTGGCCACATCAGTATCGGCTTGACTGCGCAGAAGACCAGAGCATTAACAACCTGAGTTAGGGAACAGAATACAGCAGGGGAAAATAGAAACGCCAATGTCTGACAGAATGGGCCTAGAGATAGCCAGTCCCCTCTGTGGAGTCTATGGACATTGTTCACATGGCAGAAGGGGGTTAAGGGATGAGGTAGATCAGAGTGATGTGAGAGAGGGGCATGAGTCCAGCCACATGGAAGCCTCTAGAAGCCAGAGCAAGAGGAAGCAGTCTCTGATAGAAGGAGCATCCCTGGTGTCAGCCCAGAGACTGTCAGTGTCAGTCTATGTGGTTGTTAGCCTGAGTCTGTGGTCACTGTTACATAACATGGGGAGACTCATGCAGACAACCTGCTTGGCTGGAGCTGGACCTACTGGTGGTAGATTTCCAGCTTCAGACCTTTTTCTGAAGATGAGAACATGACCCAAGGACTGAAACTGACAGTGTCCCAAAGAAGCAGCACCAGCTGATGAGCACAAAGGGGAAGAAAGCAGCCTGGGGAAGGGGTGTGGGCCTTGGCAGGAGCGGGGCCCCTTGTTACCACCAGGCCTGTCCTTTTATGTCCCTGGCTGTCTCTGCCTGGCAGGCTGTCCCCAGTGGGCTCTGAGACCTGAAGGTGAATACTGAAAGCAGTATCTTACAAAGCCCAAAAGACTGTTCCAGTGTGCACAGCTCAGGGGAGGCACTGCTGTGTCAGCGCTGCTGTCTCTGGAGTGTGTGCTTTGCATCTGGGGGGTGGAGGGTTCCCTCCCCATCTTTGCCCTGCCCCCTGCATTCTTTACGTGCTTGGAACACCTGCCCTATGCTAGCTGCTGTACTCAGGGCACTGTGCTATATTCGTGGCACAGTAGAAATTCCAGAAACTTCTTCCTGTGCCATTTGTCTGCAGATTAGTCTCATGAAGTCACCTGGCAATGGAAAGCAGGACTGCTCATCTCTCCAGGGACTTTTGGATCCTGCATCTTCTCTTGAGGCTCAGGCTGTGTTTCCCAGGCAGAGCCTCTGCCTGTTTCTGAGGTGGGTGGGTGGTTGAAGCTACTGCTGCAGACAGCTCTGTTTCTCACCACCTGGGCTCCATCATCTTTTAAGCCAGGAGAGGCTAACCTGGACACATGGAGTTTTGTCCCTTTCTGGAACATGCCTGGTGTCAGTCTCCAGCTCAAACACAGCCAGGGTCAGTCCCCAAAATGCACGTATGGCTTCAGCTGAGAAAACACCCCTGGAAATCATCTTTGGGTTGGGCCGCCTTTGATCAGGGAGTCCTGTTTATTCTACAGTATAAACATGGAAAAGACCTCTTCTCCAAAGGGGTTGCAAGCAGAGCCAGCAGATATGCCTGTCCTGAGCTGCAGGGCTGGGAAGAGGGGAGGCTGAGCCGGTGGCAATCTGGCCTATTGGTGTCTGCATCCTGGTGCTTGGTGTGGGTAGCTCAGCCTGGCTCATAGTTCCTGATGTACAAGCAGGAGCTTAACTGGCCAGTCACGGGTGGGTGGTCTCCTGTGAACCTCCACGCTGATGGACTGTGAGTTCAGACTGTGTGCTTTATAGGGAGAGCCACAGGGCAGAGCCAGAATTCTGAGACTAGAGCAGCCTCAGTTTCTCAACTTCCAAAAGGGTAGCACAGACCTCACCTTACCTCACTAACCATGGGAGGAGGCAGTCTGAGATGGTACCTGGTGCTAGCTGACCTCAATAAGCCGAGACAGGATATATAGTACTGGCTCATACTCTATGACTGAACTGTATTGGCTGACTGAACTGTATCTGGGGAAGTCAGCGAGCCACCAGGGGAAGCCCTAAGGCTCAGAGCTCAGAACAGTTGTAGAGACACACCTTTCTTATATGACATCCACCTGTGATCTCACAGGTCAAAAGACTCTGTGCAAGTTCTAGATCACCCTGAGCCTTGGTTTCCACCTGAGTAAAAATGGGGCTTGGCCAGGTCTACTGCAAAGGACACTTTAAAGAAGAGGCTAACAGTGAGGGACTGGGAGCTCAGTGGTCCTGGGGCCTTGATAAGCTGCTGCTGAGCGAAGGACAAGTAGATGAATGAGCCTCTATCGTGTCTGCTGTGTGTGACTCTGTGACATTGTGATTCTGGTGTGCACTTCCTGCCTTTCTCTTCCAAAGGTCCTCAGTCTAGCTCATCACCCTGCCTCCATCACAAGTGAGCAGGCGTGAGAGTCAGCCATATGCTAGACACCTGGCCGCGGGTCAGCAACAGTCTTCATTTGGAGCCAGGGATCACACCTGGGCATGGGTGCTGGGAGAGCTACAGTTGGCAGCTGTGGACCAGAGAGGAGACACCTGGTCCAGCCCGGTGACAGGAGAGAGCAGCAGTGGGCAGGACAGACTGCTGGCATCAGAGGCTGGGGAGGAAGGAAGTGAAGACATTTCAGCATTAGACATAGAGGTGAGAGGCAGAGGGCACAGCCTGGTCTGGGGAAGCCCTGGGGGGGTTGGTGGAAAACAGTCTCAACCTGGTACTCCAGCTTCAAGGAGTCTGGTGTGGAATTTAAGCTCTGTGGCTCTTGCATAGATGCCAACCAAATATATTGGACCAGGATGGCAAGGGAGTTGGAAGTAAAGTAGGGTGGTCCAGTCTGAAAGTCCTAGTTGGTTTGGGCCACAGGACTGACTGGAACTGGGGTTGGCTTTTTCTGGAAGGACAGAGTAGATCCCTTGGATCCCTTTCCATGTCTGACCCAGAAATCCTGAGCTTGGAATCTGTGCTATGCCCTTGTAATATAGTCAGAAACCCCTACTCTCTAGTATGTTCTTTGGGTAGGTCCAGGGGATGGGAGCCATGCTATTCTGCCAGCTGCAGCCAGGTGTAAATTGGATCACATTTAACTGCAGTGGCTATGCATAGCTTTGGCCATGAGAAGCCAAAAGGAAAAATACAGCCAAATATTTGTTCGGTGTGGACACAGCTCTCTGATGTCCTACCGGGAGGCAGGCAGGAGATAAGGGGCCATGTATGATTGAAGCCAGCTGCCTCCATGTGGGAGAAGAAAGGGAGAGAGAGCTCATCCTCCACCACCTCAGTGGTTCACATGCCACATTAAAGTTCTGCCTGTGATAGGATGCAGTGCGGACTGTGTTTGAAATGTCTCTGTGTTTGAAATGTCTCTGGCTGATCTTGGCCTTCGATCAGGAGGACTCATTAAGAATTGTGTTTTGTAGTTTTCTGTGGTCATCTGCTTGGCTGGCAAATGTCTAAATACCCAAAGACAGCAAAGCTCTGCTGTGTCTTTCAACCTCCAACAAGGAAACAAATCTGTCACGTTAGACCCTTGGCAGACACTTCCCTCATGTCCCTGCTCCAATCTGGAACCTCATCAGACCCACAGGAAAGGTTAGCACTGCCTTCATAAAGATTAGGAGGAAAATCTGAAGCCTTAGGTGACCTTAAGTCCTAGGGAGGGAGAGGGAATGAATCATCCTGCAGAGAAGCTTTGTGACTTCGCAGGCAAACCGGAGGATGGGATTCAAAACAAAACAATTCAAACAGGAACATTCAATCAGTTTGCACACACCGACACAGTCGGCTTACACATGCCACAACCCAGAGCCACAGCCACCTTGTGTGCAGTCATCCATGTTTTGGCCCTGTCCCATTGAGCCATTGAGCCACCCACCTGTCTCAAGGGAGTCATGGAAACTCTGCAGCGTGGCTCCTGGGCATGAGCTGTCCTCCAAGTGCCTCTATCAGGTGGAACCACCTAGGACACGCCCAGTAGTGGCACAGACTACTGGAGCACTATTGCTTTTGATGAGTCCTCACCACAGGGCCCTTGGGACCCAGTGTGGACAGTGTACCAGGTGTGGGTATTTCTGCCCTAGTATCTTCCTGGGGCCCTGTTGAACCCTAGCTACTGGTTCAGATGCTGAACAGCCTCCAGATCCAAACTGTGCTGTCCCAGGATGCTGGAGAAACAGGTTCCTCTGAGGGCTGGAGGCTGGCACCCAAGAGGCCCAGAGACTTTTGAGGGCAGTTGCAGATGTGGGGCACTGGGCACCAAGTGACCTAATGGTCTTCAGAGTAGCACTTGAGGGGCCTGCTCTTAGAAAGTGTGGGAGAAGCCAGGATTCTCCCGATGGCCATGGAGCTAGAACTGGGGCTCCATGGTATCTGGGCTCATGAAAATCAGCTGCTGTTTAGGATTCCCACATAACCTGAGCCTCGGGGGGGGGGGTCATCTCCCTACTCTCTGTGTCAGTACGGTACAGATTTGTACCAACACATGGCTTTAGGAGTTGTGAGTGTGTGTGTGTGTGTGTGAGTGCGTGAGTGTGAGAGTGTGCGTGGTACTCCAGCATATGAGTGGAAGTCAGAGGAGAACCTCGGGGGTTGATCCTCACCTACAGGTGTTTGTTTGTTTGTTTGTTTGTTTTGAGACAGGTCCTCTTTGCAGCTTTTCTGCAGCTGGCCTGAGAGCTTCCAGGGCTTCTGCTGTCTGTCTCCCATCTTTCCACGGGTGCATTGAGCTCACAGATTCTATGCCATGCCTCCAGTTTTAATGGGGGTTCTGTGGACTCAAATCAGATCTTCAGACTTGGGTGGCAAAAGCTTTTATCCATGAAACTGTTTCCTTGAGCCCTGAAATTTGATTTTAAACAGCGGGATCCACCAGGGCATTGCAGGTGTTAAAGTGGAATGGCTTCCCATTGTCTGAGCTGCTAAGCTTGGGGTCATGTCACCCCAGACATGAGATGTTCACATGGTGGGAGCAGGTGCTGGGCCCTTCAGCATCAAGTCAGCTGTAGGTTAAAGGAACCCTGGGCTTTGGGGGTATGAACATCATGGAAGAAGAGGGCCAAACAGGAAGTCCATGTCCTTTAGGGCTTTGATGGCTCTCCAAACCTGAGCACATGGTGACAGTGTTCCCTCTAGTTGGAGTACTGTAGGATCCTGGCTCCTCAAAGCATCCAAAGCTCAGTGGTGATCAGCATAGACATGTGACCTTGAAGAGGTAGAAACATACTGTGTGCAGGTGGCCGTGGGGACAAGCCTATGGAACATTCTAATAGAGTTGAGGCTTAGCTACAGACAGGGCCCTACTGCTGCAGTGGTCATGGTTCCCTTCATGGCCAAATGAAGTCATTTGCTTAACCCCCGTGGCATCCACAATGTGGTATTGTCCCTCTTATGTGATTTCCTCAGCGTGCTGTCCCCGTGACACAGAGTGGGACTTCCTCTGCTCATTTTCTCTAGGGTTCCTCAGGCTCAAGCTTGTGGCTTCCCTCACCACCTGCCCACACGCCCACTGATCCCAGCCTTTAAATCATCCCACTGCTGACAGGGAGGCTGTCTCCTTCTAGCAAAGCGATTTAGAGGGCTGGCTGTGGTCCCCCTGCCTCACCTGCAACACCATCCTCTGTGCCTCAGACGTGGCACTGCAGTCCTGAGGCAAGTGCCCTGTTGCAGAACTGGCCTTTGGCCTCCAGCTATAGCAGGCTTCACCATTTCTAGCCTTGCTGAGATGGGGGCTCATGACAGGCGTGGAGCAGAAAGTATCTTCTAGCCTTAGTTCCTCCTTCATGGGGCTTCTTGAGCTGGAGAAGAAGAGTCTCCTCATGTGGTCATGAGACTCTGCCAGGTCTCCAGGGCTTACATAGTGCACAGTGCATTGCCAGTTCCTTGGGCTCTGCCCTTGGTGGGTGGGGAACCTTGCTGCCAGGCCCTGAGGTCCCTCCAGCAAGGGCAAGCCCTTTCTAGATCCCTCCATGCTTGCTCAACACTTAAATCAACTCTTTTTGTTTCTCACCAAGGTCAGGAAGGGCCAGACGTGATCTTCCTGCCATTTCTCAGAGATGGAAGCTGAGCCCATCCACAGGGAAGTCTTCCCGGGGTCACCCAAGGCCTCCTGACATCCACATCTGGGCCTCGCTGCTCTTTGTCACCAAAGGCGTCTCCAGCGGGGCTGTATCCCTCAGCTGTTCCTGGAAGGAACCCTGCTTGGCCTCTGGGCCTCCCTGCCAGTGCCTGCCCTTTGAGCCAGGGATAATCTCATTGGCCTGGGCCACACCTCCAGGAGTCAAGGGTTCATTTTCATAGAAAACCTGTGATCTCTGTCTGGTGTGTCTGTATTTTGGCAGATGCTCCTTCTCACCCTCAGGCCTTTCCCATTTGTCCTGTGCTGCTGTCTTCAAGCCACCAGTCCCTCCGGTGCTGGGCTCTGCCCTTTGTGGGCTGCGGGTGGTAATTGGCTGTGTCCTGTGCTCAGGCCAAAGATACCAAGAGGACAAATTTCTGGATCCCTCTTGCCTTCATGGCTCCCCAAGATGCCCATAACACTGAGGTCGTAACCTTCTGTCCCCTGGCTCCAGCCTCTGGTCTAATAGAGTTAGTCAGACCTCTTTCCCTCAAATGGTGCCAGGTTCTTCCTTAAAAGATGGAGTGCAGAATTGATCCAGCCTTCACCTCCTGCAAATCCTTCTCAGCCCCTGCTCACACATCTGCTCTTAAGGTAAAGAGGGGGAGTGACCACTGAGGGAGCCCAGAGGAAAACCAACTGCAGGTATTCCTCGGGCTCCACCCACTGAGGTTCTTAGATGCAAGGTCAAGGCCAGGCATCTGCCTGTCTCGGACCACAAGTGCATTGCACCCCAGCTGGCTTTTATGCATGCACAGGGGTCCTAGCTAGGTCCTCATGCTTGCAAGACAAGCACTCTGCTTCCTGATCCATCTCCGGTCTCCCAGGGGGCCTGTTTCAAATGTTCTCAGAGGAGAAGGGTGGGGCATGGGGGAAGGGTTGTGGGAGGGGGTGACTTGGAGGAGGCCTGTGAATACGTTTTTTTGATTTTTTTTTTTTTTGGTTTGTTTTTCGAGACAGGGTGTGAATACGTTTTTTTTTTTTAAAAAGTTTTCTTTCCCCTCATCTGCATATAGAGCAGAGCCAGGACACAGGCATTTTAGAGCCACCTCAGGATGTGACATCTGCCTGACAGAGGCTCCTTCCTGCCCTGGCCTCACGTGTGTTTCTGTATGATCCAGCGTCTGTCTGTTCCCTCACTCATCTGATGGAGGAGGAGGCCTGCTGCTGCTGCTGCTGCTGCTGGCAAGCTGGCTCAGGTTCAGCAGTGGGTTAGAACTTGAGGTGCCTTATCTTGCTGGAAGCTGGGTTTACAACATGGCATCAACATCTCCAGGGAGAGATCCCAAGTTTGGACTTTGGAGGGTGGGGAGCCACAGGCATCTGGTAGAGCTGTGACTTCCTGCTTTAGCTAGGTTCTTCTGCAGCTGCCTGGGTGGTCATTCTCTCTCAGGCTGTAAAGCGAGGCTGGGTTTATGGGTCTCTTCAGAAACTCAGAGGCTTCTGTAAACTCTCACGGTTGGGAAGATTTGGGGTTAAGATGAGATCAACTTTAAGTAGGCCTGTGGAGATGTGGGATTTGATGAATTGCATGAGTTGGAGACTCTGTCAGGGTGGGTCTCTAACATCCTGTGGCAACCCCAGCTTCTGAAAGAAGGAACATCCACTGTGGGCTGGTCTGTTTAATGGGGCTCAGAGTCAGCCCCAGCTTGCAAGATAGAGTAGCAAGGCTCTGTTCCCCAAGATGGGTTCTCACCCTGAGTGGCATCCAGGCCTCTGTGCAGCGGGTGGCCCCTGCTTGATGGTGGTACATGTGGCACGTATGGGTACATGGAGATAGCTCAGTGGCAGAGCACTGAACTGCATAGAAGGTTTTATGTACAAGATCTAGGTCCCATAAATGAATAAAAAAATGTGGCATTTATCTTTCTGTAATTAGCTTGACTTATTTGCCATGGCCTTTAAATACAAAGCCAGCAATGGGCACCTGAAGCAGACAGAGCCTCCCTTGGTTTCCAGGAGACTTGTTTTACAAGCTTGGCCCACTTTAAGGAAAATCCTCATTCTTCTGTGATCAAACTGTAAAACACAGGTCACCAGACACTGAAGTCTTAAAACTCAGGAGTATGCGCGTGTGCGTGTGTGCACATGTGGTGCATGTAGAGGCTAGACAGCAACCTCAGGTACTGTTCCTCAGGTGCCACCCACCTTGTTCTTTGAGGAAGGGTCTCTCATTAGAACCTAGGGACCACAGATTGGGCTAGTCTGGCCTGCCAGCAAGTCCCAGGGATCTGCCTGCCCCTGCGTCCCCAGTGCTGGGATTATAAGTACATGCATGACTCTTTCCACAGGTCACAGCAATAGATCAGACTTGGGTCTTTATGCTTTCAAGGTGAGCATTCTATTGATCAGTCAGTAGACTTTTTAAAGTACGTTATCAAGATAGCCATGAGCCAGTCACAGTGAAAGCACGCACTGAGTGCTTCAGGAGACGTAGAAGACTGAAGATCAGGAGCAGCTTTCCTGGTTCATGGACGCTTGAGAGGGAGACATGTTCTGCTGAAGAGCTGACTCCCACAGAACATCAGGTCTTTCAGAGAACCCAGACTCTCAGGGCAGGGTGTGGGATGAACCTGGCAGAGCCAATGTGGAGATTTGGGGTTAAGGCGGTGACAGAAAGGTAAGTGCCAGATTGTTGGTGGGAAAATAGTTTCAGAATCTGAGGCAATCAGAATGGTTCTTCTTAAAATCTTTCAGAAGTGTCTGTGACCAAAGTTCCGCACCAGGCTCTGCCTTGCTCAGAGTAGACACTCCAACCCTTAGATGGGCTTTGGGTCTGGAAACACACTGTATTGGAATAGACTGCAGCTGTGTCCCTGTCAGTGGGGTTTCCTGACATTCCAGGGTCCTGCTTGTTCTGGTGGGACCCACTAGGGCCTTGGCGGCTGTGGATTTTGACTATACCAGTGGTATGGGATCCCAGTCTCTTTTGTCTGTCTGAGCATTGAATAGCTCCTGTGGAACCTGCCCACGGCTGGGTCCTCTGCCAGCCTGCCCTGTGCCAGTCCATGAAGCAGAGGGCCCATGAGTGAGCAATAAGATCACTTATTGACATCCATACTAACTGGGAAACCCACTAACCTCTGTCCACAGGAACGTTGTGTGACTTTTCCTGAGGAGACATAATCAGGATCATGGGTGACTCAAAGGCGAGTGGGCACAGGAAAAGCACAGGTCATCTTGGGTAATGACTCCCAACAGCTGGGTCCCTGGAGCTCCCTGTCCATCTTACCGGTGGGCTCCTCCACAGAAACTTGTCTTCCTCTCAAGTGTCAATTCTTACAGAACCAGGGATCGAGCACATGGCTCTTGGGGGATCCTGGGACTTTTCCCAGTTTCCTCCAGTCAGAGTCAGTCAGTCTGTCTGTCTCACGGCTTTCTTGTTTTTTCGAGACAGGGTTTCTCTGTGTAGCCCTGGCTGTCCTAGAATTCACTCTGTAGACCAGGATGGCTTCAAACTCAGAAATCTGCCTGCCTCTGCCTTCCGAGTGCTAGGATTAAAGGCATGCCCGCCCCACTTTGGCCCAGTGTGCCTCAAGTCTTTATGAGCTTCTCGTCTCCTTTCTGGAGAGAATGTTTCAATTTGAAGCAACAACTAACTCACTCTCTCTCTCTCTCTCTCTGGGTGTGTGTTATATGCATGTGTGGGTGTGCTAACCCACATATGCATATGGACCTGGAGGCTAGACATTGGCATTGGGTGTCTTACATTAATCTGCACCTTAGTTTTTGGGACAGGATATTTTACTGAACCTGAAGCTCATCCATTCAACTTAGACTGGCATGCCAGTAAGCTCCAGGTATCTTCCTGTCTCTGCCTCCCACCCAGTCCTGGGGTTATAGACACATTGTTCTACCAGAACAAGGTGAAGGAGCTGGGCTGGAGCACCGAAGAGAAGGCTCTCCACCAGCTGCTTCAGTGTGTGTCTCTCATGTTCATGGGGCCTGTGTCAGCACCAGAGCTTCATGCTGTGCCCTGTCCCCACTGTCTCCTCAAGCCCTGGATCCACAAAGCAGGAAGTCCATCTGGTTGTATTCTTCTATGCTTTTATCATCATGGGATGGTGAAGTCACTTGGTGTTCTGGCAGAGAGCAGTGAATGGAAATAAGAAAGAGTAGTCGGTTCCTGGGAGAACTTTTTCCAACTGGAAGAAAGATGTGTCAACCAGTCACTGGTGAGGCTTAGGGCATAGCGTTGTTAGCAAGTTCAGGACCCAGTACAGTCAGATGCCTCTGATGAGATGCTTGGGCTGCTATACAAACCAAGCACAACAGATTTCTGTCTTTCGCCATTCTTGGGGCTGGAAGACTATGGCCAAGGGACTGACCACACCGGCTTCTCTAGTAACCTCTCCTTAGCACTTTCACGAGGCCAGTGGCCAGTGATTTTGCTCAGGTGGTAGAGTGTGTGGCTTGTGTGCAAGAAGCCCTTGTGTGTAGAGCCTGTTGCTCTACATCCGTAGTCCGGAACTCAGGCAGGGGGATCAGAAATTCAAGATCATCCTTGGCTACGTAGAAGGTTCAGGGTCAGCCTAGGGTTACGTGAGACCCTGCCTCAAAATATGAAAAGGAAGAGCGCTTTCTCTGTGTGTCCTCACCCTCAGGTGGCCTTCCCTTTTGCACTGGAGGAACAGAGGCCCTGTGATGTCATTCTACTTCAGTTATCCAGAAGCCTCTGAGTCCAGACGCAGTCATACTGGGGTCCCCGAAGGCATGGCTCAGCCAATGGCAGGGGTCTTCCTTCCTGTCTTTATAAGATTCACGCTCTTACCCTCCCACCTCATCCCTCCCCAGCTGGACAGCTCAGGCGAGCTGGAACCCAGTTGCTGTCCCTATTGGTCGGAGGAGAAACAGTCTGGGAAGAATCCAGTTTCAAGGTTTTTGTTTTTAAAAGTTTTTCCCAGTCTACATGTTTCCTAGCCCTTGTGTATTTGTGAGATGTCTAAAATGGTTGTCAATATTTACTATTTTGAGCATGGTACATAGGCACTGGCTATAAATCTTGGGAACACTAAAGAATATTCAAGAAGAGAGTCTCTCCCCATGTCATGCTCTCCTTCCTGAGTACGTGACTCAGTCATTGGGTCTTGTAGCATATAGGGGCTTAGGGCTCTGATTTCCCACCTTCTCTCACTGGATATTCTATTCCTTCCACATCTTTCCATTTTAGTAAACAGCCTGTCCCTTGGAGACACTGCCCTGCTTCCATAGACAAGAACAGTGAGGATCAAACCAGAGTGCCTTCCTGAGGGCAGCCTTGCACAGGCTTCTGTATCAGTGTGCACCTAGGATGTTCTGCCCTGCAGGCTCCCAAGCCTTAGGTGTTGCTGAGCAAACCAGCATCTGTATGATCAGCACAAATGGTCCTTCCAAGCTTGCTTTGTTGACACAGGCCCAGGCAGAGAGAAAATGGAAGTCGCTGGTTGTAGCCACTGTTCCAAGTGATGTGGTACCCAGGGGCACACAGGCCTGGAGGCTTCCATAGATTGGACCTCTGAGCTTTTATCTGTGCTGCTGTTCATGGCCACAGGAAGGGGCATTGCAAAGGCGTCTTGGAGCAAAGCAAGTTAGTGGTGAGGGGCTCTACTCTCCCACCAGTCAGAGAGTGGTCACGAGAGCTATCTGGTCCATGTGGCTGTGTGGCACATTGCTGTGGTTCCTGATGCCTCTGGAGTGAGATGCTGTCACCTGGGTGCTGTGGTGGCCACTCCAGCTGTGAGAGCTACACAAGACCCAGGTGGGAGGAGCCACTAGGAGCTGTCATTAACCTCCATGTCCTGGGTGGAGTTAGACACGTGATGTAGAGGGAACAGCTGCTGTGGCTCCCAGTTCCGTCTTCAACAGGAGGTGTGAACACTGTGGGCAACCTCACAGCAGCCTGTGCTCTGGCATCTTTTATTCCTCATTCTTCTCTGTTCCTTTGCAGCACAGATGATGACACAGGCTGGGCAGTCCAGAGGGGAGCAGGAGGAAACAGCACCTTCTATAGTGTCTGTCTGAGGCTGCTGCCTTCCTTGCTTGTCCTGAGGAAGAGACAGCCTACCTCACATATGGCCATCTGTCAGTGAGTGTCTAGTGTCCAACACACAGTGGGGCTCTGGGACCCCAGGAGCCCTTATGTGAGGGCATGGATGCACCTTGCATGCCTGCCAACATCTCACCTAGTGCCTGCTCCCTGTCACTCCAACCATCCTCACCCCAACCCACCAGCACCTGTTTGCCCCTATGTGGTAGGCACGCAGAGTTCAGACACTGCAGAGCAGAGTGCCCTGCAGCCAGCAGGATCCCGTGACAGTTGCTCCTGTGGGCTGGACCTCTTCAGAAGCAGAGAGCTCTGTATGCTGAGGTGGGATGTGGTTGCTGTGATCCAGAGTTTGTTGACTCACCAGCTTAGTTTCTCAGCCCTTGAGCTGCTGCCACCAGCCCTGATATTGGTGGTGACAATCCTGTACAATCCTCCGGTGAAGGGAGACCCTGCCAGTAATCTGGTTGCCCCTTATTTTTGACTCAAGGGAGTTCTTTACATGTTCTAGAAGCATGTTCCTCATCTGGTGATGGGCACAGTCTTGGTCATGTGTCCTTTGCTGCTGTCCTTAGCCCAGACCTTTTGGCTCTGATGTGGCCTCATCTTGGTTTTGGTTTTGGTCTTATCTCAGTGGACTAATCCAAGGTTAGGAATGTGTCCCTTTTCTTCTGAGACTGCTAAAGCTTCATCTCATAGTCAAGTCTTCCACATATGTTGACCTCTGTGTGGTGTGAGGCGGGGTCCAACTTCCTTCTCTCCTACAGGGAGAACCATTTGTCCTCCACCTTTGGTGGAAGTGTGTCCTTTCTCCACTGAATACCCTCTGACCCCGGTGTTGAAAACCCACTGAGCACAAACAAGAAGGCTGACTGCTAGGGCTACACCTTTAAAGTTAGGGAGCCCAGAGAGCCGCATGCTGCTGCAGAGAGGTTTCAGTGCCATGGCTCACACGAAGGGCTTAGATGTGGCTGCCCCTAGGAAACATGCTGCAGGCGAGAAAGTAGCAGCAGACCATGAGTCCTGCACGCATGCACAGTGCAGAGCCCACTGGGGAAGCACTGGGACATAAGGCCACAGCGCATGCTTCCCTTCTCCAGCCGGCCTCCTCACTGTGCCAAACACAGCCTGGCCCGTGAGCACCAACCTGGCCAGCAGGGATGGAAATAATTAGTGTCTTTCTGCAGAGATGGACGGTGACCTCAGGTGAGGGGCAGGGACTTGGACTAGTATGTCCTTGGTAACAAAGCCTCCGAGAAAACAGCCCCAAACAGAGGCTTTTCTCTGTAGGAAATATTCAGTCTGTGCCCTCTGAGGCAGTGCTTTCAGCCCCAGATAGTCCTACAGGGGCTGCTTGGGGTCGCTGGCTGTGTGGTTTTGTAGAATCTGTGCTACACAAGGTGATCTCAGGTATGTACCCTGAGATCATGATTGTCGCTGTAAGCTGTAAATTAAGGTGTCTCCACCAACAGAGGAAACCGATCCTCCCAGCCACGGAAGTGACAGCCAGGGCTCACTTGAGCCTTCTTACCCAGGTCACCTCTCTGTCACAGCTTTTCATGGTCCTGGGGTCACATCCCTTGGAGCCTTCAGCCTTCCTTGGCCCTGCCTTCCTCTAGGATGATGGGCAGCTTCCTGGATTTCCCCTTCACTCACTCTGGTGAGCGGACTCTGACAGCCCTGCTATTGGCCCTCTCCTCTCCATACCTCTGCACACGCTGTACCAACTGCCCTTGCCACTGCCCGGGAGGTTCTCCTCTCCAGCTCTGCCCTAGCTGCAGTAAAGAGCTGGTCCATGACTGCCCTGGATGGATGGCCAATCTAGAACCAGGGCACCATAGGATGCGACCGCTGCCACTAGCCCTCACTGGTATGATTGGTTTTCCTGAGAGTGTAGACATGAAGGTACATTGCAGAGGGTTGTAGATGAAGGATCTCTGTGTGTACTAGTACAGTGCACACCATGGAAGCTCTAGGCAGGTTTGTCCTCAGTAAGCAAGGTTCAGGCTGACTGCCCTCTTCTTCATGAGAATCATGAAACACAGGCTTTGGTTTCGCTCACACCTGCTGCTCTTCCCAGGACCCCATGACTGCAGTGCTTGTGAGATTCTGGGATAAAAGGGATGAATGAATGGGCATGGGGCAGCCTGAGTGGGAATAGGGGAGCGGGAGTTTAGATAAATGACATCTCCCCATGCTCTCTGCTCAGCTTAGCTCCTGAAGAAAAGGGATGGCTGCGCGCCCTCTGACTTGGGCTTTTCCTTCCGGGCAGTCATCTTACCCAAACTTTAACTGTCCCCCCGCCCACTTCCTGTGACTTAAGACCTTAGCTATGTGCTAAGGGATGCTTCCCTCACCATATTACACAATAATGATTTTTAAAAAATCTCCACAGACAAGTGGGCCAGTAGTATCTACACTTCCCTGGTGGAGGAAGGACAGGGGTGTCTTTTTTTGTGTCAGAATGGGAGGCACTGAGGCTTGGTGTGAGCCTCACAGGAGGCACCTCTCTGAGAGAGACACCTCAGAGGCACCTCTCTTAGCTGAGAGTCTGTTTGATGACAGGAGATTCCCTGGCATTTAGGGCTCTGGCTCTATGGTAGTGCTGCCTCTCTGGTGTGGGAATGGGGACAGCACGGAGACTTCTGTCACCAACATGGTACCATTATGGTGACCTGGTTGGTAAGGCTCATAGAGCCTCCAGGCTAACAGTGGGCAGAGCCCCTGACACTATGGGGGCTTTTGAATTGTGTTTAAAATGTTCACATTTATGCTGGGGAAATGGTTCTTCCATTAAAGTGCTTGCTATGTGCAAACTTAAGCATCATAGTTCTATTCCAGAGCCCATATAAACGAAAGTCAGGTGTAATGGTGCACGCTTAGAATCCCAGAGATGGGGAGACAGTGGGTCCCTGGGGCTCACTGGCCAGCTCAGGTTAGCCTAATGGGAAAGTTGCAGACCAGTCAGTGACCCTGTTCCAAACAACTAAGTTAGTAGGTGGTTCCCAGGTAACAACACCCAAGATCCATTATGCATACACACACACACACACACACACACACACACACACACACACACACATTCAGCTTTCCATATTTAACATCCAACAGTTAAGTTTCTTGGTGCTGATACAGACACAAACTCTGGCGGCCCAAGCCTAGTGGTGGAGGTGCACCCTTTGGGTGGGGGCAGGGAGTGTGTTTAGAGCTCTCCACCAGCAGTGATTGCATCAGAAGAGACTCCATGCAAAGAGAAGCCAAGGCTGTCAACGGTGCCTCACTACAAAGCAGAGGAAGCCGACATGGAAGACAAAAGAACGTTGATCAAACTTGAACAGCGGTTTCTCCACAATCTCATTGCTTGGCCATCCCTTTGGAAATCAGACAAGAGGCCACATGGCACTGAGTCTTCTCATACGTGAGCTCACAAAATTGTGACTGCATTTCACTGGGTCTGCTACAAGGGCCTGGAGAGATGACACATCAGTTAAGAGCACTCCCGACTTCTTGTAGGTGACTTGAGTTTGGTTCCCAGCACCCACGTGGTACTTCACAACTGCCTGTAGCTCCAGTTTCAGGGTATCAGAGAGACACTGTTCTGGCGCCCGCAGGCATGAGACAGACATGCATAAACAATACAAACGTCAATGTACTCTATAAGGGTGGTGTCAGACAACACCAGTGTACAAAGCTTTCTTCCAGTGCTTCTGAAAATCTGCTCAAAGCCAGATGCTCTGTGTAAACCTGGGTGGGAGGATGGACATCGAGTAGACATTCTAGTTAGGTCTGTGGGCTTGAGGGCTTGATAGGCAACATTACAGTTCTGCCCTGGAATGTTCTGGACATGTGGATACTCTCCTGAGGAAGCCCATATTTTTAAATGGGTGTATTTATGTTTTGTACCCAAATGGAATGCCATTGAAACAGCCTGAAATTCCTAAGCATTCACATTTAGTCAAAATGCTAAACACAATAAGGGAGGCAATTTACTGGCCGGCTTTTGGCTTGTAAAGCATTAGCGGATGGAAGTTTCTCCAATAGATACAAATGCTGCATCTGTATAAATAGCTAGGCGTCCTCAAAGCCGGTATTTTCTTCAAAGAGCCATATGGCACCATGTGGAAACTAGAAGTGACCAGCTCTCCAGGCAAGAAATGTGTTTTCTCAAGAAGATCCAATGTTCTGCCTATTGCTGACTGTCAGAGGATCAGAAAGTCTGAGTTGCCAATCACGAAGCACAGCACTGACGAAGGCTGGGGGTGGTGGTGCATTTTATAGAGAAAGGTGATAGGTGAAGAGAAGAGACATTCTTATCATAGACAGCGTCAGGGCAAGCCACACTTGGGAAGAAATTAACATGTCTGAATGTGAAGCAAGAAGCATCGTCTTTTCAGTGTCTAGATCACTGAGACAATGTCTTTTTAAATTTTTGGTTTAATATATGGAGTCTTTACTTTTGATAGCGACTTTTGAGAATAGATCTTAAATAGAACTATTTTATAGATTCACTAATGAAGAGCATATCATTTTAGCCAATACGATGGGATTTCAGACAAACATAGCAGCTCATGCCTGTTATCACAGCACTCTGGAGATGTGACACTTGAAGCAAGGTCAGGACCAGCCAGGACTGAAGAAATTGTAAGACCCCATCTCAAGAAAACCAAACATTAAAAAGTTGATATTACAGAAAAAGTACCTGTGTTGATGGTGACCTAAGTGCCCCCCCCATGGTGTCTTGGTTTGATTGACAAGCTGCACTGTCACCCTGCCCCTCCATCCTACTTGTAATATAATGACTTTAATTTTGTGGTCCTTGCCACACAGCTGATTCACGTTGCTGTGCTGACTGGTTACTTAGTCCTTCCTTCCTGTTTTATGCTAGGCATGGACGACCTAAACCCAGCACCCAGCAAGAGCATTGGGTGGTCAGGGAGGTGGGTGAATGACAGGTGCGTGGGTAGATGGACTGCTGGTTAACAGCTCAAGAGATGGCTGTATGGGAGGGGAAGGATGGACCGGGGGGTTGGGGGGGACAGTAGATGGTGTACGAATAATAAAGGGGTGGGTAGAGAGATGGCTGGTGCCTCGATGGGTGCATTGTATGGATGGCCAATGAGTAGACAGATGGATACATGATGGACATGCGTAGGTGGGAGATGGATGATAAATGGATAGTTAGGAGGGTTAGTGGAGGGCAGATAGATGGATGGGTAGGTGTGCAGAGGGATGGGTAGGTGCGCGGATGGACGGTGAAGGCACAGATGGGTAAGTAGGTGAGTGGGTGGATAGACAGAAGAACGGGCAAATGGGTGGGAGATAGGTAAGTAGGTAGGTGTGTGGAAATTCTGCTGATGGATGAATGGGTGAGCTTGTTGTGTGGGTAAATGGACAGTGTATGTCTGGATAGATAAGATGAGCAGAAGGATACATAAGCAGAGAGATGACCAGAGGGCTGGAAAAGCTTCCAGAGTGAACTTAGCTGATAGAAGAGGGCCTTGGAGATACATAGTGGGTGAGCTTTCCTTTCTGTCTTTGAGTAGCTTCTAGCTTGTGGCAGCACATTCATCACACTGACATACGACGTTGTGGTGTTACACAGCCTCTAATGGAGATCACAAAGCTCTGTTACCAGGGACACGAGTGAGAAGAACTGGTCAGAGCAAGCCTCACAAGCCCTTGCAAGGAAACAGCTGGGTCTTCTTTCTGAGGGGAGGGTCTAAAGCGGAATTCCCCCTTTTGGGTGGAATAGTGGATCTGGAGGGAAGCCAGGGCTAGCCAGGACCCTGAGAGAAGAGCTGTGTCAGCCCACATTGTGAGCAGCTTCCCAGTGAGTAATCTCTTGAAACACGCTTTGTCCTTATGGTCTGGGACTTGTGGGGTGAGACCCAACCCCATGGTCAAGAACAGCCTGGCTGTTGAGAAGCTACAAGTATCTGATAAGCATACCCCACCACACACCTTCACAGCCAGCCACGTCAGCGATCTCAGTCTGTTTATGGCCTCCAAGCTGAGCCCTCTGGCCTGACCCTGCTGGAACTATGGGCAAATGGCTTGCAGGGTTAGGAAGTAGAGCAGACACAAGCTGCGGGACCTCCATGGGTGAGGGGCAGCCAGTGTCCTGACCTGCCTCCTCCAAGAAGCCCTATAAGCAGTTGCGTGTAGTGGATGGAGTCTGCTATTGCTATCCAGGATGGCTGGCCCTTGAGGCAGATGATCTGATTTTGTTTTAATGAGAATAATATTCGCTCTAAAGAGGGAGGAACCCAGTGGGGCTCCCATGTCAGCCAGACGTCTTAAATTATCTGCTTGGAATGGGACAAATCCTGAAACTTGTGTGTTGCTCAGATCACCCCCTCCCTAGCCACCCTGTAACTTCCAAGCCCTGTGTGTTTTAGGGAAATTTAAGCCATGTGTTGCTGATTCATTTACACGTTGCTGATCAAAATACCATTTTGTAAGAGCTGATCGGTGCCGGGACAGCCTTTCAAGCCCATTACAAGCTTCTTCCCAATTCTCTTGTTGTGAGCCAAGCACTAAAAGGGCCCATGTTCACTCAGCCCAATAACCAAGCACAGCAAGGCGCCTGGGGAAGATGGTGCCATCTAAGTGGTTAGCAGCAGTAGGCTAATGCAGACTTTGAACTGAGACTTTGGGAGCCTTTGCTGGGATGGGCAACACGCACATCCTTCCCTCCCTGAGGGCTTGAAATGGTTCTGTGTGCGACCACATTGGTTGGCATGGGATCTTGAGTCTCGAGGTAGTTTTCTTCTTCATGACAACTGATTTTTATTTTGTGGAGGAATGTGGCTTTTAGAGTGTCTCCTATTTAGAACCGAGTTTGTTCATGTCCTAGTCATTTTATTGAGCAGCTGCCATTTGACAGGCATAGCTGAGCTACGGTGTAAACACCTAAGGTGAGAACACATGTCATCTGATCCTTTCTAAGTGTGCAACTCAGTGTCCTTAACTAGGGTCCCTGTGCTGTGTTAGGCCCCAGAATGTGGTATCTTGTGACCGAATCTTTGTGCTTTGTGACCTGCCTCTCGCCACCAGCCTCTGCAAACTGCCATCCCACCTTGTTCCAGCGAGTGTAACGTTTATATTTCATCACATTTGTCTTTTAGTATCTGGCTGACTCACTTAGTACAACCCTTTGAGTTCAGCAGTGTCCTGACAAATGGCAGGCTCTCCCTCTTTTTCAAGGCTGAACACTATCTCATGGTATACGCCATGTTTTCCTTACCTTTCATCTGCCCATGGCCTTAGGCATGCATCTCTGCTCTTGTGAAAAGTGCTGAATACAGATGCAGGACTCTTCCACAGACCTCTCAGTCTCAGTGACTCCTAAGCCATGGTATGGATCTTGAACACATTAGAGGGGGTCACCGCTCATGTGCAGTTTCTATTGCAGCCCTATGTACTGTTTCCCAGAGTGGCAATCTGGTTGACGTCACAGGAGAATGTGCCAGGCTCCCATTTCCCCTACGGTGCTAACAACAGTGCTTCCCACAGCTGCCGTGAAGGTGGAAACCACTGTGAAACGGGAGGTGCTCTCTTAAATGTTTACACTCTTGGTCACACAGCTTTCCATTGGGACAGCAGGTTTGTGGGGGGAAGGGGGAGGTCATCATGTCTCCACGTCCCCAGTAGAACTTCCTCAGCTGGATCCAGTACCTCTTTCACCCTCACAGGTTATTAAAAAGGAAGCAGGCATGGAGGGGCCACTGAGGGATTGTCATTGTTGGGGTAGGGATCATCCCAGCTGAACCCAGGTCCTAAGCTCTGAGGCTCCTGGCCTTCCTTTGATGTTGAAGTGCTGTGCATCAGTGGACACATTGCTGTCTGGGTGTTCTAATTGTTTTCTGTCCCTGTGACAAATACCATGAGTAAAAACGGCTTAGGGGAGGAAAGGATTTATTTGGCTTATACTTCCAGGTCATGGTTCATCACCTGGGGAAGATGGGGAAGGAATCTGAAGCAGAGCCTACAGAAGGACACTGCAAGTGCTGCCTCACTCATAGACTTACACTCCTCTAGCTTTCTCACACAGCGCCAGGCTACCTACATAGGAAATGGTGCTGCCCACAGTGGGCTTAGTCCTCCCACATCAATGAATAACTAAGATAGTTTGTCTACAGATTTCCTTACAGGCCAGCCTGATCTGGGTAATTCCTTAAGAAAGGCTTTCCTTTCAGATGACTCTAAGCTGTGTCAGGCTAACATTATGGGCAGAATCGTCAGAGAGGAGCACATGGCAACCCCTAGAAGGCAGGCATATACAGGGCACCTGTGGTACCTCCCAGAAAGCCACCTTCAGCTTTGCAACCTTGCAGAAAGTCAGGTTCTCAGCTTCAGACACACAAGCATAAACAGAGTATACAGTCATGTGTTTGTGTGGCTATGCGACCATGTGTGCCCAGGGACATGTGCACATGTGTGCCGGAGTGTGTCTTCCTCTAGCATGTGTCTTCCTCTATCGCTGTTTACATTAGTCTTTGAGACAGGGTTTCTGATTGTACCTGGAGCTCACTAGGCTAGACCGTCTGAGCAGCATGCTCCAGGTGTGCTCCTGGCTTAACCTCTGTAGCACAGGACTTAAAGCCTTTGGGGTCATGCTTCTCTCGGCTGCCATTTAAATCTCCAGTTCTCTGGGATCAAACTCGGCTCATCATACCTGCAAGCAGGTACTTCACTGACTGAGACAGGTCCTCAGCCCCCGTGAAAAGTCTCCCTAATGTGTAGTTCCAGTCATTGTGTCTCTGCTGTTGCTAGTCGATACCTGTCCCCAACCGCCACCTATGGGAAGGACCTGTAGCCTGTTTAGATAAAGTAGTTGCATAGTACTCACACACTAATGAAAACCCATCACTGCCCTGCCTTGGAGGACATCTTTGCCCTGATTCTGTATCTTTCCTGTGAATGGAGGAAGGACATTATCATGGCAGAACAGGGTAACATGGGTTTAAGGCTCATTCTTGAGACATGAAGACCAAGGATCATCAGCTCTGCATCTGTCTGAAGAGTCTTCTGGGCATCACAGTGACCCTTGGACAGAGGTGGTGATTCGGATGGAGGGTAGATGTGGCACCTCTCCTCCTACTGAAGAACTGAGATGCAGGGCACAACCACTGTTGAACAATAAACATCAAAAGGTTGACGGCCAAGAAGAAGAGAGAGACTTGTCAGATGGCTTCACCGTTCCTACAGGGTGGGCAGTGGGATAGAGGACTAAGACTCCATGCAGAGCTCTTAGAAACTGGAACATCTCAGGCCAAATTAGAATTCTAACTCAGAGTCCTGGAGAGGAAGAACATCCAGCTCCAGGAATCTGTAGAGAAGCTGAGCGTGCTGCAGATTGATCATGTCTGTGTAATGAAGCTGCTGACGGCTGGGAAAGAGCAGTCCAAGAGGGCTGAGGTGGCTTCCTCCCACCACCTGAGGTGAGGAGACCTTAGAACACAGGTGTGGGGCTGATTCTTCAGAGATTATTGTCTCAGTATTGACAGCAAATTAGTTTTAGCCCAAGACTGCTCTGGCCCCTCCTGATGCCAAGTGACAGCCCAGCAGGATAAGAGCCAGAGCTGTGCAGGAGGTTGACAGAAGCTGCAGAACCATGACAGACATCCCAGTGGCTGGCGTTTCAACAAAAATAACCAGACACGCAGAAAGCGAAGACTCACAATGGGAGACCAACCGATTAGAACTCCATCAAGTGACAGACTTTCACAAAGATGCCAGCACAGCCCTAGAAACACACTCTGTGTGTTTGGCAAAGGAAAGGAGACCGAGATCACGTGTGGAGAGAAATGAAACCTACAGAAAACCTTGGAGATGAAAAATATATGGAAAAATACACTGGGTGGAATTCATTGGAAAATAACATAGAAAACCAGAATTTGAAGCTTCAGAGAATTCTTCAGAAATTTCACCTTCAAACCAGATGGGGATAAGATGAAGCTAAGGTATGAACCAAATAGGGCACTGGCTTCCTGGGGTTAGAGCAAGTCCCCTGGCCAGTGGGATAAAGCATCATAGGAAGAGATGGAAGACAGGGAGAGGAACTCATGTTAATCCTCTTGTTTATTAACCGCCTGCCCTTTCTTCATACTGATGGACATCTATCTGAATTTGATGAAACTTTAAACTCTTCAGTCCAAGGTACTTAAGAAGCTTGGTGTATGACAGCCATGACAGGAGCCACGTGACGACACACTGAAAACACTGTTGAGAGCCATGATGGAGACAGCCTAGAAGCAGACAGAATTTTTAAAAGGAAACACATGCACATGTGCACACAAATACACATGAACACACAAATGTGTACATGTTCCAGACACATGCATGTGCACACACATCCTGTGTAAAAGAACCAGAATGAGACACAGCAGACGTGTGGCCATGTGAGAAGACAATGTACGGGGGTCTTGAAACACTGGGGGAGGGTCCGTCCAGAATGATTTTCTTTCACCCAGTAAAAATAATATGCAAAATTGGAGAAATATAAAAGCTATTTTGGACAAATAAAAACCCATAGAATTTCTTGTCAACGCATCAGCCACACTGGAAATGTTAAAGGGAACCCTTCCCAGAGACGGAAAACAATTCCAGATGGAAATCTCCATCTACGCAGAATTGCAGAGGAGCTGGGAAGAGTGATGCTGGAGAGAAGAGATGTGTGCTATTTGGTTCCACCTGACATAGAATGAAACCCGTAAGACCAGCTCAAAGGGTGGAGGGGAGGGCATGTGCTGCTGAGTGTCCCTGATGCTGCGAACGGGGAGAGCATTGTCTGAGGTCCACTTTGGCCTGAACCATGCAGTCAGTAAAAGTACTAGAGATTAAAGAGAACTATAGGAACAGATTAACCTAAAAGGAGGGATGAGGTGAGGGAACAAAGAACAGATGGAGATAGAAAACAAAGAGCGCCAAGGCATATTGGAGCTGGGTAGTGATTGGGTGCAAACAGCCTCACAGCCCAAGTTAAGACAGATAGTGTACGACAGCCTAAGGAAAACACGAGTCTATAAAAAGCATAATTTTAGACAGGTGTTGTGGCACAGAGCTGTCACCCCCACTGCATGGGAGGCTGGGGCAGGAGGACAGTCAGTTCAAGGCCCAGGCAACTCATTGGGACGCATCTCAAACGCACAAAGAGACCTAGCGTGTGTGTGTGTGTGTGTGTGTGTGTGTGTGTGTGTGTGTGTTTCCCAGTGGTAGAGGACTGCCTGGCATGTGTGAGGCCCTAAATTTAATCTGTAGTTAGGGGAAATAGGGATGTAATTTAAATGTAAGTCACAAGCAGGTTAAAAGAAGTTGGGGAAAGATTTACTCTGAAATAAACCGAAGCTTGTGGGGTTGTCGATAGGTAGGTGGATTCCAGATGGAGACTAGCACAGGGATACAGAAGTCACCTCATGGTGGTGGTCAGATCACCCAAGGACAAAAACTCCTGTGTGTATCCCTAGAGCCCTCAAATATGTCAACTAAAGAGTGATGGGCAAGTCCAGAGTTGAGATGGAGAAATTGCTTCCTGGTCATGGCTGGGCTGCTCTGAGGTGCTGAGCCTACTCTGCCATGCTGAATTAACCTTGGAAACTCAGCACAACAAATTCGTTCCTGAAACATGAGCAGGCCAAGCCACCACTGTATTGGTCATAGATAAGCCAGAAGACTAACACCAGTAGGAAACAGGTGGCCAGGCAGAGAACTGTACAGAATGCTGTGGACAGCTGGCCCAGGAAGTATGCAGCAGGCCAGTGTGGTTCAGCTGGCCAGTGGTGGTGGTCACAGGGGCCATTTCTTGCCTTGGGAAGCCTTCGTTGAGGTCTTTCCTTTCTATCACTGACTATCAGGTATCCCAAGATGACATCTGTTTCAGAGGTCAGCCAACAGAGGACTTGATTTGCAAGGGCAAAGCATGAGAGCAGCACCTAACGTAGTGACTGGGTAGTCCCCTAGGATGGGCGGCTCATCACAAGACACTCGAAACATGTCAGTATATTCTTTCAAAACTCCACAGGCCAAGTGGACAGGAAATTATGACAGAGAAGACTCAGAAAACGCCATCAGCTTACTTTATCCACTTGGCATTTACAGAAAATTCCAGTCAACCAGCAGAACAGAACACACATGGACAGCCATCGATCAAGATAGGCACACCCTGGATTATAAGGTAGATCCCAATCAATTTAAAAGTTCGTGTTTCCTGACCTCAAGAGGGTTAATACAATTAGATGACCACTGAAGAAACATACCTGCAGAGTCCCTGATTATTTGACATCAAACAGCCAGCTCTGTGATGTGTCAAGTACTTAGTAGGGAGGCCAGGATGCAGCCAAAGGCATGCACTGGAGAGACAGTGTGTCCAAGGCAGTAATGCAGCTGACACATTGCCTTAGAGGGACAGTCACAGTATCAAATGCCTCTGTTAGTAAAGAAGAAAGCTTATGTATCTATTGTCACTTGAAGAAACTAGAGAGACAATGAATGAACCAACAAGCAGAAGGAGAAAGAATGAGATGGGCCATCTGCTCCCTCGGCCTCCAGTCTGGAGCTTAGGAGTACCACTCAGCTGAATCTTCCCTTCTTCATCAGTGTCCAGTGAACCAAAGCTGCCTGGTAGAGTGTGCTGAGGTTCAGGCTCCCTGTGGTAGTTGTAAGACACGCTTAGGGAGCTTGGTCTATGTGCATCAAGGGGGGAAGCACTTTCCAAGTCCTTTTACAAGGCCAGTATCACCCTAACATCCAAACTAGTTAGTGATTCAGATAAAGACTGCAGAGGATTATCTGTTGTGAATATGGACTCAGAGAATTCTTAGCAAAGTGTTATCGAATCAAATTCAGCGCCACATAATAAGAATGTGATGTCTGTGGCCACGTTTACACCAGGGATGGAAATGTTGTCTCAACATTTGAAAACCAGTGGGTTTTAGTCACCACACAAAGTAACAGAAAATCACGTGCTCATTGCAGCCACCCGTCCTCCTCCATGGGGTGGGTATGGATTCCAAGATCCCAGAGAGTGCCAAACCCATGAATACCTCATGGTTGCTATGTGCCTGCAGCACTGCCACAGAGCACCGTAGTTAAACTGTCACTCGGTGTCCTATGACCTGGGCCCTCCTTGGCATCGTGGCTTGTATACTTTGGGAACATTATTAAGCAAAATAAAGCAGACTCCAGCAACGTTTCTGTAATACCAGGGCAGCCCATCTGATGACTGAGGCAGCCACTGAGAGACGAAGGAGTGAGCAGTGTATACTGAACGGATACACTGGACAGAGGGTGGATTTGCATCCCAAGCAGGAAGAAGTACATGCTATTAATTACTAAGAGAGGTGGTATTTTTAAGCCATATTGTTTATTTCTAGAATTTTCCATTTAGTGTGTTTAGACTGTGGTTGACTTCGGGAATATGAAACCATGGCGTGCAAAAATGCCGATGCAGTACTGTGTACAGAAAACATACGTACTAGAATTCAGCGTCCGTTAATGGCTGACAGTGAAGAACACTGTGCTAACTACACAGGAGCAAGAACTCAGTAAGCCATGGGCACCTGCAGACCTTACATTTTCCTCAGTGGAGGAGACGGAGTCCTCCCTAAAGTTGGATATGTGCTCCTATGTGCTCCTATGAACATTATGTAGTCCCAGCTCTGGGAGGCAGATTCCTGGGGCTCACTGGCCAGTCTGCCTCGTTTAATAAGTGATCCTCAGGTCTCAGTGAAAGACCCTGTGTCCAAAAGGAAAAAAAAAATTAGGTAGATAGCTTCTGAGGAACCGTACCCAATATTGACTCTGGGCTCCTTCATCCATATAAGCTACACACACACACACACACACACACACACACACACACACACACACATACACACTCACTTTTTGGAAAGACGGGTCAGGACTAAGCGGTCTTTCCACCCTTCAAACATGCAGCCAGAAAGAAAATGGAAAGAAAAATGTGAGTTTTCTTGGCCACGTCTGCTCAGTTTCCTCGGCTTTTGGCTTGGAGTTTGTTTTTCTCCTCACCCCTGAGAGGCGGGGGAACCCAGCCTGAACCACAAGGCCTGCCCTCACATGTCACCCTGCCTCTGGGGTCTTGGCAGGGCTGGTCACTCTGTTTCTGCTGCCTGCATAAAGTCCCCACCAGGGACAAAAGATGCCCAGCTCACAGCCCACCATGCAGTGGTACCAGGGGTCCTGTCCTTGATGGAGCCGGTGCTGTCACCGCCTCATTCATTTTGCTGCAGTGGACTCCTGGGATGAGCTCTCTGCCTCAGGGAGCTCAAGGAGACCTGGGTTCTCTTCCCAACATGGCAGAGCCAGAGACAACTCTAGATTTAAGGGTTGCTTTGCACACGGACACTAGGCCTATACCCTGGAGGAAGGAGTCTCTCTTGAAATCAAGTGTGTTAAGAGCTCGTCCAAGGGAAGGTACATCTGCACACACACATACACACAGATACACATCTTTACACGTGTGTCGTCAGACTAACATATACAGTACTCACACACAGATCACCCATACACATGCACTGACACATATCATTGTTCATGTGCACACAGATTCACATATCATGGCTCATGTGCACATAGATTCACACACACACCAATCATTTGCATGCACATAGGCTCATACACAGTACTTACACACCCGTCACTCACCCACACAGACTCATACATACTATTGCTTATGTGCACACTCGCAGACACACATTTATATGCAAGTTACTCACTTAGACTGTCACTCATGCACATACTCACGTGCATAGTGCATACATGTACATCCACACACATGCAGACTCATTTGTGCAAATACACAGACACAGTCACGTGTTTATGTAATTGAACACATGCACTCTCTCACATGGCCACCTGCCCATCCCCCACTCTTCCATGCACGTTGCTCTCGGTCACACTTAGCACGTATACTCTGTGCTCACCAAAGGCTCCCCTCCTCACTCTCTCAGCATTCCACTCCCTACACTGCCTGGTTGCGACAGTCGTGATGTCCTTTAGTGGCAGATATGAATAGCATTTTAAATTCCTCAGTAGTCAGAAAGGGCTGTCCATTCTGTAGGAGTGCTGGGTAGACCTGGACCTTCCTCCCAGGACTTCAGTGTCCAGTCTTCATTCAAGGGTTACCTCTGTGTTCCGTGGGGGTCTTAATAGGTTTTGCCAATAGCATCTTGTCATGTGGGGCTGGAAAGTAGAAGATGGCTTCACATCTCAGCGCCAGCATGGGACCTTAAATAGAAGAGGGCACAGGGTGTGTGGTATTTGCTGCTGGGAGGCTCCTATACCCATACCGTGATTGTGCATGTTCGGGTGTGTGCTCATGTGTGTATAAGCTGCTCTGTGCTGGAGAAATATATGCCAAGTGAAGTCAACACTGGCTCAGGAGGACTCCCCGCTCTTCATCCTGGTTGGAAGTGGGGATGTGGCCGGAGAACCCAAAGAAGCTGCTGTGATTCAGGGGGGCTCCTAAGAGACCAAGGACACTGAACTCAGGAGATGGGCCCCTAGGACGCACAATAGCAAGGTCTGTCATGTCAGAAGTTTCCAGCAACTCAGCAGGTGGAGGTGGAGTGAGAGGTCCTCTGGGCTTGAGGGCCTGTGGGAGGCACCTCTTGTCTGGAAAGCCAGCAGGGCTTCAGGTGCAGGTAACTGGTCTAGGCATGTAATGCTGCTAGTATGACCAGTAGTAGATCTAGTGGAGGTCCCTGCTGATGGTGTCTGGACTGAAGCTCACCTGGTAGCCGAGGCCTCGGCATGTGAGCGACTCCAGTGTCATTCCTGGTCAGCACCCAGCTCTTCTGGGTTCCCTGACCAGCAGGCACTGGAACAGCCACTCTCAAAGAGTGGATGCTCACACTGGAATGAACCTATAAACTTCATGGGATTAAAGTGACTGCCCTACTGTGACATCATGCAGCATAGGTGATGAGAACTGCACGAGAGCCAAACCGTGCAGGAAGCCTGTCCTGCTGCCTGGTTAAGCAGCGAGTCACCAGCCGTGTAGCCAGCACCCCTGCACCATGCCCGTTTGGGGTCTTTTCTTCTTTTCTTTTCTTTGGCTTGAAGAAATGACTGTAAATTGAATCTTAGCAAATACTAAGAGACTCCCAAATGTGGTTTATAAAAACAGACTGAAGTCCAGCTTAATTCCAGATTGCCTGTGTTCCTTTCTTTCTTTCCTTTTTTTTTTTTTTTTTTTTACATTTGAGAAATCAAAACCAGACTGTGTGCTTTATTAAAATGCGCTGGCTAATGCTAATTTTTTTCCCATGGCTGGTGGACTAGGGCTCAGCCTGTCATGTTTATCTTGGAGTGTCTCAAATCCTTTTGGTCTTCCCTCTCCTCCACTGTGCTGCCCTTGTCTCCCAGCAGGGTCTCCGGATAGTGGTCTGGGAAGACAGACAGTGCGGTTGGGCGGGGCAGCCTGGGTGGGAGGGGCAGTGCCTGGGTTTCCCTGGGGCTTTGCAGGCTCCTGTTGCCGGTCACAGGAAGCTGCTGGTTCTTCCTCACCGTGTCTCCTTTTATGACCCTGTATCTTCTTTGGAGCTCAGGTCTTGGCTCCAGTTGCTCCCGCTCGCAACTTCCAAGTGAAGCCAAGTTTTCCCACCTCCACAATTTTACCCTCACAGTGACCTTTGCTTGGAATGCTCTCCTTGGCCTGGTCAGCTCCACAGCCTCCTAGTATCCAGCTCCTGTCCCACCTCCTCCATGACATCTCCCAATGTCCCCTCAAGCCCCAGCCCTCCCCTCAGCTCCATAAGCATCAGTGCAGTGCATTGTCATAGTGGTGCCAGCCCTGGGATGAGCACCTGGTGCCGTGGGAATCATGTCCTCACACACCTGAGGGTTGTGGTGGTCACCCTGAGTGCTGGACTGTTGAAAAGGATTCTGAGATGTGTCTGGCTCCAAGGACAGCATGCTAGTGGGCAGTAGCATCCTGTTCTGTGCCACGATGGAGGGTCTCGTGTCCCTGGACAAACAGCTCTTAGCTGTCTTGTGCTCAGCTAGTAGGTATGTCTATTTGAAGTGGTAACATGGCCTTACCATGCACAGTTGATGTTGAGAAACCACACAGTCAAGGTACAGAAACATAAAAAATAAAAACCACAAGAAGCTCAATATTTTAAGTAAGTTTCCAGTTTTGTGTTGGGTCACATTCAGAGCTATTCTGGGCCATGTAGGTACAAGTGTCTTCAGGCTGTAAGTTGGCCATGCGTTTGAGAGTTTCAGGGGCTGCTGGGTCCCAGTGGGCCCTCCCAAGGATTCTGACTCAAGCCTGAGAGAGCTGGAATTTACATTTCTTACAAGCGTGAGGTTGTGTTTGTCAGGATATGTTATCACAGCAACAGGAAAAATAACTGCTCCAGAACCTTTGGCTGCTGATAGGGGAATCCAGCCTGGACACCCTCCAGCCGTGATGGAAAATACTGGTGTAGGGGGCAAGTCAGAGCTCAGAGAAGCATCTGATGGGCAGCTCAGCCCTAAGCAGCCCTAGGACATTGGCTTTGTGTATGTTCCAAGCTCCATGGGCAGGCAATGGATGAAGGGCTGGATTTTATGACCATTCTTGGAGTTGGGCAGCCATTCCCAGACCACATGTCTTGAAGTAAGATATCAAGGCATGACCACCAGAAGCCTACAGTAGATGCCAGATAGAACCAGTTACCTATGTGTGGATGGAAAGTTTAGGCTTTGTGGGATATGAGACATCTCCAGGCTGAGCATGTTTAGAGCCGTGTCTTCTCAACATATTAGAGGTTGACTCTTCACAGGCTACAGTGTGCAGGAGGAGGCCGCAGAGCACAGGCTGTTCCCATTCCTTCTGAGTTGGAGGGAAAAGCACAAAGAACTGCAGTGCTCAAATCTTTATCGACTGTATGCAGTGTGCTTTGGACAGTAAGGGAAGGAAGTGTCATGGATGAGGTGACAGGTACCAGCAGCCAGCTCAGCTTTCTCTCTGACACCAGTGCCATTCTGAGCTTTACAGGAGGAAGGCCAGCTGCCTGTGTTCTCCTGAGGGTCCCATCCCGGGGTGACTGGGGGGCTTCAAGCCACTATTGACTTAGTCAGTTATGGGGTCACACATAATGACATCTCATGAATCCTCAGCAGCCTTGAGAAGGGCAGAGCTGCCCTAATGAGGACACCCAGGGAGCGTATGCTGGGCCCTGGGGGTGCTTGGCTCCTTTCAGTTAAATATTTCTTGCTGTGCCTCTGAGTTGTCACTTTCAGACACCATCCATGTCTCACAAAGGAGTGGAGCATGGGACCAGAGCTGTGGTGACCCTTAAAGTATTCAGAATGGAGTGTGAGAAGAAGGGACTGTGACCGGAGGAAGCACCTCCAAGTGCCATTGTCTCTGGGGCAGACATGAGCATCTGTGGCCAGTGGTGGTCACGTGTCCTCTCCTGCCCAGTGTCCATGTCTTTCCACTGTGATCTCATTTCCCAGAGTGGGTGGGTGGGTTCAGCCAGTCCCGTGGCCCTGCTTCCTGTGAGTTTGAAGCAGGTTACTCCTTTACTCCTGGGCCCTGCTTCCTGTGGGTCTTTGGGTGGCCTTGCTGGCAGAAGGACAGGCCCAGTCATGTACATACGCCATGTACATTGCTGTTCCCAGCCCTGTGGCAGGGAGTTATCCATCTATAGAACCACATGAATCTGAGGGGTGTTTGCAGCAACAGTGGCCGTACCCCACATTAGTGAAGCATTCAGTCCCCACGCTGCTCAGTAGGGACCCAGTCTGGGGCCTCAGAGGTCGTTGCTGGGTTCTATTTCCCTTGTGCCACCATCTCTTCTGTCAACTAAGGCAGACGGGGGTTCCACTAGGATCACTTAGCTCTCCTGTGATTGGTTGGTGCGTCTCTGTCTATTGACTACCTCTTGGGTATGCACAGCAACCCCACAGCCCCCTTAGCAGTCAGAGCTCAGGGCCCTGTTGTGGTGACTTGGCTTCACTGTACCTATGGTCAGTTAGGTTCAGCTCAGTGACTGTCCCCATCTCTACCACAGATGCCTTTCAGGTCCTGGAGTGATGTGGTCTTAGACACCAGTGTTGGGGGGCAGATAGTAACAGGTAACCCACATGGGGGTGAGGTAAGTGTTGCTGCCTTTAGCAGAAGGACCTGTCAAGTTGCTATAGGGCTTTGAGTAGATCACAATAACTTAGTGTCACATTGGGGGACTGTACGGTATCATCCCTCCCTGGGAACTGGGGGCTGTCCTTTTCCAGAGTGTTAATGCATATTCCTAACCTTGGGTGACATCACCATGTCCCAGCATAGCAGGTGCCTGAGGTCATTGCTTCTCCCAGAAACTCAGCAGTCTCCTTCTTTTAAAACAGTACCCCCTTACAGTTGGGGAAACTGAGGCATAGGACAGGGTTGTGGCTAGACACAGCATGGATGGGATTTGAACTGGGTGCTCTTGCCAAATAGCACAGCTCCTGTTACTCTGGGTGACTCTCTAGATGTCAGAAGGTGGGGTGGAGGGGACAGTGGGCATTGCAGGGAAGAAAGCTGAGGTTCTGTGAGAGGCCTGGGCCCTCACTGGGGGGAAGGGTGGCAGGGCCTTCCTTGACTAGGTGGAGTGCTCTGGCAGGCTGCCCTCCTGCTTGTGAAATCAGTCAGCCTGGCATGAGGACCCACGTGGTTATCCAACCCTTTTTTTCATCCTGTCAGGCTCATGTGCCAAGTGAAATTAGTCAACTGCTATGGCTCTCCTGCCAAACACGAGACCCACCTCGAATGGCCACAGACAGGGGGTCCTCTGGGATATGCATGGCTGTGGCTGGTGGCTGGTGGCTGGTGGCTGGTGGCTGGTGCAGCCTTCAAAAAGAAAATGCCCTGGCTTTATCCACCTGAGGGTATCTGTACACAATATCCCCCATTGATTCCCTGAGGGTCCCCGGTTGTCCCTTGCCCTGTGCTATTAGTGGCTGTCCTGTGGGAGCAAGACTAGATAGGGGAGCATCCATGGAGAGTGGGAGAGAAGATGGCCAGTAGAACAGGCAGCACAGGATGTTGGTCACAACCAATGGTCTGCTGCTCCATGGGACTTGGATGGGAGAATTGATCCAGCTTATGGCAGGGGAAGGGTTTGAAGGGACACACTGGAGAGAGTGACCACCTAATCACAAGAATGTGGGGACCAAGTCAAGAAAAGGTCAGAAGGGGACAGGTGCTTTGAGTGTTTGATGGGAGAAATGGAATATGTCTCTGATAGTTTGAGCAACTGAGGCTTTGGAGACCCGTGGCTAAGCCAGGGTGAAATTACACGAGCTGTGAGGAGTAGATCAGGGACATAAGGAGCTCACTGAACCACACATTTGTGTGCCCTGGAGGCTGAGGCAGAAATGAGGGTCAGACAATTGTCTCGTGGAGCCAGAGAGGCAGGGGCCATCTTTATCTGAGCCCCCCAGGAAGTTAAATGATTTTCTCAAGTCATTGGGAACTTTAGCTCAGAGTCCAGCCCCAGGCAGCACATACATGGGCTGAGATCTGAGATGCATGTGGGTCTCACACTCAGCAGGTGACTAGAAGCAGGCCAGAGGCAGTCGGCCACTGGAGACAATATGAGGTTACCTCTGGGGCTCATCTCTGAAGGTGATGGATGGAGCCATGGGCAGGAAGACGGGAGTCCACGGGGACAGCAGCAAATTGAATCTCTCTGATAACAGCTTCCCCTCAGCTGCAGGCTGAGCCCAGGAGCAGGGTGGCAGCAATGAGGTTGGCTGGTTTTGGTGACCACTCAGAAATGGTGGAGGTAGGCAGGGCAGGGGACAGTTCTCCAACTCAGGTGACTCTTGGTGGGAACCTGTGACTTCTGGGATGTGATGTCACTTGCTTTCATCCTTTGTAGCCTTGAAACTTGGTTCTCAGAGAGGACCTCAGAAGAGATAGATGCACAGTTAATGCAAATCACCGAAGAGGTCAATGCTTTCTTCCTGCGTGCTGTCGCTGTGGATAGGCCTTAGCTTCCCCACCTAAAACAGAATGCATTTCTTCTTAACCTATTCACCTCAGTTCATTCTTCCCTGGTATCTCTCTGAATGCGTCATTACAACAGCCAAAGGAAAAAGCGCTGTGCAGACAGAATGCCCAGGTCCCAACCCCGGAACACGAGAAAATGCTGTCTTGTTATTGACACATTGGAATATAATGCTCTGTTATAGGATCTCACAGATTGGGGATTTAGTGAAGCATCTTAAGGCAGGGAGATCCCTTGGGGAATCTGGGCAGCATCACAGTGTCCTTCCTCAAGTCAGAGGAACTGTCATTGTGGAAAGTGGTGAGAGAGATGGGGGAAACCTGCAGAGCTGACTTTGAGGGAGCCAGGCAAAGTGGGTACTACTGGAAGCTGGCTCAGATGAGGATGCAGCCTCCCTGGGGGTCTGCCAGCAGCACTCAACCTGGCACACCTCTCCTTTAAGTCTGCTGACCTCCAGAATGGGTTGATTGAACCTTCCAGGTCTGTGGACACATTAGCCACTTGGCATGCAGAGGGACAACGCTTCAGTCAGATGGGATCTGGTGTGTTGCTCAGAATGCTCCATCACTCTTTAGGGAGGCTCCCATGAGGGAGTGGATGGTGCAGAGCTTCCTGCCAGAGCACACAGCAGCCTACAGGTTGGGTGCTATTGGATCTGGGGCCCAAACATCTAAATTAAATCCACGGCTTCCTCAACAACCAGTGATAATCGAAGCATGAATGGTACCACCCTTCCAACTGCCTAACCAGCAGCCAGATGGACAAGGTGCATCAGGAAGTACTTGGAAGGGTGTCCAGTGCGCCTCTGTCCTCTGAGTTACAAAGGAAGGGCTTGAGGGGAATGAAGGGCAACATCGGACTGACAGCCAAAGCAGAATGGTGTATGCCATGGCAGAGGTACTGCGCCCATCTCATGGTTCGGCACCAGTTGATAGAATTGTTGCTTGCTTTGTTGGTTCATCCGTTCAGTCAGTATTTAGTCTTCAACCATTAAGATGTAGTAACAAAAGCTTGGCATGGTAGCACACACCTTTAATCCTAGCACTCGGGAGGGAGAGGCACACAGATCTTTGTGAGTTTGACACCCGCCTGGTCTACAGAGCTAGTCCCAGGACACCAGGGCTACACAGAGAAGCCCTGTCTCAACTCCTCTCACTCAAAGACCTGGTAACAGGTCATGCCCAGAGCTTGAAACCAAACTAACCATCTTCACTCTCTCTAAGTCCCAAGTGGGCAAATCAGAGCAACAACATGTGCCCGACTGTGATACTTGCTCTTAGAGCCACTAGTCATATCTGAGGATGGCCTAGCATGACATGGGGCTCCAAGTAAGGCCTCCCACCATGAACGAAGTTCAGATTCTCAGGTCGGAGCCCTGATGCCTGCTAGTTGGGCCTTGGAGGTGATCATGGTCAGGGGTCACAAAAGCAGGTCCCTGTTAGGGCATCAGCATCCTTCCAAGAGGGCAAGAGCTCAGGACACAGTGACAAGCTAGGTCAAGGAGCCTTGTCAGGAGCCAACTCTGCTCCATCATCTTGGACTTCAGGGCTAGGAGGAACTTGTGCACACAGCCCTGGGTGTTTGTTCAGTCCTTACCAGTGGGTGGACACTACCACCCATGGAGAGTTTCCAGGGCACATGGACCCAGAGGACTATGGTGTAAACAGCACGGGCTCTCTCCTGGGCACTCAGGAGGGTGTGGCAGTGGCAAAAGCAGGAATCTCTGAGTATCTCCTTAGGGACTTTTTAGTACAAGGGTTTGCCCACTTTGTTCAGAAATACAGCACACTGCCAAAGGAAGAGACAACGGAGTGTACCTCAGCGGGTTCAGAACCCCAGTGTCTCTAGGCCATTTTACTAGAGCTCTGCTTCCTACTCTTCAGGAGCCAAAGCAAGGAAGTTAGATCAGCTGAGGAGAAGCAGAGGGCTCAGTTATCCATGTGATGGTGGTGGCTGTGCTGCTGCTGCTGCTGCTAGTGGCAGTGGCAGTAATGGTAGCAATGTTGGTGATGGTGGCGATGGTGGTGGTGGTGGCGGTGATGGTGGTGATGATGGTGGTGATGGTGGTAGTGGTGGTGGTGGTAGTGGTGGTGATGGTGATGATTGTCATGATGATGGTGATGGTGGTGGTGGTGATGGCGGTGATGGCGGTGATGGTGGTGGTGGCGATGGTGGTGGTGATGGTGGTGATGATGGTGATGGTGGTGGTGGTGGCGGTAGTGGTGATTGTCATGATGATGGTGCTGGTGCTGGTTGTGGAGATTGTGGAGATAGTGATGATGATAATGCAGATGGTGGTAACAACAGCAGTGGAGGCAGAGGTGAAGAGGAGGAAGAGTCATCTTAGTCCCCCTGGCCCAACATTATGGAAACCTGTACTTTGAGTGGTTTATAAGCAACAGAAATTGGTCTCATCCATTCTGGAGTATGAGAAGTCCATGTCAAAGTAGCAAATATACTCCATTGAGTGAGGTGCCATTTCTTCACAGACGGCTGGTTTTTCCCTGTGCTTCCATGTGGTAGAAGATGGGAGGGGGTGTCCTAAGTCTTCTTTTATAGGACACTAATCCATTCATGAGGGCCCCACCCAAATGACTTATTGTCTCTCATGGGCTTCACCTCCTAATATTGTCACTTGGAAAAGTGATTTCCAACATACAGACTCTTGGGGGTCACAAATATCAGACCACAGCGAGAGCCAACAGCACCATATAAGTACCTGACCATGACCTCTGCTCACATTTTCCAGCCCACATACTATGACGTGGTTACTGATTACCCTCCTGTTTCCACTAAGAACCTAGAGAACCCAGGCCACACACCCAGTGTGAAGCTCTGAGAGCCTCCATGAAAGCCCCATGGCCTCAGTGCCCTGTGAGGTCAGCCCAGGGAGGAAGGAGGGGTGTGGTTTCTTTCAGATAAGGGAGTTCACCATTGAGGTCTGTCCCAGGACTTGCCCTCTACTGGGGAGTGGTTTCTCTGAGTGTGCCAAGCACAGACACAGTGGGAGAAGCAGCCTTTGTTAGCTGTGGAGGGACACTCCCAGATATTGGGCCCGTGGCTTTGGGCACCAGGTGCTGGAGCAGCATCTGGAAGTGATTCATTCCCATGAGGAAGTAACGGCATGGCCATGCCCCTCTTCCCATGTCTGCACGGGACAGAGGCAGCCCAGATCCAGTGCTCCAGGCCACTGGCCCTCTTCACTCCCCTGTTACTCCAGTCAGGGCAGATCAATGTCATTGTTCCCAACTCTTCAGTCCAGCAGTTTGTCAACATGGCAGTTGACTTGCATAAATTGGCCCTCCCCCTTGCCAGGACAGTGCTGGCCAAGAGGGAAATGTCGATGCTCTGTCTTTAGGAGGCAGTGACGGGTGGGGTGGGGGGAGCAGGGCTGGGTTCCACAGTGCTGGTGAAAGCCAAGTACACAGCGTGAGATGAGTTCCTCGGGAGGTGAGGGACTCGTGGACATTTATAGAACATGTCAACTGGAGACAATCTTCATTGCTCTCCTAGAGAACACTTTCTCCATGACTTCAGCCTTAGAGGGGGTCATGAGGCAAGTGCTGGACCCATTCTGAGAACTCCGGGCTTTGGAAGCCCCAGAGGTGTGGCCTGACAGGCCGCTCTTTCTTCACGTGCTATCTTTAAGATCTGATGGGGAACACACTTGGGTGAAGATGAGATGGGCTTCAAGGCGTGGCTAGTGGCTTGCAAACTGCCTGTCGTCAGACTCCAGCTGGGCTGTGTTGTAATCACAGAGATCTCGGCAATAAATAACAAGTGCGTAGATACAAATCAGACGAGCAGTGTAGACAAATGAATCCCCGGCCTGGAGAACCCTGAAGATGAGGAGACCAACGGAGGGCAGCAGGACCTGGCTCTGTGATCTGGAATGGCTTCTAGCTAATGCAGGGCAGTGGGACCATCGGTGGCCATTTTCTTGGGCAGCGGAGAGGGATCGTAGGAAAAGCCACAATTTAGTAATGTGTACTCCAAGCTGGCAAGGCTCTATAGATGAATGAGGGCTTTCTGGGGAGGCCTGAGATGATCTGAGAGGCTTCAAGGGACTGGAGTTATAGGTTAGACCCTCTGGCATCTCTGGTCCAGGTAGGAGTTCTTGGGATGTACCTCTAGCAACATAATCCAGCTTGGTAGGCAAGATGGGGGCCATTCTCACTGGATGGATGGATAACAGCTTGTATAATTTTTAAAGAAATCATAGAAATGGGATGTGACTCTGAGGCCCCAGTGTTCCAGAGACAGAAGAACGGCTGGACATGTTGGGAACAACCCCCAGTGACTCTTACTATCTTCTTTATGCCCAGCTATTGAAACAGAGATCTTTCTGCATGTAATTGATGGTCTGTGTAAATTGAGGAGGTTCCCCCTAGGTTTGTGAAGACAGGATAGAGCTTTGAGGAGGGCAGGCAGGATGGTCCGATGGCCAGATAATCACTCCCGTGGTGATTAACTTGGGAAGCTGGAATTGCTCAGCAGGAGGAGACTTTGTTCTGCCTCTCGTGAAATCAGCGAAGTTCTGTTTCCACGTGAGACCACAGCTCTGTGCTCTGACTCATCCCGTCATCCATCTGTGTCTGGGACCTCAGAAGCCATACCCACCCCTTCCTTTGGCAGCTGGGGATACTGAGGTCCAGAGAGGCATGTGGATGTCCCAGAGTGATATTGACAATATGATGTCACTTAGAGGCCAGTACCTGAAACCCAGTCTCACTTTGTCTGGGCAGCACCTGCCCCTTTGAGCCACCAGCTTGGGGGCAGACTGAGGTGGTCTGCAGGTTGTGGCTAAGCACTAGCTATGCCAGAGGCCAAGGTGGCTCCCAGTGAGAAGGTCCTGGTATTCTTAGGAGGTAGAGGAACCTGGTCTGGTGCAGCTTCAAGTATGGTGGAGGAGGGGAGCATGTGGCTTTGGCAGTGACAGAGGAAAGCTTGCAGGAGGGGGAGGAACTGAAATTGACACAGGAATAACAGTGAATATCCTCACCAGATGATCAGGAGACAGGAAGTTGGTTTGAGGGCCATCCTCTCTCACTCTCTCTCTTCTTCTGTCTGAGTTCAGTTTATAGCCCCTGACCCCATGATGGCACCTCATGGCTGTGGCTGGAAAGCTTGTGGCGGGGGTGAGCATGAGCCGTGACTGCAGCCCACTTCTACTGGGTCCAAAACACAGGCCAGAGCCTCTCTGCAGCCTTGGCTTCTGCTGCTCTTGGGGAGAGTAACAAGCACAGCCTGTGCCTTTTGGGGGGGTTCAGGAAGGACAATGTACTCTGAAAACCGAGTTGCTTCTTATTTGGGTCGGGTCCCACCTGGGCTCCCTGAAGCCAGGACATGCTGTCCAGTGGTTATAATGTGTCTGCTGGTTTTGCTACTGGCCCCTTCCACAGAACCTTGTGACTGGCTTCTGCTTATTGGTGACCACATGGTGGTCACGGCCCCCAGCTCTGCGCTGAGGCAGTCCTTGGAGGGAGCTGCCATGTTAGTCTCCCCCTCAGGGCAGAGTGTCTGGAAGCACATAGTGATGTGGGAAAATATGCAGTTTGTTACCAGGCCTTGTCACCCTGTGGAGAGGTGGGTAGCCACTCACCAGAGGGTGGGAGCACTTCTAAACAGTTACCCAGACTCCCGAATCCCACATAAGTTCCACTGGTCACACTCTTAATGTGTTCTTTGGTACATAGCAGGCGCCATGTCAGTGGTTAGCCCATGGGGTTCAGGCTCAAAGGAGGGAGATGTCCTCCCCAAGGCACGCGATGAGATTCAGGTTTAGAGAAGGCCTCGTTGGCCATGCACTTGTCTACCATAGAACAACAAGCCACCTCTCCCCTGCTGTACTAGGCCATGGGCGCACCACAGGTCGAGCATACCCACCGGGCTAGTTATCCAATGCTGTTTAACCGGGCACCCCTACTTGTGCTAGCCCAGATGCGTAGCCAGTCACCCTGAGCTGCTGCACTCGTCACCCACAGATGTGTACGCAGCCAGCCCTTACCTTAGTTATCCAAGATGTTAGTCATTTACTCCTTACAGGTACTAATCACCCCTGCGATGTGACCACATGCCTGTTACCCACTGTACCAGTTGTCTCATCTAGGTAACTATCCACCCCTTACCCACTGTGTAGATGGTTTTACTGATAACCCCTAAGGTGTAGAGCTTCAGTCTAAATTCTGTCAGTGAATATCTGTGGTCTAGAGAAAATCCCCAAGTCCGCTTCTGTCCAGGATGATGCTTGTGCTGGCTTTTAAGACACCAAGAAATAATAAGGGCTGATAAGAGGCTGGAACTCAAGGCCCAGCCAGTGGCCCGCGTTGAGAGCCTTGGAGGTCAAGGTGGTTTGGCTCAGCAGGTGACATAGCTACTGCCCTATGCAGTCCCTGCAATCTGAGTGGCCAGGTTCTGTTTTGGATCGTCCTGGTGAATTTTGGGGTTCACCAGCCAGTGCTAAACACATCTGACCCTCCACTCCCTCTAATATATTTCCTGGGGATCCCTTCCCCCTCCTTCTCTATGCATCGTGGAGGGTTTCTGAGGAAACTGTAGATGCTTTCTAGGGCAGTTTGTCCAGTCCTGAGGGCAGACATTACCAGTCATTCAGATAGGCCACCAGTGAGTTTGGAAAATACCCTCATCCAGCTTTGGTGGCACCAGAAACTCTATGGCCCCTGGGTCTGGGGTCTGCAGACAGGTGCAGGCTTCCTGAGGACCCTTGGACCTGTAAGGTGCTCCTCAAAGCCTTCAAGCACCACAGGGCATGGGAACTATGGGAAAACAACACCTTTCACTGTGGAAGGGTGTCTGCAGAAGAAGATTTATGCTAGGTCCCAGGCCCGTGTCAGGGAGAACAATGCCATGAGCAGAATTTCTCAACCCCTGTGTGCCTGTGACTGTCTTCTGTGGTAGGGAGAGCCTCAGAAGGACGTGGACCAGCCAGTCCTGCTGTCCCTTCACTCCCCTTCCACATTCTTTGGTGGATGGCCCAAGTCTCTCTCCAGACCTAGCCAGTTTGGACCACCCATGTATTTCATAGCAAAGCCATGTCTGACTCCAGGCCTGTGCCTTTGCACCAGGAAATCCATGGGGCTGAGGACAATGAGGACCATGCTGAGGCCCTGGGAAGCTTCGGTACAGGCTGTGTCCAGAATGGCCCTCACATGCCTTGGCTCCATGCCAGCTCTTCACTGCCAGGCCTTCATATACTGTTTATGTGGTACCTCTGGGCAGTGGAGATGTGAGGACCAGGATGCCTCTCAGTGGAGAGGACAATGGATGGAATGATGGGAATTTATAGTCGGAGAGCAAAATGCTGAAGCAGGCAGACATCTGTATACTCCAAACACTGCTGGGCTTCATGTAGGAGGCAGCATCTGAGAGGGTGGACACTAGGGAAATGGACACAGAGAACATCAATCCTCAGCTGAGCAGAAATCCCAGTGTCTGTCACTACTCGATGACGGTCTGTCTGTCTGTGAGCAGGTATTGGCTAAGTGATATCTTGCTTTGGGTATGTCACCCCACAGCTGAGGTCACCACAGGACAATTGACAGGAGGCCATACCAGGCTTGAATGGTCTGGATACGTGGTTAACAGCCTGTCCTGCCTGCTATGGGCCTTGTGCTGTGAGTGGGGCTGATGACCATATGTGACACTGCCCCACTGGCTGCAGTCACAGGCAGAAGGAAGAGAACGTTGGAGCCACATTTCTCCATACATACCAGGCCTCAGAGGCCTCTCTTAGCCCAACAATGCGCAGCCTGCCTTGAGGGTCACTGTTTGCCTCAGTTTCCCTACTAAAGCAAGAGGTGGCAACCTCTCTTCTGTGAAGAGCACATGTGTTTATACGGCTCATTCTTTATTCTGGGTCTTCTTTAAGCACCCACCCCTCACCCCCAGGGACTCACAGAGGCCTAGGTCACATGCCTGGTCCCTGGCAGGTGTCTGTCATAGATGTCACCTTCACTGCACACAGACCCAGGTAGAGCCCACCTGAGGCAGAGGCTTTGGACGGTCCCGGGGACTGCCTTTTTGATGACTACAAACACCTCATCTTCTCCCACAAGACCTTCTCCCCATATCTCTTGCGACAAACTCTTTGGGTTACAGAGGTGATTATAGGGTACTGGACAAGCAGTATAGGCCAGGTCCAGCCTCTGTGGCCAGGGTGGTACCTGCCGAGAGCACTGTCCTTAGCAGGGGTCCCATCCTCACTACAGTGACATCAGATAATGTTCAGTGACATGCAGGGTGACATCAGGTCAGAGAGATGACATAAGTGTAGTGAGGGGCAGGGTCCAGAAAGAGGGAGGATGGGGGTATCCCATTCTGCCCAGGAGCTTGAGGCCAGCTTAGCTGCTCTTGGGAGCTCTATCCCATGAATCCCAGACACCTAGATGCTGCTGAGTTCCCTGTACCCTTCCCTCAAAGTATGGGAGGCCCTGATTGGAGCCTCAGAGCTCAGCTAAGGTCCCCTCCCTGACCTTCGGTCCCTCCCCTGCCGGCATATCTTTATCACATTGTGTCTCCCGTTTAATTTTCACAGTGGTCCAACAGGGTTGGGTGGGGGCAGGGAGGTGGAGCTGTCCCTGGACAGCTAAGACAGGACACATCAGGGGCTTGATATAACAGAAAGAGATCCTCCCAAGTGTGCAGGCTGGAGGTCAGAGGCCAGGGATATGTGTTCTCTAGGGAGGGTCTTTCCTGCTTCTGATACCTTGGCATCTGCAGGTGTCCCGTTAGTTCTGGCCACAGCTCTCTAGTCTCTGGGTCCATGTTTTCATCCGTTTTTAAAAGTCCTTTAATTTGGTGTGTAGGTGTGTGTTACATGTGTATGGTGCATGTACATATGTGTGCACACACAGAGGATAGAGAAGGACATTGGGTGTCCTGCTCAGTGGATTTGTACCCCATTACCTTGACACAGAAGTTGTCACTGAGTCTGTCACTGAACAACTAGTGCAGGCAACTGGCCACAAGCCTTCTGTGTTCTGTGCTGCTGTGACTGGCAGGCTAAACCACATCCTGTCTTTCATGTAGGTTCTGGGGATTTGAACTCAGCTCCACACACTTGTGTAGCAAGCAGTCTTGTCTGCTGAGTTATCTCTCCAGCCCCACCCACCTACCCACCCCCACCTCCGTCCTCTGGTTTTTGCTGAGTGGATGTCTCCGTCTCTTTCTTCCTCTTACAAGGACAGTCCTGATCAGTCAGGGTCATCCTTCTCCAGCGTGGCTCCATCATGAATCACAAATACAAGGATCCTAGATTCAAACAAGGCCACACAGAAGCCAGGCTCAGGACCTCAACCGATTGTTAAGAGAGGAGGCACCTTCAAAGTCATGAATGTTTTAAAATAAGAAATGGTTTTGATTTTTTTAAAAAATAGAAGTGTGACTAGATATGACAGAAACGTTGGTTCTGAGTTTCTGGGCAGGGAGGAGCCATGCAGGTCTAGCCCCATGATTGGCAAAGCGGGGCATCTCAGCATCCATCTTTGAGCTGCAAACCTCAGGCTTCCCTGCCATGCTTGCCTCCTCACTGCTTCAAGAGAATCCTCTAGAAGGAGGTTCGGCTATGAGTCTGAAGGATTCTCTCTCTCTCTTCCTGACAGGAGGAAGGGGCCTTGTCATGATAGCAGTTTCACCTTGGCTGGAATAGGTGACCTACCCTTCTAGAAGGAAGCCAGGCAAAGCTAGGTTCACACATCTAGTGCAAGCCATTCTAGGACATTTAGCCCTTCCCATTGTACCCCTAAGGTCTCACTGGCCTCCTGGAAACAGGGTGTGGCAGGCCTTGGCTGGGCTCCTGGAGAAGCGGGTGACAGCTCAGTGCCACCCTCTGAGGACACCCCCTGCCCCAGCATATGGAAAACCATCTCTAAGCTTTCCAATCCGGGTGCTGGCAGCCGGACTCCCGGCGTCTAGGAAACTGGAAAGCACAGCGCTGCAAGAATCCAACAGAAACCTGAGCCCAGCCAGCTCTTGTATTTATAATGTAAAAATCAGCAGAGGACACCGAGTGGAGGCCTGCCTCCCATGCTTTGATGTGTCAGGCCTTCCTGCACAAGGTGACCTGGCTTAAACCACGAAGTCGGAATCCCGACACTCCACCTCCGCCCAGACATTACTGGAAGCTCATTGCCACAAGAATCCGCGGGAGCTGATTATTTTAAGAAAATAAGCAGTGAGTTAGGAAAATAACATCCAAATACATGACCTCAAACCATGGCGGAGAAAGTTCTGGATAGGAACGCTGATGTCTTAGGACTCATTACCCTCCTTCCTGCATGAGGATTGGAGAAGCCAGAGGGGCTCCCGGGAAGGGGGGGGGGGCGGCGGCTCAGGGACCCGCCTCAGGCCAGACAGAGTTCTCCATTTTGGCTGGGTCTCTGAGTTCTAATCCTGTGCCCAACCTCTTGGAAAGCCCAGTGTCGGCCTCAGTGTTGTTTTGAACTTGTGATTGAACGGTATACGCTCCCACACGGCAACCCTGAAGGCAGAATCAAAGATCTTGAAGTGACTAGCCCTAGAATTCGCAATGGAAATATGCACCAGAGACGAAAACGCCCACAGCTGGCCCCACGAACAATACAGCAAGAGCCTGGGACCCAGCAGCCACCTCCCAGTACTCAGCAATGAAGTGTCAGGGACGAGCTGTCTCCTCAGACAGTTCTGCTAGGAGGGAACTGGGATCTCAGAGCCACTGCAGGGCAGGTGGGATGGAGAGGATGCACACAGGCCAGGAAAGTGATGGATTTAACATGGAAACAGAACGAAATCCTCAAACCGTGGAGCGTCTGCAGTGAGGCCAGCTCAGGAATCATTGTGAGTGAGCATGGAGGACTGAGGAGCCATGGAAAACTCCAGAGGGGACTGGGCCCAGGACAGAGGCATGAGTGGAGCAGACCTGAGTCTTCTTCCATGGTGGCAGAATACCGGACTGTCTCCAGAGCAGGGAGTGTTGTGCTCATCTGGGGTTTTGCATGTTCTTCACACCATCCTGGGCAGCTGCACTGGGAGAAGCTGAGAGGGCCCCGTGGTGGTTCTCTGATTTATCCCAGTGACAGCTGATATTTGAGCAAGGGGACAGATACTGCCTGGACAGGAGGCCGAGGCCACCGCTCTTGACGGTGTCTCCTTGGAGGGCGCCTGGGCCGCGCACTGAGTTTCAGGCTCAGCACATGCTTTGGATGGAAGTTCTCGTTCCTTTCCTCCCATTTCCTCACTCTCTGGTAATAGATTTCCCCAGCACAGGGTTGGCTCTTCCATAACCAGAGGCTGGGTCTTTCAAGCTGGAGGGTTGACAGCGAAGCTGCACGTTAGAAACCTTTTCCAGATTCTGCCTGTGGCCTTGGGCCTGTCCTTTAGGGCAAAGCTAGTGTCTCTCCAGTCAGGAGCTACATTGTAACCATACCCAGTGCTCTGTGGCCTATAAAAGTGGCCATGTCACCTGAGGCAGGCTTTCTCTTAAGTCCTGAGTAGTCCTGGGGAAAACAGGCTAGTGGCCTTACTGGAGGGACTGCCTGGTGCTTCCTGGTGATGGGGTGCCTGTTGGGCCCTCCGGAAGGAGTAATAAGGACAATCTGGGTCAGATCAGAAGCGCCACCAGGTGGCATGAGGTTCTGCAAGATTTCTGCATCGTCTGGCCCCTACAGCATCCCATCAGCAGGTCTATCCCCATGTGGTCATCAGCCCTCTCCCGTGACTTCTGGAGCTGTCCCCACAGGTAGGAGTCAAACAGCAGCTTAGTCCAACTCAGTTCTGCAGGTCATATGCTCAGAGCCATCACACAGGGACAGCTGTCAGGCTGAGCGTCACAGCGGGAATCGAAGGGACCCAGGCACCAACTGGAAGGCTTGTCTAGATTTTGGTGGCCACTAGCCAGATGGCACGTGGCACGTCCCTTGGATCTCTGATTCAGGGCTCTGTCCCTCCTCTGTGGTTGGTGACGCTGGCTGGGTGGCTCCCAGCATACACTCAGGGACCCTTAGAATACTCTCACAGGACCTAGGGAGATGACTCAGTTGGTAAAGTAAGGACTGGAGCCCACATAAAAGACTGGGTGTAGTTGGCCACACTCCTTATCCCTGTGCTGGGTGGCAGAGAAGGGAGGTCCCTGGGGCTCGCTGGCTGCCCATTATAGCTGAACAGTTCGTTCAGGCTAGTGAGAGAGCCCAACTCAGAAAGTGGATGGCATCTGAGGAAGGGCAGCCGGGTTGCGCCTCTGCGCACACATCAGCTCCAGCACACACTAAGAAAACCATTATTTAATGTGCAAAGGTAAATAAGGGGAGTTTGCTTCATTAATTCCAGGGCTGGTGAGCTGTGAATTGTGGGTCTCCCATTTCCTCTCTGTGAGATCTCGGACATCTGCAAAGGTGGAGGGGGCTCTAGTTTGATTTCTTTGGTTTCTTGAGTCTACCTGTTTGCACGTGGGTATGTGGGTAGACTTCTGGTTTGCTTCATGGGCAGTGACCTGTCACCACCATGATGGCTCTTAGTGCTCAGTGATCCTGCCGCAGGGACTCTCCTCTGTGTTTCTCAGATCTGCCCCGAGTACTTTCTCACCTGTGCCGGGAGAGGCCTCAGGCTTGCCTGCAGCCTGGCTTGCTTTCCGTCTTGGTGTGTTGTTTTTGAGACCAGTTCTCAGATCCCCAGCTGGCCTGAAACTCACTATGTAGCCAAAGATAACCTGAGATTCCTCATTCTCCTGCTTCTACCCAGCAAGTGCTGGGGTGGTAGGCACGAGCTGAGCTGCTACACCATACCTGGTTTGTATCGACTTTTCTTCCCTACAAAGTGTTCTTACCATGGTGAAGATTGTCTAGAAAGCAAGATTAGCAATATGAAGTACATATTGCTGCCAGAAGTTGGGGTGTAGTCCAGGGTGGCACACTCCTAGGGGGCACACTCCAGGGTGGCACACTCCCAGGGGGTGTTCTCTCAGTGGGCACACTCCCAGGGATGGGGGGGCTTTCCGGGGACTTGAGCCTTTCTGGGTCTTTAATGAAGAAAAATGGAAGGAGGGCAAGGGAGGGAGAGAAGAGACAGAAGAAGACAGAAGCATGAAAAGACACACCTGCAGTGCAGCATGCGCTCACACACAGGGCACACACTGTACACACACACCGAGAGCCACGAACGTGCACTAAGACCTTGACTGCACTCCAGAATTCCCAGTTTCTCTGGTGTCTTCTGTCCATCCTCAAAGCTCCCTACCCTCAGTGAGAAGCCTGGCTCCCATTAGCCTGATCTATTTACTTATTTGCTTTGTCCTAGAATAAACAGAACACAGTTAGGGGGCCACGCTACGGTGAAAAACAAACCCATTAAACAGCGCTCAGTTTGTTCCCTCTGCATTTCCCTTTGTCTTCCTTTCCTGCCCCACGTGTGGCTCGTTAGAAGGATGGAGTGGTCCGGCTTCCCTCTGTGATCCATTTGGAGCACCCCTTCCTCGAGTATGCAAATCATTAGTGAAGCTTCACACACACACACACACACACACACACACACACACACACGAGGGCATCTGGGAAAACACCAGTCTTCCCCTGCCCCCAATTCTGTCTCTACCACACTCTTCCTGTCTCCTTTACAAGGAAGAAACAGTTTCTTCTCCTACCCTTCCCCACAAGCTGCTGGGTGAGAGGTAGCCATTTTCATGTCTTTCACGTCCAATACCTTCTGGAAATGTGTGTGAGCTCATACAGAGCTTCCTCAATCTTTTACACAACTGCATAGTACTTCATGGCCTCAACATGCCCTTATACATTTGTGGTCATTCACACAACGGTCTGAGGACAACGTGAGGAAGTCCGTTCCCTCCTTCTACCATGGGTCCCAGGGACTAAGCGCTCAGATCATCACCCTTGGCAACAAGCACCCCTGCCCACTGGGCCCTCTTACAAGCCTTCTTGTGGACGTTTATATTATTTGATTTTAATTTTTACTTGTCTGGGTATTTTGCCTTCACATATGTCTTTGTACTGTGTGCATGTCTGGTGCCCTCAGAAGTATCAGACAGTTGTGGGCTGTCATGTAATTTTTGGGAATTGAACCCAGGTCCTCTGGAAGAGTGGTCAGTGCTCTTAACCGCTGAGCCACCCCCTCCCCACTCTGTTTTTAGTGCAGTCTTTATGTTATAGACACGATCCTTTTAATTTGAATCTGTTTCAAGTTTACCCTCCATTTATGATAGCTCTCTGCGTTTTCTTTGGAAAATTCTATTTTTGTATCTCCGAGTCAGTTGGTCTGTCTCACACGGCGTGAGCACCTTCCAGCAGTTTCCCCGAAGGTTCTTCCGGCGTCCACTGGGCTAAGGCTCTGTTGAGCTCTGTCCAGTCCATCTGGAGCTGGGTTCTGTGGACAGCAGGAGGCGTGGCTCACATTTCATCTTCTACTAAGTGGCCAGGCAGGTTGGCCCAGCACCATACTTTAGAAAGGTCACTCTGCTGGAGTTGCAAGGTCACTTCCACTTTCTGCTCCGTCTGATGCCAGGCATAGTGGTGCACATCTATCATCCCAGGCTCAGGAGGTGGAGGCCAGCCTTGGCAACATAGCGAGACCCTGTCTCAAGAAAACGAAACAAAAATCCCCAACAAAACAAAACCAGAGCACTCGCCCCGCCTCCTGCTCCCGCCTTCCTGCTCTCTGCTGGTGCTCTCCTGCCCAGCCCTCGCCCACAGTATTCAGAGTCTCCCCAGAATTCCTCTATGTTTATCTTTTCTTCAGACTTGTGCATCAATTTGGCAGTGCACGAAAGAGTCCTGGGCGTCTTGTTTGTCTCTCTTAACCAGATGAGTGGACTTGGGGAGAATGGAGTCCCTGTGTTGTGGGCCAGAGGCGGGGGCCGGGGAGCTGTCTTCTCATTTGTTCTGCAACTGTGTGTCTTTCTGGGTTGTTTGAAAGGTTTCCTCAGATGCTTTTATTTCCACATTCCATAAATGTATTCCTAAATGCATCCTGTGCACAGCTCTTGTCAGCCTTGCCTGGCCAGTGCTTGTGAACGGGTGGCCCGTTTTCTTCCTCCTACAGACCAGGAAAACCAGAAGATAAAGACCAGGGGATGTGGGACAGGGTCATGACTGTATGTGATTTGAGTGAGCTCCATCTCTGCAAGGCCATTGTCTTTGGGGTGGGTGAGTGGGGACCCTGCACAGGACGTGGGTACATTTGGGGTGCACAGGTCGTGGGTACCATTTGGGGTTTCCTTGCGTGTCAAATGATTTTTCACTCTGAGCCCTGTCACAGATATGGCAGCTAGACTCTGTAGTTGGATTCCTCTGAGAGGCCCTCATTTGCCGAGCCTCATTCTCCTCGTTTGTAGGGGTATGGTCCTTCACATTATGACTCTGTTTCCCTCCCTGGGCCATGTACTTCCTCCTCTTCTCCCAAGTCCTGGCCTTGGGGGCCTTGTAAGAGCCTTGTTTTAAACTTGGTCCCTCTAATATGGCTATAGTGGGGTCCCACTGTCTTCTGACAGTTATTTAAATGAGATTTGAATTCCTCATAGTTTTGTTTTTTCCTGTTCTCTGATGCAGAATCTTATGTAGCCCAGGCTAGCTCAAATGCACAGTCTTCCTGCCTCAGCCTCCTGAGATACTGCATCCAGTTTCATTCATCATTTTCCTGTCTCAGTATCTCTGCCTTATAATTCAGAATTGTCTCAAAATCAATATATAGATGAATGTTTTATCTTAAAATTTAGCTTATAATGATCTTTTCATGGCACATCTATCTGTATTTAACATGTTTAGCATAAATCTATTGTATTTATAGATTCTATAATGTTTTTCTCATTTTTCCAAAATTTATTCATTTTTATTTGTGTGTGTGTGTATGTGTGTGTGTATGTGTGTGTGCATGCTCATGCCTGTGTGAGTTTATGTGCACCATGTACATGCAGTGCCCAGAGAGGCCAGAAGGGGGCACCAGAGGCCCAGGAACTAGAGCTACTGGCAGTTGTAATCTGGCTCTTCTGTAAGACCTGGAAGTGCTCTTACCTGCTCTCCAACCTCAGATTCATCACTTCTAGTTCCCCTTTCGTTCCTTCCCTTTCTTAGGAACAGGTTTGTTCTTGTTTTTGTTTGTATTACTTTCTGAGTTGACTTTAACTAATCTAAGGGTGACCTCAGGGTGTGATAAGGTCACTTTCCCAGGCTCAGGTTGAGCTCCAGGTTGTGGGAGCTGCAGAGAAACTTCTATTTCAAACCCTACTGTGTGCTTCCCTGTGGCCTCAGTTTGGATTTCAGTCATCCGCTGGCCATTTCTTGTTGCTGTTGGCATGGGGGCACACCTGCCTGCTCTGCCCACATCTGCCTGCTGTTCCCAACTTCCCCTCCCCGCACTCTGTCCTTTCTCTCTGGTCAGTTCAGGATTGCCTAACCAGGCTCTTCCTAGTCTTTCTTCCAGTGCAGAGATGCTGTTTGTGTCGATGATGGCGGTGCTGAGAGAGAGTCTCTACATGTAGCCCATGCTAGCCTCAAACCCCCTATGAACCTCTGACCTTCCTGCCTCTCCCTATCCAGTGCTTAGAGTACATATGTGCACAGTCACACCTAGTCTATGTGGTGTTGAGGATGGAGCCCGGGGCCCCATGAATGCCAGGCAAGCAAGTTACCAACTGAGCCCCAGCCCCAGCCCCTCGGGGCAGATTTCCCAGCAGCACTGTTACCCTTGCATCTCTGGGCCTTTCTGCCCTTGGCTTCTATCCCTGCCTCCCATAGCTGCCCCAGCAAGTGGCTGCCAGCCCTGTTTGGCTCCTTTGAAGCTACCGTACTTTTCTCTGGCAGCATTTGTGACTTTGTCTTTGGTTTTCAGAAACACTAACATTGCCCAGAAGCCCTCTCTTTGCCACCATGCTGGTTTTGTGGGTTTGAGGGCTTGTAATTCCTTTTATAAAGTTTGTTTCTGTCAGTCTCCTCTCTCCCCTGACCTTTGACCCAATGTTTCTGACATTGCCCTGTTCTTTCCAATGCCTTTTCTCTCACATTTGGTAACTCCTGTGACTCTGAGCATGATCTCTCTCCCAGCCTGTCTAGCCTGAGCTCTTCTTCTCTCCTCTGGTTCAAAATCCCCTCAGCGGTTCTGTCCTTTTCTTGGCTGCTCCCTTGACAGACAGACAGACCCCGCTCCTCTTGGGTCTGTCTGAAATCCTGAAGACTGAGTCACTTAGAACATGCTCCTTTGACCTGTGCTCTCTCTTGGTCACAACATCCTTCCTGGCTGGAGGCTGAGCATTGTGAATGAGGCTCCGTGGCTGCCCTTCCCTTCGACTGTGGGGTGAAGGCCAATTCCTCCTTGATTACCTGGTGTCCTTCCTCCTGGAAATGCTGCTGCTGGGCCAGGTGTCACTTCTGACCTGATGCCAGTCCTGGGAAATCACTGGTGGGAACCAAGGCTTGGTCAGCTCTGGTGGGGTGATTTGGAACACCCATGGGAGTGGGCCCTGTGTACCCGGGGTATCCCTCTAAGAACTGTGTCATCAGGTCCCTGGCCCACCCATGTATGCTGGAGGCAGACAGCAAACATGTGAGAGAAAATGGCTGTGCATTCCTTTTTTTTTTTTTTTCTCTTTCTGGTTTTTCAAAACAGGGTTTCTCTGTATATCCCTGGCTGGCTGTCCTGGAACTCACTCTGTAGACCAGGCTGGCCTCGAACTCAGAAATCCACCTGCCTCTGCCTCCCAAGTGCTGGGATTAAAGGCATGCGCCACCACTGCCCGGCAGCTGTGCACTCCTAAAGGGACTTGGGTGAACTGGATTCTTTCTCCACACTCACCAAGGCCCACAAATTGACCTACACATTCCTCTTCTTTCATCTCTACAGTGCTGAGCCTAGTGTGATCCCATTTCATAGATGGAGAAATGGAGGCAGATGAGGTGGAGTCACTTGCCCAGGGTTCCTCACTTCAGTCCTCTCTGCCAACACCCAGTCCCCCCACTTTCCGGCCTGCATCTTACTTGTGCAGGACACTGATCCTTGACTAGAGGTGGGGAAGACACCAGAAAGAAGAGGGACAGAAACATCTCCTCAGTTCTGACCAGACCAGCTCAGGTCTAGGCATGAGGTGTTATGGACTTCCAGATGTGTGACAGGGCACACCTCACACATGGTGGCCAAGCAGAGCTTGCGACAGAACACCACGAACTGGCAGAATAGGCAAACACAGGCCTGTGGGGCTGCAGATCTGTGTCCGTTCCTGGCCCCTTCGGCACTGGAGGCCTTCAGCCAGCTTCCCATGGCTGTCAGGGGCTCCAGTAAGATAACACAGGGAGCGGAGGAAATGCCTCAGCTCTGTGAGACACTCTCCGGGCTGTTATCATGCTCCCCCATCCGCCTCAAGCCTCCCTGGTCACATGGATGTTTTCCCCCAGGAGACCATGGGGCCAAAACGCAGGGTTTTGTCAAGGAGCAGGAATGTGGTGGTCTCAGGGATGGGGGAGTGGAGGCCTTTGAACAGATCTCACAGACAAAGCCAAGGAGGCCTCACTGGCTCCTTGCCCTGCAGCTCTCCAGTGTGTGTCCATCTGAAATCTGTTAAGATTCTGTCACAAAGTCCCACACACTGAGGCTTGTAAAACAGCAGCAGGGCAGGCTGGGAAGATGGCTCAAGCAGGAGCATGAGATCCTGAGTTCAATTCCTTGGACACACAGAAGACAGGTGTGGGGTTTACAAGTGTAATCCTCGTGCTGGAGAAGCAGAGTCAGGTGGACTCCTGTGGCCGTGGGATGGCTGGCCTTGCTTATTTGGCACTCACGAGGTCAGTGAGACTCTGCCATAGAAACAAGGTAGACAGGACCTGAGGAAGGACGGCTAAGACTGAGCACAGGCCTCACACACACGCGTAGGCACACATGTTTATCTGTACACCCCCCAACTCGCATCCTTGCACACCTGCACACTACAGACATCACACACACACTGAATCCTCCTTACTCTGTATGCACACCAACACAGTCTCCCCGCATCTGTTCACATGCACGCCTGCACACAGCCTGCACACATACACCTGTACTTCCCACATACCTGCTCCCGCCATGCGTATATACCACTCACCGACCCGCTCCACATGCCTACACTCCACATACATGCCTGTGCCCCACATATTCATACCTGCACCCCTCCACACACACAAAACAGTGGAAGCAAGTTCTCCCCATTTGGAGGCCACAGCCTCCGTGGAGGTGTCTCAGGGACACTCCCCTCCTGAGTGTCCCAAGAAGGTACTTCCCCTGTCTCTAGCATCCCTTGGTATGCAGATGCATCACCCCAGGCTCTGCCTCAGTTGTCTGGGCCTTTCCTGTCCACCCTTCCCCCTTTTAAGGACCACTGTCCCTGAGAGTAGAGGCTGCTCTAACCACTGTTGCTCCCATCCTGATGTCACCAATTGTCATATGAAATCCCTTTTCCCCTAATAAGGCCACTCTCAGAGCACAGACAGGTCCTTGGAGGCCACAGGTCACCTCCTCTGGTCAGGCTGTCCCACTGTGGAGCTCTGCAGTAAGGAGTGCTCCCTCCCCTCCCCCCATTCCCGCATCCTGCTGTTCACCTGCAGCTTCCTAGGAGGGAACATGGCCCTTTAAATAGAACTCAGGGTCCTTTTGTGTTCTGTTCATCCTTTCTCTCTCTCTCTCTCTCTCTCTCTCTCTCTCTCTCTCACACACACACACACACAGCTCCCCCCACACATCCCTCCCCCCACACACACATCCCCCCCCACATCCCACACACACATCACATACACAGACACATCACACACACACACACACACACACACATCCCACACACACATCACATACACAGACACATCACACACACACACACACACACACTGGCCTCCACTTGCACCTCAGCTCTCCCAGAGCTGGGGTTCCATCTCCATGCCTGGCTTTCTTCTCCTGAATAAGAATGACAGCTGCATGCTCACTAATTTGATTCCCCAGCTTCTGGGCAGCCCATGGGGGGGGGGGAGAGTATAAGTGCCGCAGACTTTTACATAAGGGGTGTGCCCCTCACTGTAGCCGTGCTGGGTCTAGCCTAGAAGTGGTCACGTGTTTGGGAAGGAGAGCTGACTGGACAGTGAGAGCCTTCAGCCTAAAGGTGTCCTCAGCGGAGGCAGTTACAACAGGGAGAAACAACCTAAGTGTCCACTCACTGGGGAGTCTGGAAAGACTCAAGGACGGTGTGTGTCACTGAGTGGCCCACTACCTTTGTAATAGCAGCTAGAAAGGAGTTAAAAACAGGGACATGTGCCCCGGGACACAGCTAGGGGAGGTGACGGAAGGGATAGTATGGCAGCCCAGTGCTGAGTGCTGGACTGGCTGAGGACTTGGTGAGTGTGTAAATGACTCCAAGAAGGGACAAGGAGAAAGTGTGGCAGCTTGTCCCAAGGAGTCCCACCCCCAGCTCCTCTTCCGGTCTGTCATTCCATCCCTTCACAGGATTTCTCCAGTCTGCCCTAATCTGGTCTTTCTTCCTGGTCCTTGTGTCTGTCCATTGTCTCCTCTGTCAAGTACGAGTTGAATGCTGGACATTTGTACTATCTTACTGCACCCCAGTCAGGATCATGGCACATCCCCACGTGGGCCTGGGGAGTGGCTGTAGATGAATGAATGAGTGAGTGAATGGATGAATGATGCTTACAAACCTTTCATTCTTTCACCTAGCTGCCTAGCTATCTGTAAAGACTATTTTCTGTCCATGAAAACTGAAGTTTACTTTCCTGTGTTGGAAGCAACATTAAACAAAGGACACCTATTGGCTGTGCAGGTGTCTGATGGCAGCTTTGTACTTCCTGGGGACAGATGGAAGGAGGAGGCTAGGAGGAACCACACCAAGTTACATGGCAACACCCTGCAGATCCAGGTCAGCATCACCCACGACAAGTTGTGGTGACAGACAGCAGGAACAGATCTCATCGACAGACAGACAGACAGCAGGGGCAGATCTCAGTGACAGACAGTCAGACAGCAGGAACAGATCTCAGTAATAGACAGCAGGGACAGATCTTAGTGACACCGGCAGTACAGGAGCTCCTACGAGTGATGAGCTTTCCTTTCCAGGTACTCAGTGCCACCAAGATGTCACATGAGTCAAGGTCTTGTTTATGCCATCTACACTGGAGGAAGGTTGCAGTAAGAGTGGAACAGTCTGTGCTGCCAAGGCCCAGATGTGGTGCTAGGAGGGAACGGGGGTACTGCTTTTAATGAGCCCGAAGCCCCAGAAGCCTGTGAGGCTGGATGAGGTCACACAGCAGGAAGGTGTCCCAGATGGGGCCTGACTCCAGGACTCCAGGTCACCTGCCACCTGTGGCTCTCAAAACAAGTCATCCTTCCCAGCTCTGTGTGCTTCCCTAAGCACATACCTCCAGGGAAGGGATCTGGACTGAGTCACAGTAGAAGCAAGCCAGGAGGTGAGTGGTCTCATCTCCAGTTGTCCAGGCTGGAGGGCAGGCTTAGTCTCCCCACCCACCCAGGCCTGCTGCAGCATGGGGAACACAGCATGCTCTACAGCCTTTGCTTCATTCAGTTGGTTCTTTCTTTACATACTTAGTGACACATAAGTTTTGACCTGAGCACCTGGGCCAGGCTGGGTGATGGGTGCCAGGTGCTGGGTGCCTGGTGCTGGGTGCCGCCATGGTTTAGGAGCTTCAAGGCCTGTGGGTGGTTGTCGCAGACATGAAAACTCGGAGAGTCTCCAGGTGGAGAGAAACAACTGTATGTGTGCATATATCTGAGTATGAATGTGCAGTTGCATGCTGGGTTCATGTGTGCACACACTGTTGGCTGCATGTGTGTGTGCATCTCACACCTGGGAGCCCCCACAGGACACCTCGTGGGTCTGTGTGTGGAGCAGGCCAGGGTTTGTGTCTGCAGGAGCAGCCTTTCATCTGCACTGTCCACAGCCTTTCAGGATTCCACAGAGCACTGAGTTCTCTCCACCTCCCCACAGTGGGGATGGAAGACTGGCCCTTCTCTAGCCCACCGCCTGTTTCAGGACATTGATGGAGGTGTAACAGATCCTCCATTGCGTGCCCCCATGTCCTTCCATCTCTTGTCCCTGTCTTCCTCTAACTGCTCCTCCTCTCCCCTCTCTTACCCTCCCCTCCCCCCCTCTCCTCTCCCCTCCCCTGGCTTAGAAGTATCTCTGTGATTAACAAGCCACCCAGCCTGTAGGTGCCTGAATGGTCCAGGATGGCCTCCCTAATTCACTTTGCCATCTCTGGCGGTTGGGTTTACCTAACTTCTTCAGAAACCCTTGAATAAAATGATCTCTAGTTATGTCTGTTTCTGCAAATGATGCACTTTCATCTTATGCCAGTTTATCAGTTAATGAATACCTAGTCCGGCCCTGCAGCTTGGCCCCTATGAACAGTGCAGCTGTCAGTGGGGATGTACAGGTGTCTCTGCCATGGGCTCAGAGTCCTCGAGGTAGATTCCCAGGAGTATAGTCCTCTTTCCAGCCCTTACATTAACTTGGTGACATCTGATCACATCCAGACAGTGCGCCATTCCCAGCCTGCTGTGCATATGGCGCCTTCCCGCCAGCTCTCTTGCCCTTGGGTCACCTCAAGGTCCCATTCCCTCTCCTTCCCTTTACAAGGTGTGGGTCTCCAGGTAGAGGATACTTGGGAAGGAAGACACCGCCTCAGGGATGCAGGGATGTGGGGGTACAGGGGTGCAGGGATGTAGTCCAGTTCAGCTTGGAGAGAATTCTCTCAGGAGCATAGAAATACCCTGTCTCCCCCCCCCCCCCCCGAACTCTGCCATGGGCCCTGTAGCTCAGACAGTCATGGTGAGGAAATTGCTTTGTGTCTCTGAGACCCACTTGCCCACCAAGTGTGTCCGAGCAGGCTGGCTCCAGGCTTACCTTGCTCCATGTTGCACCCCTCCAGGGCTGGGGACATGCTGGACACCCATCAGGAATCACATCCAGAGAGGCAGGCAGGAGGGAGTGGGTAGGAGAGACCTCGGGGCCCTGGCTGGGTCTGGCTTCAGCCTTCACAGCCTTCTTCCTGTAGGCTCTGTGACCCACGTGGCCTCTAGCTTTGCTCTTGGTTCCAGCCCAGCCTTTGGCATCAGTATTTTGTGGCAAATGTTGGGCTTATAGTCACAGCGTCCATTTTTTTTCCAGACTCTACATCCAAATCATAGGCAGAGTCCATTTCTGTCAGGGCCCAGAGGGAGACATTCAGGTATCATGCAGCTTCTAAGCAGTCCTGCAGGCTCCAGCTGGTGGCTGTCACCCCAGCCCCCACCTTCTGTTGTCACAGCTCATTCCTCTTATGGAGACCATGTCACTGGGGGAGGGCCTTTAGCCCAGGATAATCTCATCTAAACTAACTGTGAAACTCTGGCTTCTAATGAAGCCATACTCAGAGGACCCAGCTAGAGAGATTTCTGAGGTACACACTGCACCTTACCATGGCAGAGTAGGCCGGACCCACACTGTTTCTTGGCCGTCATTCATCCTTCAGTGAATTGGGAAAGCTCCAGACTCACGGGTGGGGGTTAGACAGATCTGTGCAGAGCAGGCCCTCGCATGTGCTAGCCTCAACCCAGGCTGTGTGACTTGAGGCTACACCTTCTCTGTCAACAAAATGGGCCACCATTCCCTGCCTCCTCCCAGGAAGATTTCAGGACTCCTAAGGTAAATGTCATGATGGTGCTGTCAGATCAGAGGGGCTGAGCCAGACCTGGGTTCCTGTCCCATTCTGTTGAGCTGCTCTGAGTGGAAACATGTTTTAGAAAGGAGGAGACATTTGTGTGGCTTGTTTGGGAGCCTCGCACTGAGCTTTCTAAAAATGGCAATGTCTGGGTTTGGGTTTGTCTTTTGTTTTGGTCCCATGTTCTCGTTATGAAAATTTGGGAGCCGCGTACAGGAAGATAAAAGGACCAAAAGATACCCAGGGACATTTATAACTCACATTTCAGTGTACTTACTTTGGACCCTTTTTAAAATTCTTGTGAATTGCCTGAGTAGTTGAGATTGTCCCAGAAAAACAGTTTTATACAGCTCTTGGGCATCTCAACAGGGTCACACGTCATTGTGGACTTCATTTTTAGTGTGCGATGCAGAGGTCTAGCCTGGTCTCAGAGTATTATGGGGAGTATAGGGTTGTACCATGTATGGAGGAACCACAGGGTCAGTTAGTGTGTGGGCCAGGGAGAGCCAATAGCGGTGACAGCCATGTCTTTTGTCTGTCATCCAGGTAAGATGGTAACTGCCCAAGAGTGGTGGCCATCACCTGTCCTGGAATTCTGGTCCTTGGGACCTTACACATAAATAAGTGTATTCTCAAATAAACCAGCTGAGCCAGAAGAGAATAACAGTGCGGCGCCAGGGTAGAGATAAAGTTGGTGGTAATATTGTCACCTGTTGGCAAGCTCCACTGCAAGTCAGATAAATGCGGTGTGCAGGGAACTCCCTCCCGCCCCCCACGGGCATGTGTGCCCTGGCATCTCTGAGAGCCTTCTCCTGCACAAACCTTGGGAACAAACCTTCCTGGCATTAAGGGACATTGATAGATCTCTGGCTCCTGCTCAGGCCTAGAGATGGGCAGAGTCTGTGCACCTTACAGGTATGAGAAGCCGGGGGTTGGGGGGGTTAGGAGATCGTGTTCTATCCCTGTCACCACTCACAAGTCTGAGGAGAAAGGTGACAAGATCCCTGTAGCTCCTTTCTGTGCTTATTTGGCCAAGGTGCCCATGGTCAGGCTGTCTGTTGACCCTGGGGACTTCCCTTGGCAGTCTGGCAGATGTTTGGCAAACGTGTCCAGATTTGAGCTCATGTGCCCTTGAACAAGATCAGTGCAAGTTTCCTCTCCAGAGCCCTTCTCAGGGTTTCAGCAGACAGGAGTTGGGTGAGGCACCTGATCTGGTGACCGAGTAGTCCTGGGTTACCACCTCCTGCCAGTCAAGGGTGTCTAGGCCTTGGCGTTGGTTCCCCTCTGCCGGAGCAGCAGAGTTCCTGGGATCTTCTGTCCGACCCAGGCAGTCAGTCAAGGACAAAGCTCCTGAAAAACTCAGCATCCCTCTCTTGGGAGCTGAGAATGCACAGCCTGGAAGCTGGGTCATGTGGCCAGCTGCCCACTAAAGGACTATGCACCCATGGGACCTTCCACTGCTCAAGGGGGAATTCCAGAGTGTAACCTCATACTTACACTTCTCGGCACTGTGTGACTGGCACAGGGCACCCCCAGGCCAGGGCCTGTTAACTTCCTTTTCTGCCTGCACCCCAGCATACAAGTCTGAGTGGACGCAATGTTAAGGTTTCAGGGCCTCCTGGAGACCTGGGTATAGAGTTACCGTGGAAAGTCTGTCACAGATACCTTAAGCAGGGCTGACACAGCTTATGGGGGCACCAATGTCTTGTTCTAGAGGTTTCTGTGGGAGAGAAGGGCCATGCTCACAGGTGTCCAGTCCCAAAATAGTTGTTCTTGGAAGTGTTCAGTTTTGACAAGTCTGCTCAGGCCACATAGCATTCTGGGTACACAGCATAGTCCTCAGCCTCAGGATGCAGGGACAAAGATGGAGCAAAGACTGAAGGAATGGCCAACCAAAAACTGGCTCAACTTGATACCGATCCTGTGGGCAAGATCCAATCCTTGACACTATTAATGATGCTCTGTTATGATTGCAGACAGAAGCCTAGGGCTAACTGTCCTCTGAGAGGCTCTACCCAGCAGCTGACTGAAATAGATGCAGAAACTCACAGCCAAACAGTAGATGGTGTTTGGGGAGTCTTGTAGAAGAACTGGGGAAGGGATTGAGAGACCTCAAGAGAACGGAGACTCTACAGGAAGCCAAGAGTCAACTAACCTGGACCCTTGGGAGCTCCAAGAAACTGAGCCACCAACCGAAGAGCATACACAGGCTGGACGGAGGCCCCATGCACATATGCAGCAGATGTGCAGCTTGGTCTTTGTGTGGGGCTCCCAACAACTGGAGCGGGGGCTGTCCCTGACTCTGTTGCCTGCCTGTGGATCCTGTTCCCTGAACTGGGCTGCCTTGTCTGGCCTCAGTGGGAGAGGATGTGCCTAGTCCTGCAGTGACTTGATGTGCTAGGGTGGGTTGGTGCCCAGGGGTGGCCTCCCACTTCTCAGAGGAGGAGAGGGGGAGAGGCTACATGAGGGGGGCAAGAAGAGAGGGGAACTGGGATCGGGATATAAAGTAAATCAATGGGGAGAAAAGCAGAGAACAGATGTTTTGGGGTCATCTTGCACTGGCAGGGAGGAGCCAGAGGGGGGCGCTCAGGAGGCAGCAGGGAAAGTGGTGATGGGGGGGGGGTTTGCAAAAATGAACAATATGCGCTTGCTTAGTGTACAGCACATGGCTTCCTCCCTCGTTGTTGGTAAGCATCTGCTTCAGTACCCTGTGGTCTCAGCCTGCAGCCATCTCTAACATATGCGTATTTGAGCTTCAGTTTGAGGATTTGGTCTACTTGACAGTGAGTTTCCACAGGCGGTTTCCACCATCAGTGTTTGCTGCTTCAGTGTTTTTCAAAAGTGTGACGTTTTCCTTGTCCTATCTGAATGAGCTCACTGGCTTTTGTCAGGTCTATGGACACTGGTCAGTCTGGTTTGAGGGACTCCATGGAGCAGCTCCAAGTGACAGGCTGGGTATCACACCCCTGACAGCCATCACAACCAATGTGAACTCTGACCTTTGAGAGGGCTTCAGTTTCTGGTGCACAGACTACAGAAACTCTGCTTCACTCCCAAGGGCTTTATCAGCTTTCTGTGGGATCTGTGGGACCACACTTTTCCACCCTCAGCCAAGGCAGTCTTCCCAAAAGTCAGGGAGGAGGCTTCTGCCCAGAGCAAACAGTAGAGCAGGGGGCAAGGTGGGGAGGACCGTGGGTCTCACTGGTCTTCTGTTCAGCCTTTTCTCATTCCACAGGATGGGCCAGGCTAGGCCAGAGTGTGGCCTTCAAGGAGCCAGAGGCTCCATTCTGGAGTTTTCTGGCCTCAGACGGGCCTGAAGTCTGTAAAGGGTATGCAGCCGCTTACAGAGAGAGTGGCAGCTTCTTGTCAAGGTCATAGTCAGTAGCCACCCTCTAGCCAGGAGCCCCAGCAGGCAGCCGTGTTCCACTTAGATGCCAGGCAGGTGGTCAGACAGAGGCATAAGCACCTGCTCGGCTGATCAGAAGGCTAAGAGCAGGAATATGCTGGAAATCCCTTGTGATTCCTGGGGGCTCCCCAGGCTCTGGGTTGTTGTAGGAGCCTTGAGATGTTACAGGGGCTCACTCACTGCATCTCAGGAGCCATTAGGCTCCTATAGCCCTGCCTTCCTCACTCCAGAAAGTGAAGTGTCTAATTTTAAGAAAATGCACCATGACCTGATGTTGGGTTTATAGTGGTGGTGGGGGTCTTGAGTCTGCCCCAGGGCTCCAGCCTCTGGGAGAGGTGGGACATGGGAAGTCTGACTGTGCTCACCCCACAGCACCGCCAGGCAGGTATCCGGCTGTGAGAAGCCTCAGGACGCTGCCCGGGGATGTGGGAGCATGGCATGGGGGTCCCAAGGACTTCACAGAGCCGGCTCCATCTGGTTCTCAGGCTCTTGGGCATCTCAGATGCTGCTGGATGCCATGGAAGAGCTGAGAATGGAGTGGGGACCCCCAAGGGCTGGATCTAGCCTGGGGATGAGGGGGAAAGGCGGGGAGGATCCTGGCTGGGTCCTGCTGGGGACTAAGTCTTTGGCTTGTCGGAGGCTAGCTGGGTTGGTTTGGTAGAGGCCATGGCTGGTAGTGCTGAGAGGCCTTCTGTAGGAGACTAGATGTGGCTCTTTAGACGAAGGCCTGTTCCATTGTTTTCCATGGTGGATCCCGATGAAGAGAGACAGTCCATGGTTCTAGGGCATTTATTGTCATGGCGGAGAGTGGTGATGAGTGAAACCATAGCCCCAACCTCAGGGTGTGCCTGAGGTTAAAATACCTTTTGCAGGGAAAAGTGACTGGGAAGGGGAGTTTATTGGCTAAGCCTCTAGGTATTTCATTAAAATGGGGATGTCTTGAGGCTATGTGACCCACCTCTACCTGTAGAGGGGCTTGGAGCTACAAAACTGATGGTCACAGACCTATGGAGAGTTGCAGCCTCGAGTCAGGAGCCTGGGGGCCAGGAGCATGGCAAAACCGTCCCTTGTACGGTTATAGCCTGCTGGGGACCCCCTACTGGGTCTCTGGGGTTTTAAACCTTAGCTCAACCAGAAACCAGGCTGCCTTTCACAGTCCTACAACCTGAGAGACAGTTGGCTGAGCTCTTGGGTCCTACAAGGCAGGAACCTCTGACTGGGGTTCTCTACACAAGTCTAAAGAAGAGAAGGGCCATATAGGAACCCACACAGGAGGTGTTGCACAGAGGTTAATTCTCTGAGACCGCTGGATATATTGTGTGTGTATGTGTGTGCTTGTGTGTGTGTGCACACGCGTACCTGTGTAGCACAAGTGGGTGTGAACATGTGTGGGCGTGTGTATAGAGCTCATAGGATGACATTATGTGTCAATCATTCGTCCCTTAATTTTTGAAGCAGGGCCTGGAATTCAGTAATCTTTCTGATTGGATGGCCATGACCTTCCATAGCTCCTCCTGTCTCCACCTCCTCAGTGTTGGGATGTTGGGCTTGTGCCACCATATCTAATGTTTTACATCAGAACTTGGTTCTTTATCTATACTTCAGTGTCGCCTTAATTTGCTTTATGATGCTGTGATGAAACACTGACTGAAAGCAGTTTGGAGGAAGGGAAGGGTTGGTTTGGTTACAGATCACTGTCTGTCATGGGGGTGAGGGGAGGAGCCAGGATAGGAGCTCAAGGCAGGAACCTAGAGACAGGAACTGAAGCAGAGACCATGGAGGAGTGCAGCTAACTGCCTTGCTCCCTCTGCCTTCTTCAGCTACTTTTTTTAAAATAGAGCCCAGGCCTAGCAACCTAGGGATTGTAACACCCACAATGGGCTGGGATCTTCCACATCAATTAATACTGGAGAAAATGTACCACAAGCATGCCTGCAGGCCAATCTGATAGACAGTTCCTTGACTGAGGTTCCAGATTTCCAGGTGTGTCTAGGTTTGTGCCATCTTTCCAGTCCTTTGTGAAAATTCTTACCATTTGCACAGGCCCTGGTATTCTGCACCAGGCCCTTCAGTGAAGGAGTGACCCATCTGGTAATGCCCTTGCTCTGAAGGTCCTCACCAGCTGCCTGTTCTCTTTGTGTATTTGTCCCATATGGAACTTGGGTATTGCTATCTATCTCTCTCCTTTTCACCAGGTTGGTCCTTTGCATTCATCACTGGAAGGCTGGTGTATTTGTTACCTTCACATAACTGCAACCAAAATGCTCAATAGATACAACTAGGGGAGATGTGGCCAAGCAGCTCAGGTCATGCGGGGGAGCGTGTGGTTGAGGCTATCACAGTGAACCAGAGAATGAGGCCTGAACTAGGGACCAGGTATAACCCTAGTGACACACCTCCTCCATCAAGGCCTCACCTGAGGTTCCTAAAATAGTGCCACCAAGTGTATAACAAGTGTCAAAACACTAACCTGTGGGACACTTAGGATTCAGCCATAACAGATAGCTTCAGAGTGGACCTATACCCCCAACCCAACACACACTGAAGCCCAGTGAAGGATGGGGGACCAACAGACACAGACCCTATTAGCTGTGCCCCCAGAGCTTCCCTGTTTTTCCAACAATAAATCTACCCCCAGCCAATGGATACGCAGGGTTCAAAGTCCATCCTGTCAAACTCATTTTTCGCATTTTTCCCTTCGACCACCTCAGAGTATTCCGTGGTGACCTCAAAGGCTCTGTCCCAGCTTCTTTTCTAACACCAAGTCCACACCCCCACGGAAACTTCCCTGGAAGAGAGAAGCTGCTGTTCTGACTAATGGCTATTGTGTCACAGTGATGAGAAAATCTCGCTAAAGCAATGAGTACTGACTCCCCTCCACTTCACTGTGACCCTCACCAGACTGAAGGTCTGTCCTGACCACATGTCCAGGAGCACCCACCCCTTCAGCATGGGAAAGATGGCAGCTGCCTTGTCTGTCTGTGTTGGCTGGTTTAGTGAAACGAAGAGAAAAAGAAGTAAGCTTTCCAGTCTGTGAGGGGAATCATAGGGCAGACTCCAGTCCTGTGAGGGGAATCATAGAGCAGACATGCACAGAAGCAAGGGGGGATCAAAAAGTAAGAGATGGGCCCTAAGTAGACATACCATCAGCCTATCAGCACCTGAAGAAGCCAGTCTTCTTTGCCTTCATGTCTCTGTGTTGAATAACTTAGTCCAGGCTTTAAAAGGTACATGACTGCAGCTGGAAAGATGTCTCAGCAGTTAAGAATGCTTCCTGCTCTAGCAGAGGATCTGAATTCGGTTCCTAGCGCCCACATCAGATAATTCATCACTGCCTGTAATTTCAGATCCAAGGGGCTCTGATGCTCTCTTCTTGTTTCCACAGGCACCTGTACTTACACACACACACACACACACACACACACACACACACACACACACACACACACACAAGAGAATCTGGACCCGAAGGTAGAAAGATGGTTGGTCTTACCCCCTCCACCCACTACAAGCCTCTCAATGGAAACAAGGGGGAATCTGCCCCCTACCCATGGCTCAAGCTCTACCAGATCTGCCAATGTCACTGTCCCTAAAGGCAATCATCCTGCTTCCCAGCGGAATGATTGTCTAAAGAGGCGGCCTTAGAGTCCTGTCCTTGTCCTGACACAGAACCCAGTGCTCACCCTTCTGTGGCCCCCTGCTGGACAGCAAAAACATGGCCCAGCCTTGCTGGGCCCCGCCTCACGGCCTTTGAATCACTCTTCTGTCTGACCTAAGCTGTTGAGGGTCAAGTGAGGGAAGGAGAGCTACTCCAGTCTTGCAAACTGTCTGGGGAGAGTTGGTAACACCCAGTAGAGTGCTTGGTCCAGAGGGAAGGAGAGCTACTCCAGTCTTGCAAACTGTCTGGGGAGAGTTGGTAACACCCAGTAGAGTGCTGGGTCGGGAGGACCTATGCCATGGTCTGGACAAACTGGTTGTACCTGCTGTGATGTGGTTCAGGAGCCAAGGTCAACTGTTGCCCTAGGCTCTGCCATCTTTGCTGTGCCCTGTGGGTCTCTCTGTAGGCCATGCTGATTCTGTAACCCAGAACTGTGGGTTAGCCACGTAATCTTAGAGTAGAGTGAAAAGCCGAGTTGTTTTCATTGTCCCCTTACATGAAGAGTATTTTGCATTCTTGACATGGACCAGAAAGGTGTTGGGACCACAGGACTGCCTGCCATCCTTGGCTTTGCTTTAGACGAATCTCCCATGTCCTCTGCATCCTGGCCTGAATATGGACTCTCCCATGGTCTTTGGTGGTGACCATGGCTCCTGGCTGGTTCTGCCAGCTCTCACTCCCACCATAGGCCCCACAGCTGCTTCTGGGTCAGGCAGGTCTTATACCCTCTTTGGACAGGGGCCACTGGGGCATGTCCAGGCCCCATGGGTGCTGTGGGAGCCAGTCCCCTGCCTCGTGTCCCTGCCCTGGCTGCTCCTGTGTCGAGGAGTCGACGGCTATGCCTCACTGGCTGCTGACACAAGCCAGGTGATAGTGGCTCAGAGGAGGTGCTTGGTTTTCCCAATGCCTGCTGTGCCCCCACCCATCTCCCAGAGTGTCACAGCCTGTTTCTCATCACCAGAAATGACCCAATTGAGGCACGTTAGGACAGATCCAAGTCAGTTCTGTAATAATTGTATAATGAGGACTGAGAGGGAAGAAGGAGAGAAAGACAGGGGAAGTGGGGGGAGCACTGCCCTGAGTGGGGAGGAGCACTATCCTGGGTGGAGAGGAGCACTGTCCTGGGTGGGGAGGAGCACTGTCCTGGGTGGGGAGGAGCACTGCCATGGGTGGGGAGGAGGTGGGGGGAGGACACTGCCTTGGGTGGGGAGGAGCACTATCCTGGGTGGGGAGGAGCACTGCCATGGGTGGGGAGGAGCACTATCCTGGGTGGAGAGGAGCACTATCCTGGGTGGAGAGGAGCACTGCCATGGGTGAGGAGGGGCACTATCCTGGGTGGGGAGGGGGCTTTTTTAAGCTGTGTGGAAGTCAGTCATTGTGTGCAGGCAATGCACCCAGTGCCCTCTGTGTCCCAGAATGGAGTAGGAAACATGGATGAATGTACACAAATATGCAAGGGTATGCACTTGGCCCAGAACTCTGGGCACAGCAGATTGACAGGTGTGATGCAGTGACAGGGCTCTGCAGCCTGAGGAAGAGGAGGTGACACCCATGCAGAATGCAGTTTCCGGGGCAGGGAAACCATCACCGCGGTCTGTGGTCCTCTAGGTGGCCCAAGGGTGCCAGAGGAAAAGGTGTCCATGGTGTGAAAGTGTTGTCTCTAGTGTCTGGCCCCTCTGTCATTTCCCAGTGTATACTAGTGACCCTCAATACATGCAAACCAGGACCATGAACCATCTAAGTACGAGTGAGCCAACAAGAAGCCTAGAGGTAAGACCTTCCCCCAGAACACTTTGTCGTCCTGCAGGCCTGCCTACCTGGTTCTCATCAGTCCTGGAATATTCATGCTCATGTATGACACTGTCTGGCAGGGCTGCACCTCCTCACACCTGTAGGTCTATCCACAGGTGAGGATAAATGAGGGCTAAAGTGGGGTTCTTGACCCATGATGTGCTTGTTGGTCTGGGGCTTGGGAGACTCAAGAGAGAGCCCAGGCTTGGCTTGGCTGAGTCTGCGGTTGTTGGTTCCACTTGAGCCCAAAGGTCATCAGGGCCCAGGTCACAGCCCACGACCTGACACCAAGCCAGACACAACATCCTGAAATTTGGCATGCTTGACATGGTGGCTAATGTCTCCTGCTTGATCACGGGACAGACTGAAGGTCACAGGAGACATCTGCCAACCAGGAAGTGGTGGCCCTTTCAGTGTCCCCAGTATGTGGCAGATGTCAGTCCCATATCCGTATATGCTCATAGCCTCTCCACCAGGACCACAGGGATCCCTCTGGGATTGGAGACAACACTTCTGAGGTGAAAATGAGAAAATACAGGGAGAAGTAGGGCCGGCTGAGCGAGCTGCCACAGGATGAGGGACCAAGGTCCTGAAAGCAAGGTTGCAGGAAGGTGGAACTGGAGGGGAGCAACACTGTGCACTGGGAGGATGCATGGGCTAGCCTCTGCCACTGTTGATGGGTGGAAGGGGGGGGCTTGGGATACACCCAGGCACCTGTGACTATGTCAAGTACTCTCTGCCTTTGATGGGAAGATGTAAGCCTGGCTGGGCAAAGCTGGACCTGAGGAGCTAAGCATATGTGGCCAGTAATCCCTACAAGCTGCTCGGGCAAGGGCCACCCAGCACCTGCTTCAACAAGCTGTCTCAGGAAAAGCCGCTTGCTCACTGGCCTTCTGCACAGCCAAGGGCGAGAAGCCTGAAGATGGAACGGGGCAGCCTGTACTTTCTTCTCTCTAAATTGAAGTTTCGGCCTGAGGCCTTTGAGGACATTCCATAAATATCCCAGTATCTCCTGCAACCCAAGAGGAATAAATCTGAACTGCCACAGCCCCCAGATAAGCACAGAGACCTGGGTGGCACTGCCACAGCCCGTAGATAAGGTGGCACTGCTGTACCTTGCTTTCTTTCTGCTGTTATCTGATACATTCTTATTATTGATGCCACACAAGGGGGGACAGTCCCTGACAGAGACACTCCAGTGCCCACCCAGACTGAGGGGCAGCTCAGGCCCCTTGGCCTCTCCTCTATTCAGGCCCCTCCTTGGTACCTGTGTACTGAGAGCGGGCATCTGCTCCCAGAAGGTTGTGTGGGTGCCAATGGGAAGGAATTTCCAGAGACACCCTGGCACTCTGAAGTTGGCTGGATCAGGTATGACCCTGAGATGAGACACCTTTACCCCCTTCCTCTTGAAGTCCTTGTGGGTCCTGAGAGGCCAAGAGGGCATGCCAGTTAGGACGGTGAGTCATTTCATGCAGTAGCTTGCTTGGAAAAGGGATCCTGAACACCACAGCATGTCCCATCCAGCTCCTGAGCCCCCGACTCAGCCCCTTTGGGGTTGAGGCAATGACATCCTTCTAGCTTAGGGTAGGGCAGCTGGAAAGCCCATGATGCACACAAACCCTGTAAGAACAAAGCTCTATCCATTAGACAAAGGCTTCTTTCATTTTAAGACATCTTCCCAAAGGTCCTATCTCCCAGTAACCAGACAGTTCACCCTGTCTTCTGGAATGGCCATTGTGATCCTAAGAACCTGCCCTATTTGAATTGAATGTGCCCAGCCTGCAGACCTCATGCACACATCCAGACCTGGGATGTGAGTCTGGTCTTACTCTCTGCTCACAAGTCCTCCTTCCCTCAGCTCCAGCTTGTTCTGGACCAACCCCTCAGCTGAGTGGAGGTGCTATGCAGGTGCATATGTAGGTCACTACACAATCAGGGTGGCCTCTGAGCCCCTCTCTGACACTCCAGTGACAGGACTAGGAAGTTGGCCAAGAGTTCTCCTCTACCTTCAGCTGCTCCTCAGTACTCACACCGGATCTAACAGCAACTGCCAGGGGCCATCAATGTGTGCCAGGGACACTAGTGCTGGGCTGGAGGAATATGCTTCTGTCACCCCTAATCTGGTGAATGTCCTATGTGCAAATGCTTCTCTTCTGGCTTCGGATGATTTGTAAGATGTCTGTGAGCTTTTCTGGAACTTACCTTAGATCCCTCAGGCAGAATGGCAGGGGCATAGGTGTATTCACACCTAGAACACACTTCCTACTCGGCAGACATTCGATATGGACTCCCCTAAGATGGTACTTCTCAAGGGTAGTGGTTCATTTCAGTGGGCTTTGTTCTCAGGCAAGCAGGGGCCAGAGCATCTCATCCAAGCCATGTTCTTAGCATAGTTATGGGGAATGGGCACTTCATATGTATTCTTTGGTGGTGACTGGATGTGGCTCACTGGCAGGCTAGCTGGATGGAGGAATGAATTGTCGAATGGGTAGGTGTGTGAGTTGATAAGTGGGTAGATGGGTATACTGGTGGACGGTGGATAGACAGACGGACAGAAGGATGGGAATAAAAGTCACCTAACTGTGATAGCTAAAGCATCCCGTGTGCCCAGTGGTGTGCTGCAGAAAGGCCATGATCTGGGAGAACAAGAAAATTAGCTGTCCGAAGGACACTAGGGTCTTACTTTCAATGACAAAGAGATGACTGCTCCAAGCAAGACTGGGAACTGGACTTTCCAGAAAACTTGACTTTCTCCTTTAGCCTCAGCACTCCTGAGCTACAGGAGCACAGCAGGGGACAGAGGCACTGGTGACACTGATGGCATTCTCAGTGGTCTAGGCCGTGCTAAGGGGGTGTTCTGGGAGACTGCTTCTGATGAACTAGCTCCCTTGGAGGTACCGGGGACAAGCTCATGCTACATGGAGAACTGAAGGCAGACAGCTGTGAGAACTTGGGGTTGTAGGGATGACTGAGGAACGAGGAGAATCCTGACTCAGGCTGCTGTCTGGGCTGCAGAGCTGTTTCTCAGCCTGCTTCTTGTTGGAATCTGACTCCAGAACAGTGGGTGAGAGGATGCGTCAGCTCCCAGCATCGCCTCCCTGGGCTGTATCCTCCCGTGACCCCTGTAAGGTCACACTGTCATCTCCTTCAGTAGTCCTGGAGACAAGTCTGAGGCAGAGAGGTCAGCTGCATGGGAGCAACCAAAGGCTGACCTCTGTGTTCCCAGATGAGTCATCATGTGATGGTCACCTTCTTCATCATCCACAGGCCCAAATAAGTCACCCTGAGGAGGGGAATTCTTGTCCCCAAGCACCACGCTCCCTGTTGCCTACAGAGCTCATGAGTCACGCCTCACTGCCTATTTTTAGGTCATTTCCCTTCAAAGCTGCTCTGGGAACTAACCTCCCCCACACCCTGCTCCCACAGAGAGCTGGCCTTCCAGACATCAAACATGTCTGCGTGTGGCCTGGTGTCCACTGCAGTGTGACCAGACCATAGAGACTGAGGTTGCTGCACGGACCTCTCTCTCCCAGGGAGTTCCCCAGCCCAGTTCAGCAGCCGTGATAGTCACTCTGCTTTGTTCAGCTAGAGCAGGTCATGAGCACCTGAAGAGGCACCAAGCAAAGGTTACTGGGTCAGAAGGGTCAGCCACTGCCCAGAAAGTATGCACTGGGCAGCTGTCAACTCTGGTCCCAGACTGTGTTTCTCAGCATACAGAGCAATCCCACGGTGGACATCCGGCTCTGCCAAATTACCCATCATCCTAGGACGGGCTGAGTAAGACCAGCAACCCACCCATCCATCTATTTTAATGGTTCTCAACCTTCTTAACACTGTGACTCTTTACTAAAGTTCCTCATGTTGTGGTGACCCCCAACTGTAAAGTAATTTCACTGCTACTGTTATAAATTATAACGTAAATCTCTGTGTTTTCCAATGGTCTTACATGACCCTGTGGAAGGGTTGGTCAACCCCCAAAGTCTGAGAACAGCTGATATACTTGCTGAGTATTTTCTGTGGAATTGACCCTGGGAGACCAGGTATGGAAGAGATGCTGAGAAGCACAGGGACTGGTGGAAAAGTACCACTGAGTCAAGGAAGGCTCCCCAGAGGAAGGAGGATGGACGGATGTGGTGCCAATCAAGCAGAGAGCTTTGAAGTTTCTCAGGTCCTCACACCTGAGTCCTCACCAGGACCTATAGAGAGCCAGTCAGACAGCACCAGCCCACCTGACAGAGTTTCTAATCAGGCTGAGGTGAACCCAAAGATTACCGTTCTAACGTTACTAGTCACGGTGACACATGAGCTCCCCAACATCATATGTGCACATGTGCGTGTATCATCCATGCATATATTGAGGTGCCCCATTCTGTCTAGCCCTTTGTCACTGATAAAGCAACCATCAAGATCAACTTACAAGAGAAAAGTTTTATTTGGCTCATGGTCTCAGAAATTCAGGTTCATGGTCTCTTGGTCTACCTCGTGTTGGGTCTATAATGATATTGAATTGTGGCAGTAGTTCACAGGAGAGGGAGCCTAGTCTAATGGCTGCTGGGAAACAGAGCCAGGAAAGAGCTGGGGGTCTGACTGTCCACAATAACCTAATCTTCCAGTAAGCTCTACCCACTAAAGGTTTCATTACTGCCAACAACAGCATTCCCAAGGGGTCTAATCACTCTACACAGGGACCTTTCAGGCCTTTGGGGGGACATTCTGGGTACAAGACACAATCAGCTCCATCCTCTCCAGTGATGGGGGACATCAGCCAAAGCAAATTCAGTGCAAAGGAGTCCGGCATCATTCAAGATTCTGGGCTTACAATTGGGGGCAGTTGTATCCGGGGCAGACTTCCTTGTGCGTGGGTTCAGTTTACAGGTACGAAGGATCACAGCGTTTAGTTAGAACATGTTCTCTCTCTCAGAAACTCGGCATGAAAGTGACGGCAGCGAGAGTCACAGAAGTGACCAAAGCCGGTGCCATTTCAGAGGCACAAGGCAACAAAGAGCAGAGAGCTTGTGGTGGCAGAGAAAGTACATTTCTTCACAGTGCTTCACCCAGTGACCCTATAACATAGGACCTGGACTCGGGGATGCCCACAACTTTCTCCACATGTATAACGGGTAAAGGTGTCACCTAGGTGTGGCCTGCCTACTGAGGGGACACAGCTGAGCATGCCAGAGAACACCCTGCCTGTCTGACTCTTTAAGGAAAGTCTCCCAGGGAGAAAGAATCTTGGGCTTAGAGCAGAAGAAAGCCAGGGTTTCTCGTGGCTCCTAGAGTGTCTTCACAGTTGGCAGTGGACGCTCTCCTCAGACCATGGAGGTCTGTGTACCCCAAAAGCTGCTGGGTGTCCTGAGGAGGTCAGGCTTCAGCAGAAGATGCCCTAGCTCCTCCCCGGAGCACCCCTCCTCACAGGAAGCTGGCTCAGGCCAGAGAAAACAGCCAGATCTTTGGAGGAGGCCACAAGACAAGCCCACCATTGTCCATGCAAGCTTGCAAGGGAGAACAACAGGCTTCCCCACTTTGGAGTCTCCAGACTGAGATATTCTGCATGCTTTCTCCACTCCAGAGAGCTCAGTGTGAAGAAATATCACAAGCCTCCAAGACCAAGGCAGCTGGATCCTCCTGCCTCCAAAAAGCCAACTGGCCTAGCCTTCAGCGTCTGCTTGACTGCCAAAGTCCCTCAGTGTCAAAGGCACTCCTCATGGCTCTCAGATTTCCCCTCCCCCAGGGTCCTCCTCACTACTGATCTTGAATATCCTATGTGAAAGAGAAGGAACTAGGGTAGATGTCTGGGTGTGTCTGAGGGAGCCATCCCACAGTCAGCTGACCGGCAAAGGGGAGAATGGAGTGTACTTGTGAATTAGAGCAGGCAGACCCCCAACACCGCAACAGCGAGGCCCAGTGTGAACCAGAACCTCCAGAATAACTTTTTCCTCTCTTAAGTTATCTTTCCGAGGTATCTGGTCACATAATGACTGGCGACCAGACACGCCTCCAGTTCACTAGCCTAGTCCTGTGCCTCACCCTGAGATGCTCACTGCATCCCAGGCATTGCGACTGTGCCCATTCCAGGTTTCTCACTCCCGTCTCCTGGGCCTTGACCATGGATCCCCACTTATCCATTCCCCCTAACTCCCACGCCCACGCCCCACTGCTCTGCCTACACTTACTTTCTCAAGTTCCCCAGAAAGGAAAGAAGGTCTTGTTCTGCTGGAGTCTCTTGTTCCCAGAACCCAAGGTCACTGCTGGCTGGAGATCTTTAGGCACCTTCTCTGGGTATAAGACAGGATTTCAAAACAGACTACTCTATGTATGTATCTTCGGTTTGGTGGCCAGATGTGTGTGTGCATGTGTGTGCGTGTGTGTGCGCGTGTGTGTGCGAGTGTGTGTGTGTGTGTGTATTTGTTGTGACAGACACTTCTTGAGGGATTAGTTACCTGTGGACAGAGTTAGCAGGTGACATTCAGTGAACAGGCAGATGAAGGCAGAGGCATTGGAGTTTCCAGATAACTTCAGTTAACTACGGCTCAAGTGAGGAATTGAGGTTTTCGGACAAAAAAAGCCACTTTTAAATCCTAACACTTGAGGGTGGCTCTGGGCTGGAGGGCAGGGGCTGTGTACCCTTTTTCCTAGGGCCTAACTGTGTGAGCCTCAACTCTCACTGGGGCTAAGAGAGTCACAGGGCCAAGTGGATACACCTGCCCAGACCACTTATCAGACTGTGTCTTTTATGAGATGTTTCCAGCAAGGAAAGAGGGAACCATAGACCTTTGTAGCTTTTACTGGAGCCTCTGGACGGATCCCATAGGCCAGTAGATCTCAACCTGTGGATCTCGACCCCTTTGGAATTGAAAAACCCTTTCACAGGGTTCACCTAAGACCATCAGAAAACACAGAAATTTACATTATGATTCATAACAGTAGCAAATTTACAGTTATGAAGTAGTAATAAATATAATTTTGTGGTTGGGGTCACCACAACCTGAGGAACTGTATTAAAGGGTTGCAGCATCAGGAAGGTTGAGACCCACTGCTCTGGACCTTAGTTAGGACATCCTCATGGAGAGACTTCCTAGGGAACCTGGGGTCTTCTCATCCCTCAGCAATTTCTGCGAAGCCTCTTAGAATGACCTGACCTATGGGGACATCTGTGGACATATGGGATGGGTCAGGAGCTCGGTAGTTGGCTTTGTCTAGCAGCCAGTGGCTCCCTGATTTCCGCAAGGCTAGAGGCTCTCACACCCACTCCCGGATTGACTCATAAACGTACTTGTAATGGCCTCTAGCTCACGGCCGTCAACACCCCTGTAAGATACGCAACCAGATTAGTGTCGCTCCTGTAGGAGATGGCTCTGGAACATGGAAGGGGTGGGGCCAGTGTCACCAGAGACAAGCAGAGAGAACTGAAGGACCAGGAAGGAGAGGAAAGTGGAGCTGAGGAGCACCTGCCACCTAGGAGCTGGACAGAAAGCGACAGGTAGGCTGAGGACCTAGGCTCTTACTGCTCAGCAGGAGCTTCCTGGTTCTGTCAGCTAAAGGGGCAGGGCCTGGAGATTCTGCTGCTGCTCTGGCTTTGGGGACACTAGGCATTATCAACTAGGGTACAGGTTGATCACAGGAGCAGGTGAGAGCTGGAAGGACTCCACGCTTCAGAGACAGAGGGTCCCAGACAGAAGGTGTCTCATAGCTCCTTTCCTTCGAGAAAGGGACTCTCTACCACTGTCTCCTCAGACACTCGCCACCCCCCAGCTGCCTTTGCCCCATCCAGTCTTGCTGCCTCCATTCTATTTGGCATTAGGGACCCTGTCAGTCCTAGCTAAGGGGATAGTAACTCCCACCTTGGCCACGCCTCCAGCTTTGTATGGGAATGAGTTGGTGAGATTAGAACCCAAAGGACAAAGGTAATGGCAGTCTTTGCCTAGGATGTGGTCAAATCTGCCCAGCCCCCACCCCCATCTGCTCTGAGGCTGGGAAGCTGAGTGGGTAGTCCTGACTGCCAGAAATCTGTCTGAGGCAGGGGCTACCTTGGGGCTGCCTGTTTTTCTGGCTCATGACAGGCTGGGAGCAACCACAGAGACCCAGGTTTCTTGGGTCTCCCCAAGAGCTGCTTACCAGGCAGAAGGATTCTTGGGCAGCTCTCCAGGGAACAGAAGGCTTCACACCCCTGGCAGACCACAAAGCAGAAGCCAAGGCCTTGGTGCTGGGCTCGGCTCCTGCTGCCTCTGTGTCGCCCCTGCAGTAAGCAAGCAAGCTCGAGGACACCCAGTCCAGGCAACCCAGCATTTTCTGGGGTTTGCTGCCCCTGGCGAACGTGGCCTGCACATGTACTACAACAGCAGGTGGGTGGGCTTGCGCCGTGCTCATGTTTCCAACCACATAAGGGCACCGCTGCATTCCTTTGGATCCTGGAGACTATTTCTGCCCAAAACTGCACCCGGCTTTCCTTAAGGAGTCAGCGCTGGGCTTGCTGGAGTTGCAGAAAAAAACACCCTCTCCGTCCTATGGCCCCAGCAGTGGAAACCCACTGGAAATAAAACCAGAAATAACAAAAGGACTGAGCAGCTTCCAAAGGAGCTGATGCCCAAGAGCCAGCCCTGAGCTGTGGGTGGGTGGGTGGGTGGGTGGGTGGGGGCTTTGTAGCAGTTTTCTCAAGACCACGGGGCTGAGGACTGATGTGGAGACCTGCCTCATGTGCTGTATCTTTGATGATGTGGAGGAAATGCCTTCCCCTTCATTCCATCTCTATAGTGTCTCAGAGACTCCTGTGAGAAAGGGCCTTATTACCACTCTGTCCCCTCCTACTGTCACACCTCAACTGCCTTGTGCCATCCACTCTGGCTGTCCCCCATGCCATTTGGGCTCTGGGGACCTTCTCAGGATTGGCCAAAGGGATAGTAGCTTCCACCTCAGATACACTCCAGCTGCATAATGAATTGACTTGGAGAGACTGGACCAGCCCTGCTTGGAAAGGAAGCATTTGGCCAAGGCCCCTCTTCTACTTGGACAAGAAGGAACATTTTCCTCTCGGTCCTAGGAACCATGGACAGGCCTCTCTGGATCTCATCGATGTGGAATCCCTGCGGTGCTCTGGGAAGGGACTGGATGCTCTAACTTTAAACATCTTTAAAGGTCAACTCTGCTCGTAACATAGGCTTGGTGGCTTCACAGAACCAGGGCCTTATCTCAGGAATCACCGAAAGTACAGTAAAATGTAAGCTGGTTGGATGAAGGCTTGTCAAACAGCCAGTGACAGTGGCTTATGTGGCTGGCTCCATCCCCGTGTGTGGACAGTGCCCACGCCTGGCTGGTGAGTTGTTGCCAAGGGGGATGATGGACTTCATGGTTTGAGATGGTACAGGTGTGACCTCCAGCAGAAAGTAGCCTAAGGAAACAGTCATCAGCATGAGAGGGATCAGGACGGATTCTGTCAGGTTGTGGTGTCTCCAAAGGATTTGTGCTAAGGTATTCCAGGTGAGCAAGCTCACTGGGTAGCCTCGTCAACTGTACTTCGCTACAGCACCAACAGAATGTTCCACAGACCAGAAAACAAACCAGATTGTGTACACAGTCTGCAGGTATGTCCAAATCCCCCTTTCGACCCATAGGACACCAGTCTTTGACAGAACAGAGAGTACCTGTGGAAGGCATGTGTCTCTACCAAGGCCCCCCTGCTCTGGTCTTACTATGTGAGAGTTCACTGAGTAGAGACATCTGTGGCGGAGGAGACTCATGGAAGAGCCCATAAGAAGCAGAGGGGCAGCTTGCTGGGAGCTCTGTGATGGATGGATGGATGGAAGGGACCAGCCTGGGAATTAGGGCTTGGGTCTGTTGCCAGTAGCTGTGAGGGGTTCCAGAACCCAGGCCGCAGATAGCTTCCACAGCCCTCCCAAGAGCAGGTCTGGGATCCATCTGATGACCTGGACATATGCCAGCTGGCCACACCCATCCTAAAACTGCAAGGAAGAAAAGGAAGTACCCTCTTCTTGGCTGGGTCACCATGGTCCTTCCCCACCAATCAACCTGGATGTTCTGAACAGCTGTCTTTGTGAAGGCATTGCACAATCCATGATTTTAAAACCCACCCACAGGGGCCGCCACCCTGTCTCGCAGTGCAACCCCTTCGGCCAGCATGTGAGCCAGGAGATGAGTTCCTTGCAGACAGGCCGCAGGTCTGTGAAAGCGGGGAGCAGAGAGTGTTGGCACTACAAGTGGGCGGGGCCTATCACCCAGATTTGGGGGAGCAGGCAGAAGGACAGACTGTTTACTCCTCCACAGCTCAGTGGTCAGTGTTCACAGAGCTTGGGCCTTTACCATGAGTTTAACTGCCTGGGGCCCCTCCTAGCATGGATGGGCCAGCTTGGATGTCTCCTATGTACTCAGCGGATAGCATTTTCCCACAGGGCACATTATCCTGAGGGTCACATTGCCCCAGTGGGTCACACTGTCCTGAGAAGGTCACTCTGACCTGAGAAGGTCACACTGTACTAAGAGGGTCACGCTGCCCCAGGGGCTTCAGGCCCTTTGCCCAACGCTTGTCCTGCATTCTCCCCAGGAGGAGTCAGCAGAGGTGAGGGGATGCTTTATGGTTCACCACTGGACACCCAGCCTACCTATTCTCTGTGGCCTCCGTGGCACGTGGGCCATCCTATGCTCATGTCCATCTCCACGGCCCTGGGCCATCCTGTGCTCGTGTTCATCTCCACGGCCCTTCTTGGGTTGTCACCTCTGCTGGCCTGACGTCTGCAGAGGCCTTTCTTCTGTCTTCCAATTCATCTTCTCCTTCATCTCCCTCAGTTCCTTCTCTCCAGCCCTCTTTGAACTTCCTCATGGCCATGGCTCCCAACATTCTAGTGCCAGCTGCTACACCCCAGTCCACTGTCCCCTTCTGGAGGGAGTCCCCACCTGTCCAGGACACCAGGTCAGAGCTGCATTGGACCCCTGCATGCATCCCTGGAGCCCCTGCTGTGAGCCATTTGTCAGCCCCACCCCTCTGCTCTAAACTTCTCACCCCTGCCTCACATTCAGCCCTCAAAGTGTTTCCCATGTGCCTTTACGCTGCCTCACAGTAGGTCTCACTTTACTAACACCACCCACTAGGGGAGGAGAGGGAAGCGAAGCGGGTGTGTGTGTGGGGGGGTGACGGGAGGAGCCAAGTCTGCACAGTACTGAGCCACAGCATAAGTACCACCGAGGATGGGCACACATCTCTAGGGGTATTTATGAAGACATTTCCAGAGAGATTTAACTGAGGCTGGAAGACCCACCCTGAATGTTGGTGCCACGACCTCATGGTCCGGGTCCTGGTCTGAATTAAAAGGAGAAAGATGAGCTGAGCACCAGCATTCACCCCTCCGCTTGTGACCAGCTGCCTCATGCTCCTGCCACTGTGCCTTCCCCGACATGGTGGACTGCATCCCCCAGCCTAAATAAACCCTTCTTTCTGTAAGTCAGTCATGGCAAGGATTCTGTCAGAGCAACAGGAAGGAACAGATAACCCGTGGCCTCACCTGGCTTTCCCTCTTCACTGTAGCAGTCAACAGGAGGGAATGCTCAGCTCACTTGAGCTGGGTGAGCTTTATCCTCTGCGGGTCTCTCAACTCCTTGGACGCCTCTGGGGCATTGTATCGGAAGGAGAGGAAGGCGGTACAGAATCCAGTGGCCACAATGGAGAGGCTTCTGGAAAGGGTCCCTTGCTCAAAATTCTGGAGCCCTGAAACCCAGCATCCTCCCCAAAACAGATATGACTGGAGAAGATAGTCCAAGAAACCAGGGGTGGAAGCCAGGGCCTTTCTGACTTGTGAAGCCTTCCACTCTGGGGATACCCTGGCCATTGTCCCTCCAGGCTGGAGAGGCCACATTGCTGAGGCCCAAGAGCAGAACTGTTCACCAGGAGGGTGTCCTTTTCTTCCTGACGTTCTTGGAAGGTGGACAGAGAGCCCAGGGCACCCTTAGGTGCAGTTAGCATTCTGATCCTTTGCTCATTTTTAAAAATGGGTTCTTTTGTTTTCTTTCTGAGTTTCAAGAGTGCCATGCATGAGAAGTCATTTCTCAGAAATATGATTTGTGGATGTTTCCCCTGGTCAGTGGACCATCTTTCTGTTTCCTTTACAGCCAGTTTTAAAGTCTATAAAATCCACTAACCTTTTTTTTATCTTGCGGATTATGCTTCTGGCGAGGCCTAATGTTTGTTGGCTATTCAAGGTCATGTGGCTGTCCTCTGCTGCTGACTTCTGGGTATATACCTTAGCATTTTATAGTGAGTTCATGGCCCATCTCAAGTTGGCTTACCGATCGTGTCACACTGTGAGGTGGCCTCTGAGCTCTGTCCCTTCAACCCTGCACCAACACCCCTCCCTACAGGTCTGTGGTTTCTGAGGTCACATTGAGATTCCACCCCTGCGAGCTGGGGCAGTCTACATTCGGATGCGAGGAGCCGCATGCGGAATCTCTGCCTTTCCACACGCTAGGTTGCCTTTGTTATTGATTCTCGGTGCTTTTTAAATATTCAAGATAATCGGTTGGGTACCAGTCAATTTGAAGCCACTGATATGGTCTCTTGTGTTTCAAGTACCCTCTCTTCCTTGTGGTGGGCATGAACAGCCCAGGGGCCTCACAAGCTGCCTGTGACTGATGCTCGTGAGACTCGGTGTCAACCCATGCTTACGCAGCACATGCAGGACAAAGGCAACACAACAGGCTTTTGGATGAGAAGGCTCTCACACCTCCAAGACCCCAGAGTTTGCAGTTTCTTCAGCTGAAAGCTTACAAATGTCCACTTATCTGCTTTGAGACAGTGTCTCAGGTAACCCAGGCTAGCCTTAAATTCTCTATACAACAGAGGATAACCTTGAACTTCTGATTCTCTTGCCTCCGAGTACTGGGGTTACCTGGTTTGTGAGTCCTGGGGGTGGTACCCCAGGCCTTATACATGCTAGGCAAGTAGTCTACCAAAGGATCCAGCCACATCCTCAGCCCTCAGCCCTAATGTGTTACTTTGAGGAGCTGGAGTCTGGAGTCACCCAGCACTAGGGACAGCCTCAAGGACTCAGGGGCTGCAGGAAGCAGGGCTTCTAGCTCTTGGCTCCAACAGAGTGTCTGGGCTGTTTCCATAAGGCTGTGCCTCTGGAGACACCTGCCCGTGATGGCAGGGTGGCCAATTGTTTTTGCAATAACATAAGCACAAGGGGTGCTTTGAAAATGGCCCTCAATACTTCCATAGAGAGCGGCACTATTAGGAGGCGTGGCCTTGTTGGAGTAGGTGTGGCTTTGCTGGAGGTTCTTTGGTGGTGGCTCCAGCCAGGCCCAGTGTCTCACACTCTTTCCCTGCTGTCTGCTGATCTGAACGGGGAGAACTCTCTGTTACCTCTCCAGCACCGCGTCTGCCTGCACACCACCATGCTTCCCGCCATGATGACAATGGACTAAACTATAAACCAGCCCCAATTAAATGTGGTCCTTTATCAGAGTTGCTGTAGTCATAGGGTCTCTAGAAGCTCGAAGCACTGGTCATATGCACAGACAGCAGGTGGGGACTGGAGGAAGCCAAGGCTTGGTGCCCAGTGCAGGCATGGAGGGTAAGCTTGCTGGGGGCTCTTTTCCTTCCTTAGAGGGAAACAGGCTATAGCCAGATGTCAGGCCCAGTGGCGATGGAGAGGGGAGCAAGTAGGGCTTTGCTCCTCACCCACTTTCAGCCCCAGCCCCCTCTTTTCATCACTGAGAGCAAAGATGGAGAGATGTTTGATCAACAGTTCTCAGCGAGCATAGCAGTGTCCTGCTTGACTTGGTGGGTCACAGTTCTGAACTCCTCAGTATTTCTAGGTAGCTCCTGTGACCAAAGCGTAGAAATCAGACACTTACCCTGACACTTTTTCCTCAGGCCTTGTCCAGATTCCAAGCAGCTGAAATAATTACATGCCCCTGGGGGTGGGGAATTCCTCAGCTGTTTTCCACAGGGCCTTGCTTTGCACTTGAGTTTGACCTTCTGACCTCTACTGTCTCCAGGGAGAGAAGCCTGGTCCTGAGAAGTATCTGTGAAGTATCCAGCAGCCATCCTTAAGGGCAGCTTCCAGGACTGCCTTCTGGGTCTCCGTGTGAGCCTTTGCTTGCTCACCCATGCATCTGTCCACTTATTCTTATTTCAGTGCAGGGTTATGAGGGCCACACTGGGGTGTGTCCCCTCTTCCAGGTTGGCCTCTGAGTTCTGCAATCAGGGTGACATTTCAGCTTACTTGCTCTCTGAGTCTCAACAGATTTTAATATGTTGAGAGAGAGAGAGAGAGAGAGAGAGAGAGAGAGAGAGAAGAGAACACAGAACCTGTTGTAGGGTTGTTGGGGGTTCATTGAGACACTACGGATGTCTTGGTCTGGCTGCCTTCCCAGGGAGCCCATGCCATTCCTGAAGCTCTCATGACTGCTGTCCTAACAGAGAAAAGAGGATCATGGGAAGACATAACTGTGGTGCATCCTCCCAGGGAGGCCATGGGGTGACTCACAGGAAGGAGGTTCAGCTTGACCAGCACCAGTGCAAAGCCCGGGCAACACCATGTCTTTGAACCTGGAGCCAGGCTGAAAGGGACTGTAGAATGACTGTCTGCTCAGTGTGGAGATAAACAGTCAGGGGGTGAGTGGGGAGTGGTGGAGACCTCTACCTCAGAAGGAGGAAGCTGTGAATTCTTTTAAGAGCCAGGCCAGGAAGAGAGGCATGAACAGGTCCATCAGTATCTGCAGGAGCCAA